>JAUNZO010003432.1:0-40391 GCA_031894775.1 Chloris gayana | reverse complement strand
GGCCACGACGGTGGTGTTTTGTTTGTCACACCCCTATCCCGAAAGATAGTTAAGTGTGGTACGGATCGCCTTGGGAGATGATTGACGAAGCAACCATACATAGCCTCACATTAACAAACATACACGATTTGCAAGGTTACATAATTAAGTCTTGATTACAACATAGAGTTCGAATAAAAGATACATTAGGTTCGAAATTAAGTCTTACATAACCATGATCTTTGTTCGAATTTAAAGTGCGGAAGCGAAATACATAACTCGACGATACATAGATAACTTAAAGGAACCATGCCGGCCTAGGCCATGGCTCACTCGTCATGGGTCGGAGAGCTAGGGACCCATTCAATGGTCCACTCTTTGGGTTCTTCTCCATCCCAAACCACCTTACCACAACAATCACAAAAACCGGCTTACGGGAAACCCGTAAATCAACATGTAGAGGCAAAGCCTCGAGTATCTAACATACTCCGCAAGTCTTACCCGTCAAATTGGCCATCTAAGACCGACTCCTAGATGCATGGGGTTTGACCGGTTTAACTTGGCCTTTTGCATAAATAGCACCTATGCTAATTAGGTTGGCAAATTTATTACTTAGCCAAATTAATAGGGTTATTGCATAAAAGAAACTTTAGTGAGCATACTAGCAAGACAATAGTTTGCAATACAATTTAATATCAATATAAAACAGCAAGCTATTCAATCTCTTTCCATTACTACACATTGCGAACTGCTCGAATCAAGTGGTACTCATTAACCGAGAGGAAACGGCGATAATTATCGAATTATTAATCCTGCAGGAAAGAACCCAAATGCACGACATACGCATCATTTAAGAACACGTATGGCCACCGTTCGCGAGTTCATCATAAAGTAAAACACGGGGCCACCGACCCCGAGTACATGTCCCCCTTGCGACCGTTCAACAACGCGCCCAAGGCTTAACCCATGTACTCTCCAACGGTCCTCAACCCGTGCAACCACCGTGCCAAACACATCACCTCCGGGTCGGTGAGATATCCGGCTCACTTTACAACTTACAAGCTACATAGGTTTACCAATCCCCATAAGAAAGGTATGCAAGTGGTACACAACTCAAACTTGTTCGCGGAGCCACAATGGGGTGTTCTCAATTTTTAACCAAATTCATCATGTTCACATTTAGTCATAAGCCATGAGTGAGATCCCCAAATCTATCGTTGACTCCAAAAACATAGCATAGCACTTCTAACGAGGATATGACACATAAGCGACATAGGACATATAGGAATTTATGCATGTGGATTTCCAATCAACGCCTAAACTTAAATGCACATTCATCATCCTTAATATAGTGATAAAAGAAAGACATTTCAAATAATAGGAATGCACCGGGGCTTGCCTTGAGAGTGATCGAAGTTAGCACTAGCCTCACAAGCGTTGAGCGTGGCAATAGCTTCTTCCGGCGGGATCAATTCGGCGTCGTCACCTAAGGAATGAAATGCAATGCATAAGTCACATGAATACAAGGTCGATGATGAGAGTAATGCATGTGTGCTGTTTTGTAAAGATGCCTATGAACACATTAATCACAAGTTTGTTTGCTCAAACCCGAGCAATCATAACATGCCTCTTGTTTCCTTTTACGGGACCCAAATTACATGAACAAGCATGCCCATACTAATATAATGAGTAATGACTTGATGGCATAGACATGAGTGCTGTGGTTAGTGTAGGTTTAGCACTAATATCTTAGCAAGTTTCTATAATACAAAACGAAGAAATCTAGGCTTATGTGTTTTAACATCACATGCGATGACGATTTCCTTTTAAAATAGGATTTCGATTTCAAAATTCATACATACGTGAAATACATGAAACCTTTCGACTAAACCTGCCATGAGGTGCTAAAGGACATAATGAACAGTGAAAATTACATAAACATGCATGAACATGATTTTTAGTGACATAAAACTATTTATGCATGTGCTGAAAATAACTTTTTAGGACTTTAGATCTAGGGTTTGCAAAAATCATTACTTAACATGCTCAAAATTTAACATGGGATTTTCTACATATGCACAGTACCAAAAGGGAATTAATTACCAAGTTTCATGCAAAAAGAATTTATACAGATTTAATTAAAAATTAAATACAGAGAATGCAAGAAATACAATAACTTGAAAAATATGAAATGAAATGCAGATCTTCCAGTGCCAAAAATTCATGTGTGTCTGGGTGAAGACTTTGGCCAAGTGGCATTTAACTTGGATTTATATTTTTAAAGTTATGGCTTAGTTAAGTTTTCAGGGGTTGACTTTTGTCATTTTTGTAAAAATGTGAAAATGACCAGATCTGATGAGTTCATGTTACTTTTATGAAATTACAGATCTTCTAGTTTCCAAAACATTTTAGTTTGTAATTTTTGGACATTTCAAACGCCAGATATGAATTTTTCAAACTCGAATGAAGTTCGGATCTAATTACGAAAATTGCCATTACGTGTCTTCCCCAGGGAGCTCGGGACAGACTCGCTGGAATGCGGCCGGAGCTCGCCGGAGACCTCGCCGTAGGCTGCTGTAGTGGGGGAAAAAGGGTGGGACCAACACCAAAACATGGCTAGAGGTATGGGGAGTCCTCTCTAGTGGTCGCCGGCCGGCAGCGATGACCGGAAGGCGGCGACATCGACGGCGATGGTCGGGGACTACTTCGGCGGCGGCTTGCGGTGCGTACGGAGCACGAAAAGTTGGGGAACAAGGTCTGGGAGATTCACCTCGTGATGGAGAAGAGCGGCACGGGGTCAGGTGTCGAGGGAGAAGGCCGGGAGTGGTGGCTCACCGTGGAGGCGACAACTCCGGCGACGACGGTGCTCTGTTCTTCCCAAAATCCGGTGAATGTTCTGCACGGGAGAGGGAGCCAGTTAGGGAGGAGCTACAGGGGGTTGTTGCGCATCGATTTGAGGAGAAATTGGAGGAGGAGAGGCTGCCTAGGACGAGTAGCGGGTGGTGGCGGCCATGGTGAACGAAACAGAACAGGCGATGAGCTTTTCTTCTCTGTGCTCGCCGGCAGGGAGAGGGAGGTGCTGCTGCTGCTTGGAGGAGCTGGAGAGGGATGTGAGGGTGCAGTTTGAGGCACTTGGAGATGAGACCTTGGCCTCGGTGCCATTTTCTACTGGGAGCAGGAAGGAGCCAGAGGAGATGGGCTGCCGGATGTACTGTTCCCATTCAATTGCGGTGAGTGCTGTTGGCCGGCGGGTACAGGGGTGGTTGGGGAGATGCGTTGGGGCGTGGGGGTGATAGGACTGGGCGCAGCAGGCGTGCGCTGGTGGCAGGGGTGGCGGACCGGCGGGCACTGGCCGCCATTGCCCGTTGGGGAAGAAGCTCGAGCTGCTGTTTTCGAATTTTGAAATCTCGTTTCTGAAATTTGAATGAAAATGGTACTTCTGGTGCTCCAAAAATTAAACCAAAAAAACTGGTAGTTCAGCATGATGTGATCTACAACTTTTATTTTGGGTCGAAGTTCCAGTTTTGTTTGAAAAAAATTCATACAAAATTCACAAACAGTGCAGTTTCAGATTTGAATTTGAATTTTTGAGCGTTCAAAACTTTGTTCAAAAATTTTGTAAAAATTCTGTAAAATCGTTATTTTGCATGAGAAACAAGATGGTGCAAAAATATGTGGGTAATTATTTTATAATTTTTGCACTTCTCCTAGGGCTAGGTTAGGGTTACGGTTTAATCTAGGTTTTTCCTTTTCTCTTTTATTTTTCTTATTTTTCTTTTGGGTGATTAGCATTAGTGCCCCATTAGTATGTCATTAGGGTTTTAACTACTTGCTTAGCCCTAATCGTGACATGGGATGTCACATTGTTTGAGTACCTCTTCAAGTGGGTACGATTGCTTACTCTCTGCAGAGATATATAAATCTATACGTATAATCTAGCCCAAAGTATGGGCACTACCTCCGAGCGACCCACTTGATTAGCATTTACTACTTCTCCCCTCTAATAGGTGTTTTACTTCCGGCTTCGAGCTGTGGTCCAGTGGAGGTGTGCTGGACATAAAATTTGACGCTTGCAGGATTGTGTTGTTCCCTGCAAGGCCACTTATAAAATTTGACTAATAATAAAATATGATTCACATAGACTTGAGGAATAATGCTTTAGGTGCTAGCCCTTGCCTATCCTTAAAATATCCGAGCATGCATACATTGTTGCTAGGTAGTTGCGGCTTGTTGAGTACTTTATGTACTCACGGTTTTCCCACTTTGTTTTTCGGACGTCATTGCTCGAGGAGCCAGCCGAGCCGCCGAGGCAGCGGACGGAGAGGAGTAACGGTCTCGCCTACACTCGAGTCGCTTGTGGGTATGGTCTTCATCGCCGATCTTCATCGGAGATGCTTCCGCTTCGCTTCCGCTAGATTTCTACTTTGATATCGCGATGGCCGCGTGCCACGCTTTTGTATCCATGAGATTGAGACTTATGCATAATGATGATGTACTATTGGAGATTCTATTATCTTGCCTTGCTTTCATTCTCTATTTTTTTGTTTTTCTATACTAACTTGTGATGGATGTACGTGTCGCACTCCTGGGAGTGGCATAGAGGTACAAAGGGTTCGGGTTTGACTTAGGTGAAATTCGGGTCCCTCATAGTTGGTATCGAGCCATACTTGACTCGTAGGAACGAGACCCGTAGAAACTGGACGTAACCTTAAGGACATGATCTAGCACTCTAATCTGCTAAACTCTTTTCATCAAACTTTGAAATCTGTCTTATCGATTAAAGTTATCAACGTAAGACATGACTGAACGGATAAGCCATTACTATGTTTGCTTGGATAAATGATTTGCATGCTATTCTTTTACTCATGAAGATTCTTTCAAGACTTGAAGAAAGTGTTGGATAACCCGTACTAATCCTTGGATTTGTGCCTTGTTAACAGATGCCGAGAAGAAGGGGTCTACACGTGCGGTTTGAGCAGGCTGCGATGGAGGTTGACGACCGGGCCCCCGGAGGACGTGGGCGTGGCCGTGGTCGTGGCGAGGCCGTGCAGTTGCCGCCGAGGGTGCTGCGGAGACAAGGCCGCGGTGCGAGAGGCCGTGGTCGCGGCGGAGGAGCCGTGGGTGCTCGAGGCAGAGGCCGTGGGCGTGGTCGCGGTGGAGATCCACCACCGGATCCCGCAGCCGGAGAGCCGGAGGTTGCCGAGCAGCAGGAGGCACCAGGACAACAGAGGCAGAAGTTTAGTGGGCAGCGAGCAGCAGTTCGCACGTCCACCACAGGGGCAGTTTGGCAGTTCGGGCAGCGGCAGTTTGCACCACAGGGACAGCGAGTACCAGCGTGCTCCAAGCACCACAGCGAGTCAGGTTGGAGGCCCCCGAGCAATGGGTTGCCCTTTGCCAACAGGTGCTTTCGGTGTGGACAGGCGGGACACAAGTACTACGTGTGTCCCAACATGGGTCCGAGAGCTCCTACTACCTTCACCACACACAGAGCCAGCAGCACAGCCGTCGCAGCTTCCGCAGTGCTCCCCGTCCGAGTGCGGTCGAGCAGCCGAGCAGCAGCCGCAGCAGAGTGCTTCTCGTGCGAGACTCCACCACCTCACTATTGAGGATGCTCGACGAGCAGCGGACGTCGTTCTTGGTGAGTTTTTGGTTAACTCTTGTTTAGCTTCTGTTCTTTTCGATACCGATGCGACTAGATCGTTCGTGTCGTCTGCGATCGTGGCGAAGCTTAAGATTCCCGTCGTCTTGCTCGATTTTTCTGTGCTCGCCATTTCTCCTCTTGGTACTACAAAGTGTGTGACGGGTTGCCGTCGAGTTCGGACTCGATTGAGGGTGTTCGGTTCTTGGCCGATTTGGCTCTCTTGCCGTCTTCCGGGTGTCACACCCCTATCCCGAAAGATAGTTAAGTGTGGTACGGATCGCCTTGGGAGATGATTGACGAAGCAACCATACATAGCATCACATTAACAAACATACACGATTTGCAAGTTTACATAGTTAAGTCTCGATTACAATATAGAGTTCCGAATAAAAGATACATTAGGTTCAAATTTAAGTTTACATAACCATGATCTTTGTTTGAAATCAAGTGCGGAAGCGATTACATAACACGACGATACATAGATAGCTTATGTGAACCATGCCGGCCTAGGCCACGGCTCACTCATCATGGGTCGGAGAGCTAGGAACCCATTCAATGGTCCACTCTTTGGGATCTTCTCCATCCCACACAACCTTACCACAACAATCGCAAGACCCGGCTTGCGGGGATCCTGAAAATACACATGTAGTGGCAAAGCCCGAGTATCTAGCATACTCCGCAAGTCTTACCCGTCAAAATGGCCATCTAAGACCGACACCTAGATGCATGGGGCATGACCGGTTTAACTTGGCATTTTGCATAAAATGGCACCTACGCTAATTAGGTTGACACTTTTATGACCTAGCCAAATTAATAGGGTTGTTGCATAAGTAAACTTTAGTGAGCATACTAGCAATACAAGAATTTACAATACAAATTTATATCCACATAAAACAGCAAGCTTCTCATTCTCTTCCTTTTACTACACATTGTAAACTGCTCGAATCAAGTGGTACTCATTAACCGAGAGAAACGGCGATAATTATCGAATTATTAATCCTGCAGGAAAAACCCAAATGCACGACATACGCATCATTTAAGAACACGTATGGCCACCGTTCGCGAGTTCATCATAAAGTAAAACACGGGGCCACCGACCCCGAGTACACGTCCCCTTGCGACCGTTCAACAACGCGCCCAAGGCTTAACCCATGCACTCTCCAACGGTCCTTAACCCGTGCAACCACCGTGCCATAAACATCACCTCCGGGTCGGTGAGATATCCGGCTCACTTTACAACTTACAAGCTACATAGGTTTACCAATCCCCATAAGAAAGGTATGCAAGTGGTACACAACTCAAACTTGTTCGCGTAGCCACAATGGTGAAAGTCGCCTAGAGGGGGGGGGGGACCTAAAAAATTCTACGAAATAACACTAAGACGAAAACGTCAAATACCGGAACTTCCGGTGCAGGGTGATAAATGCGGAATTAAACCCTACACAATTCTAGTGATTGCAACAAGGAAAAACACAACCCTATGCAATTCGAGGAATTTAACGGCACAACAGAAAACTAACAAGTAACCTAGCAAAGTAGACAACAACGCGCTTAAGTAAAAGAGGGAGCACAAGAGACACGGATTTTGTGACATCCCCTCCGGGGCACCCGGGAATCGGTACAGGGGGACACTCGACGAAGCGAGTTACAACAGTTCATCATCTCATACAAGCCGAATATATACATCATGGTATAACACAACCAGGTTTTCGAAATACAAACATCGTATAGCGGAAGCATCAACATTATTGAAGTTTATAACCCTACGAGTTTTGCAGCGGAAACTTATTCTCTTTACAACGAAAGACCACTAGCATGATGTACCGAGCCCGTCGTACATCACGATCCTCCTTGCTCAAGGCGTCGGGATCCGTTCCCATTGGAGGGAACCTCCCTCGAGGCACTCGCTCCTCTTCCGGAAGCTACCGCACGAGTCGTGGAAGTACGACTCAGGTCCCGAAAATATAACGAACAAACCCCGAGTATTCTAATACTCGGCAAGATCGACCCGTCAACGAGGCACGCTAAGGCCGACGCCTAGTATGCAAAGGCTTTCCGGTCGTGGGGTTGACTCCTTTGTGAAAACAGCGCTAAGAGGTGGATCCTTACTTTCGGTGTTTTAGCTCAACATTAGGATTCATTAACATCTATGTTTGCGATCTACGACTATTGCAATCATGTTTGCAAGAAAAGATCATTTGTGACCAACAATTCTTTCATCTCTCATCCTCATCTTTCAGTTGATTACTACGATGTGACGAGCTAAACAAGCGGTACTCATCACTGCAAGGGACAGCGATTCGAATCGATTTATACCAGCTGGCAAAACCCGACTACACGACGCATACGCACCACACTCGGTCGTATATGACAACTTTTCCCGCTAGCACCTGACGGAGGACTAGCCATTTCCAACTCCCCGGGAGTATGGCGACGCCACGACTTCCCTCGTGGTCGACCCATCTCCCTCCCGTGAGACTATCCTCTCACTAACAGCTCGGTAAAAGAGAGCAGGCTACGTTACATATCCGGGGTGATAGGGTACATCAGCTTGCTAGGCCCATGATACCAGCATGTAGTACGAGTACGTTCAAACTTGTTCAACTAAGCCGACAACGGTACGGTCCTTGACCGACTCGGACGGGGCTACCACCTTGCAAGACCTTAACTCCGTCTTTGCCCTTTCTCCTACGGGGCCCGTCCGGTCTCGGCTTATTAACATCTTCACTTCCATTCTCATCTTTCTCTTATCATTCTTCTTAGCAATAATAAACCAGTCATTACCCTATATCTCGCGAGTAGTGTATGACACCACTCGACTTCTACCGATTTTCTAAGACTTAAGCTTAGCGAGTTATCGAACTCTATTGAGCCACCTGTACCAAGTATAGCATAAACAAATGGAAACCTATCTCATGCATCTAGGGTATCAAGCAACTCCTATAACTTAATGCACAATCACGACTCATTACTCGTGATAAAAGAAAAGACTTTAAAAACATAGGTGGGATGCACCGGGCTTGCCTTGATTCGAGTCGGAGTCGGCTTCCTTGATGTGTCTGGTCGACTTCGAAGTTTCCGTCTCTCGGCTCGACCTCGGACGGAACTTCGATCACGCCGGACCTAGGTCGACCAACAATACGTTGCGACTTAATGATCATGCATGCATGAATGTACATGAGATGATGTGCAACAATTTCATTAACCAAGATCGTTAACTAGCAATTAATCATTAAATAAGTTCATTACTTATTAATTAAGAATTAATCCTGGTCATTAATTAGCAATTTATAATTAATCATGTTCATTAATCAATACTTAATCCTGTTCATTAATTAATAGGTAATGATTAACTAAAGTCATGCAATAATACATAAAGCAATAAATTTGGATCACATGAAATGACGGTGTTTATGTTGAATTTTGGAAAACAAGTATTCACAAACACTTTCGTCTGCAAGTATCTCTAATACTTCAAGAAATTAATTTTTCAAAATTAAATAATAAATAGCATAAAATAATAGATTATCTTAATCAAAGAATGGTAATTAATTAAACTATGAAATTATAATTTCTCAAAATAGGCATTTGAATACATAATCAAATAGAGAATAATTTTATGAATCTAATGCACTTTGTTTGGTTTTTTTCTAATTTTTCTGGAATATTATATGAATTTTGCAACTTTGCGCAAATCCTGAAAATAAATAAACCGCGAAAAAGATAAAACAGGCTCTGGGCCTCATTGGCTGGGCCGGCCCATAACTTGCGCGCGGCCCAGCTCGGGCCGAGCTGGACAGCCATGGCGACAGGCGGCCGGAGGACGGCGGCGGGTCGCCGGAAGAGCGCGGGAGGGGGTGAGGCGGATGGATGGTTGGCTCTGGAGATTTCCCGCGACCCGAACGACTCGGGGGTGGGGTCCACGGTGGCAGAGGTGGCCGGAAAAGGTGCCGGCGGCGAGGTGCGAGCTGGAGAGACCTTCGGCGGCATCCACAGCTCACCACGCTCAACCAAAAGACGAACGGTTTGTTGCTAGAGCTCCACAAAATCATGACTAAGACTGGCATCGAGTTATTGGAGGCCGGGGTGGCCGGAACCTGGTGCGCATCGTGATAGCCGAGGCGGCGGCGGACTTTGGCGGTGGCGTAGCAACTCCAATGGACTGGAGCTGTGATTCATGATGGAGAACTTTAATTGGATGCGTGATAAAGTAAAGGAGACGCACAAGAAATTAATTGCACTGGAACCTACCTTGCGAAGAGAAATCGACGACGGCGGCAGTGGCGTCCCGGCAGCCGAACTCCGCGGAAAGAGCACGATTCGGGCTGTCGCCTGGGGAAGAAGGGACTGGAACGGTGGAGCAAGGTTTATGGCGACCTTGCGCAGCTCCGGAGTGGCTCGGATAGGGATGGGGTGGTGCGAAATGGTGACTTGGCCTGGAGCTTCGATGGGCGGCCATGGCGGTCGAAGCACTTGCGTGTGAGCCAAAGGGAGAGAGAGAAAAGAGCAACGCAGGAGAGAAAATTTTGGACGGCCTCGACTTTATCCAGGCAGGTCCTGGCGGTGGTGACGCGGCCTGCGAGCAGCTGCGTGGCAGCAGAAGGGCGAGGCGCGCGGCAGCTGCGTGCCCTCGGCTGTCAACGCAGGAGAGAGAGAGAGAGATTGAAGAAAGAGATAAGCTCAACGTTTTGCAAAAAGGTCCTTGCTGTTTTACAAAATTGAATATCATATTTCCGTGGCTAAATAAAATTATGCAAAAATTCAGGGATACATTTGAGAATATTCTGGATCTTTTTCCTTTTAGGACGAAGTTCAAATTCTAAATAAATTTCGGATTAAAAATTCAAGTTTAAATTAAAAAGAGAAGCTTTCATTATTTCTTGTGGACATTTTTACAAAATAAAATAATTTCATAGAAATTTCATAAATCTTTTATTTTTATGTTTAACCAACAGAAAATGTTAAACACCATAATTTGCTTTTATTTAAATTCTTATTTTAAGATCTTAATTTAATCTTAGGTTAAATTGATATTTTATGCGTATTTCTTAACAAAATTAAATATTTTTCCCAAATGCATATGATGACATGATGATGAATGACATGAAATGCACTTTAATTTGATACGATTGTTACAGCCCTCCCCTTATAGGAATCTCGTCCCGAGATTCACGATCGAAGCGACTAGACGATGGTACTAACGATCTCCGGTAATTGGATCGGAGAAACTCTTCTTGTTCCTAAGTAGCTTTCAGCTTCCGAGTGATTGCTCCGCTGAATTTTGTAGAACTTGATGGTTTGACGTCGAGTCACTCGATCCTTGGTGTCGAGAACTTCGATCGGATGTTCATCATATGTCAAGTCTGGCTATAATCTGTTCCACATATGTCTGTCGGTATGTCTACCGACGGTTTCGGACACTTCTTCGATTGAGACACGTTGACACATTGTGGAGTTCGATGAACATGCTGGCAACTCCAAACGATATGCCACGGCTCCACATCTTTCCTTTATTGGAAAAGGATCCGACATAGCGTAGTGCTAACTTGCCTTTGATTCCAATCCGTTGAACATCTTTGGTCTCCCACTTGGAGCACTACTTTCGAAGTCTCTTATCCATAGAACTCGGTTGGTCGAGATTTGGCTCTCTTTAAGTTCTCGCTGAGCGAGGCTTACTTGCTCCTCGGCATATTTTACTAGATCTGGTCCTAATATTATTCTCTTTCCATGTTCTCGACCATTTTAACGGTGTGCGATAGCCACGACCGTTTAGAGCTTGGAATGGTGACATTCCAATACTTTCTTGATATCTATTATTGTATGAGGATTCTCGCTAACGGTAGGCATTTTCCAAACTCTTTCTGTCTGTCCATCCGTTTGAGGGTGATACGCGGAGCTCCGAAGGAATCCCGTTCCTATTGACTCATGCAACCGTCCGTAGAATCTGGAGACAAACGGTGCTCCCCGATCCGAGAGGATGGTCTTGCGTACTCCATGTAGCAATGTATAAATCTGCACATTGCTTTGCCGTGTAGGTAGTACATACGAGTGTGAAATGAGCAGATCCCGTTAACCCGTCGTCAATGACTCAAATGGAGTTATGCTTCCGGGAGTTAACGAGTAAGCCGATAATGACATCCATACTAATATCTTTCCATTTCCATTCGGAACACTCAGGGATTGGAGAGGTCCTGCTTGCTTCAAATGATCTCGCCTTTACTCGTCGACAAGCGCCACACTCGTTGACATACCGTGCTATTTCTCGTTTCATTGTTGTCCACCAGAATCTTTGCTTTAGATCTTGAGATATTTTGTTGGTTCCAGGATGAATAGAATACTTAGATGTATGTGCTTCATCCATTACCTTTTTGCCAAGTTCCAGGTTCTTGGGCACTACTAGCCTATTCTTGAACCAGATCACATCTTCGCTATCTTCTCGAAAACACTTCCTTTCACCCTTCTTAATTCGTCTTTTAATGTGACTCATACCAACGTCCTTCTTTTGAGTTGCTACCACTTCTTCGCGAATGGTAGGAATAAGAGCCAAATTGGTCAAGGCTCCGTATGGAAGAATCGGAAGACTAGGCTCATCCATTTCCGCTTTAGATGCTTCGATCAGTAGGCGAGCGGTGAGACTGTTGCAACGAGCTTTTCGACTCAAGGCGTCGGCTACGACATTGGCTTTCTCAAAATGGTATTGAACCTCGATCTCATAATCCTTTATCAGCTCTAGCCATCTTCGTTGGCGCATGTTTAGATCCGCTTGAGTGAAGATTTATGTGAGACTCTTGTGGTTTGTGTATAGATGTACCAAATTTTCCAAGAGACAATGTATCCAGACTTTTCAATGCTAGAACCACGGTTGTAAATTTCCAGCTCCTGTGTTGGTTATTGTTCCTCCTGTCGTCTCGCTTGTCGAGACGCATAGGTACTCACTCGACCCTCCGGCACTAGAGCACATCCAAGTCTTGTGCCCGAGGCATCACAAGTACACATGAAATGGTTTGGTCAAATCTGGCTGAGCTAACACCGGTGCTGTTGTGAGTAACTTCTTCAATGTCCGAAAATCTTCTTCACATTCATCGCTCCATTCATACTTCTTATCCTTTTCCAGCAATTTAGTCATTGGCTTGGCAGTCTCCGAGAAATGTGGAATGAATCTTCTATAGTAGCCTCGCCAACCTTAAGAAGCTTCGGATCTGTGTGACCGATTTAGGTGGTTTCCAATCCAATACTTCTTTAACCTTCTCAGGATCAACAACCACTCCTTTTGCTGAGATCACGTGACCTAGGAATGGTACCTCCTTTAGCCAAAACTCACACTTACTCGCATTTGGCATCTAACCGGTGATCCCTTAGACGTTGGAGCATGGTCCTTAAATGTTCCGCATGTTCCTCTTCCGAGTTGGCGTAGATCGGAATGTCGTCTATGAATGCCACGCCAAACTTGTCCAAATTCTGGCATAACACCGAGTTCATGAGGTACACAAAGTGTGCTTCGGTGCATTGGTTAGACCAAAGGACATCACCAAATATTCATAAAGTCCATATCCGGTGGAAAATGTCTGTCTTTGGTATATCTTCGGCTCCGATCTTAATCCGATGATATCTTGAGCGAAGATTTATTTTGGACAAAACTTTTGCTCCCATCAACTGATCAAATAAGATGTCACTTCGAGGTAGTGGAGACTTGTTCTTGATGGTCACTGCATTCAAAGGTCGATAATCCACTCATAACCTCAATGTTTGATCCTTTGTCTTGACGAACAATGCTGGGCATCCTTAAGGTGATGAACTCGAGCGAATATATGGTACAATAACTCTTTCAGTTCCACCTACGGTTGTGCCGACTCATCGGGTGGCATCCGATACTATCTTCTTGATATCGGTGCAGATCCTTGGTTAAAGTTCTCTCTTGAACTCTACTGCCCGATCAGGTGGTAAACCCGGTAAGTCTTCCGGAAAACATCAGGGTATTCGCAAACTACAGGAATGTCTTCCAAACTTTTACCAATAGTTTTATAAATCACCTGGAAGAATCGTTTGGGAAGAAGTCAACTCGAAGACAATCTCGTCCATGAAGAGGAGAGTTCATGTGAACTGCAAAAGCATCTATATCCGAGTACCGCCTTATGATACTTCATCCATCTCATGCCAAGAATCGCAACTAATCCTTGTCCGTCTCGGACTATAAAGGAGGTGGGATAATTCTTACGACTCAACTTCGAGGGTATCTCTCGTAGTACTTTGATATGCAAGTGTATTACCCCAAGGTGATGATATGAGATGTGGATATATCATCTTGCGTGACGGAGGGTTATATTCTTGGACATATCCTTTATTGATGAAGTTGTGGGTTGCACCCAAGTCAAATAAAATACTGGCAGCATGATGGTTAATAGAGAACAACCAATCATGACTTGTGATTCTTTCGGAATTTCTTTGGATGTGGTAAAGTTGACACGACCAGTCTTCTTCTTATCATTTTTCTTGCATGATTCTGTCGATCAACTGCTTTCCTTTGAGGACGCGTTGAAGAATTCTGCTGTGTTGGTGTGACACAATCTTGAGCCAAATGTCCGGGACAATCACCGTTATAGCATGGATGATCGGTAGATTGTGGAGTCCGGTATAAGGGGCGTATACTCGATTAGTCGAATTGTTGAACCGCTGAACGGGAGAACACCCGTTGCTGATGCTCGAGGTGGCCGGTAAGAAATGGAACCCGATAGCATAGGCTCGAACCTCGACTCTATTGTAGAAGTGTAGGCTGGACGATACTTGGAAGGTACCTCACTTCCTTGTTCACCGGCTGCTCTCTTCTTAGTCTTCTCTTCTTGATGAGCATGAATAGCATCCTCCATGAGTATAGCATCACTTACAAACTCATTGAAACTAACTCCTCGGTCCAAATTTAGACCGTCCGGGTGCTTGTTGTCAATACCTACCACTTTCATGCCGAGATCAGGAATCATGAGATTTATAAGGGGTTGGTGAAAGTCAATGATGAAGGAAAAGTTTTAACTGGAATGGTTGAGCTTATGAAACAACATTACCAAAAGATGCGACAATGCTTTCGTCTATCTAGGTGTTGAAGGAAATATAGGCTTAAGATATTTATAAGAAAAATTGCACCGATGAGTTTCCAAGACAGTATTCTTCTTTCCGGTTGCGTACCCTAGGTTATACGCCATCCGTTTAGAAGAACATTGTATTTGGATTCTCTTCTAGTTTCAAAATAGAATATGCATTTCCACACCGCCCATGTTTGACTTTGAGAAGCGCACAGGCGAACCGGCACAATTCAAAGGCAAAATGGCAATTTAGAAGTGCAAACACCCATTTCCAAACTAGCATCTTGGTACAACTTAGTCTAGTCAAAAAGGAATTATTATTTCTTCAAATGGAAGTCACACAGGAATCTTCAAGGAAAGATAAGTTCCGGATGCAATTGAGTGAAAGAAGGAGAATGACTTTCAAACTAGGAATAGTCATCTCATAATACTGGTATCTTATCATCCAGAAAGTTCCGTCGAGAGGAAGAGTCCGAACAGAAATCAAAAGGGCTATTTCCGGAGAGGGAACGAGAACTTTTGGTGGCTACAAGTGGTAGTTGACCGGTCATCTCGCTCGGATAAGGCCTAGAGCAGTCGAAGTGGCATCGGTGACTCGCTCCTGGATTCTTCTTCTCATATATTTCATCCTTCTGCTCTTCCTTGGGAAGTTATTGTCTTGTTCAAGATCCAAGTATCTCATCATGTGTCTATCGGATCTGCACCCAGTTGTTTAACTATTTCTTTGGCAGCTGTAAGTTGTTCATCCCAGGATTCAACTATAGCACCCATTCATACTCGACATCTTTAATCTATGCCTTTAAATCCGTAGCTATCATATGGGCTCCTTGCTAAATACACATGATCGTCCCTGTCTATGATTGTCTTTGATCATCCGGAGACTAAAACTTAAATTCCCCATTCCATTGCCTCCGTGCGAGAATTCTTCGAGCCTTCTATTACACTAACATCAACTTCTTCTTGTGCCACCCCTAGGAAACTAAATCTACACTACGATACTAACTAAGTATAACCCCAGCTTTTATTATAGCACTCAATATGACATAATGCATGTTCGGCAGTCTAACTATACGTACTATAGTATATAAGACTACAACGAATAGTTAGCACTTTCCAAAACCCGAACGTCGAACAGTTAGTAAAAAGTCTTACTATCCTACATCCTTATAGGGCTCCGTACTCTCTCATATTCTAAACGCACTAAACGTGTTAAGTTTTGAAAACAAGCTTGTAAACGATGTACTCGTTGCCCTTGTATTGCTCTCGATACCAGCTGTGACATCCCCTCCGGGGCACCCGGGAATCGGTACGAGGGGACACTCGACGAAGCGAGTTACAACAGTTCATCATCTCATACAAGCCAGAATATATACATCATGGTATAATACAACCAGGTTTTCGAAATACAAACATCGTATAGCGGATGCATAAACATTATTGAAGTTTATAACCCTACGAGTTTTGCAGCGGAAACTTATTCTCTTTACAACGAAAGACCACTAGCGTGATGTACTGAGCCCGTCGTACATCACGATCCTCCTTGCTCAAGGCGTCGGGATCCGTTCCCATTGGAGGGAACCTCCCTCGAGGCACTCGCTCCTCTTCCGGGAAGCTACCGCACGAGTCGTAGAAGTACGACTCGGGTCCCGAAAATATAACGAACAAACCCTGAGTATTCTAATACTCAGCAAGACCGACCCGTCAACAGGCACGCTAAGGCCGACGCCTAGTATGCAAAGGCTTTCCGGTCGTGGGGTTGACTCCTTCGCGAAAACAGCGCTAAGAGGTGGATCCTTACTTTCGGTGTTTTAGCTCAACATTAGGATTCATTAACATCTGTGTTTGCAGTCTACAGCTATTGCAATCATGTTTGCAAGAAAAGATCATTTGTGACCAACAATTCTTTCATCTCTCATCCTCATCTTTCAGTTGATTACTACGATGTGACGAGCTAAACAAGCGATACTCATTACTCGCGAGGGACAGCGATTCGAATCGATTTATACCAGCTGGCAAAACCCGACTACACGACGCATACGCACCACACTCGGTCGTATATGACAACTTTTCCCGCTAGCACCTGACGGAGGACTAGCCATTTCCAACTCCCCGGGAGTATGGCGACGCCACGACATCTCTCGTGGTCGACCCATCTCCCTCCCGTGAGACTATCCTCTCACTAACAGCCAGCAAAAGAGAGTCGGCTACGCTACATCTCTAGGGCAATAGGGTACATCAGCTTGCTAGGCCCATGATACCAGCATGTAGTACGGTACGTTCAAACTTGTTCAACTAAGCCGACAACGGTACGATCCTTGACCGACTCGGACGGGGCTACCACCTTGCAAGACCTTAACTCCGTCTTTGCCCTTTCTCCTACATGGCCCGTCCGGTCTCAGCTTATTAACATCTTCACTTCCATTCTCATCTTTCTCTTATCATTCTTCTTAGCAATAATAAACCAGTCATTACCCTATATCTCGCGAGTAGTGTATGACACCACTCGACTTCTACCGATTTTCTAAGACTTAAGCGAGCAGGAGAGACCTTCGGCGGCGTCCACAGCTCACCACGCTCAACCAAAAGACGAACGGTTTGTTGCTAGAGCTCCACGTAATCATGACTAAGACCGGCATCGAGTTATTGGAGGCCGGGGTGGCCGGAACCTGGTGCGCATCGTGATAGCCGAGGAGGCGGCGGACTTTGGCGGTGGCGTAGCAACTCCAATGGACTGCAGCTGTGATTCATGATGGAGAACTTTAATTGGATGCGTGATAAAGTAAAGGAGACGCACAAGAAATTAATTGCACTGGAACCTACCTTGCGAAGAGAAATCGACGACGGCGGCAATGGCGTCCCGGCAGCCGAACTCCGCGGAAAGAGCACGATTCGGGCTGTCGCCCGGGGAAGAAGGGACAGGAACGGTGGAGCAAGGTTTATGGCGACCTTGCGCAGCTCCGGAGTGGCTCGGATAGGGATGGGGTGGTGCGAAATGGTGACTTGGCCTGCAGCTTCGATGGGCGGCCATGGCGGTTGAAGCACTTGCGTGTGAGCCAAAGGGAGAGAGAGAAAAGAGCAACGCAGGAGAGAAATTTTGGACGGCCTCGACTTTATCCAGGCAGGTCCTGGCGGTGGTGACGCGGCTCGCGAGCAGCTGCGTGGCAGCAGAAGGGCGAGGCGCGCGGCCGCTGCGTGCCCTCGGCTGTCAACGCAGGAGAGAAGAGAGAGAGATTGAAGAAAGAGATAAGCTCAACGTTTTGCAAAAAGGTCCTTGCTGTTTTACAAAATTGAATATCATATTTTCGTGGCTAAATAAAATTATGCGAAAATTCAGGGATACATTTGAGAATATTCTGGATCTTTTTCCTTTTAGGACGAAGTTCAAATTCTAAATAAATTTTGGATTAAAAATTCAAGTTTAAATTAAAAAGAGAAGCTTTCATTATTTCTTGTGGACATTTTTACAAAATAAAATAATTTCATAGCAATTTCATAAATCTTTTCTTTTTATGTTTAACCAACGAGAAAATGCTAAACACCATAATTTGCTTTTATTTAAATTCTTATTTTAAGATCTTAATTTAATCTTAGGTTAAATTGATATTTTATGCGTATTTCTTAACAAAATTAATATTTTTCCCAAATGCATATGATGACATGATGATGAATGACATGAAATGCACTTTAATTTGATACAGCTTGTTACAGATTTTTCACCGAAGTTCAAGCCCACCAAGGACTCTACGTCTCCGTTGAGAAAGTCCACCAAGGATCGGGTTTCTCTCAACCCTATTTCTCCCTCAAGTCACCACCAAGTTGAGCTTGAGTTTTTCATCGTCAAGGTCCCTTCCGGGATGGGCAATACAAACTTCTCGGGCTTCACCACACAAGTTGGGAACTCACGAGCACGCCTAGCCGTCTAGGAGTTCAAAGCTCCAAGAGTAACAAATCCAAATCACAAGCTTGACGGGAGTGAAGATGCTCAAGAATGGAATCAAGTCTCTCAAACACTTGCTCAAAGTCTTTCACTCAAATCCTAGCTCAAGGATGAAATTTTTGCTTTTGGAGAGGATTTGGAGTAAGTGGAGTGAAGCTCAAGTGTGTTTTGGTTCGGAATGTGCAAGAGTTTGTGAGTGTGGGGTGGAATGTGGCTTATATACCACAGCTCCAAAAAGAGCCGTTGGCCTGTCTGAAACCTCGCACCGGAACTTCCGATAGCATATCGGAACTTCCGAATGGTTCGAATTAGGGTTAGATCTCGGATTTTTGGCCCGCACCGGAACTTCCGGTGGAGTACGAGAACTTCCGGTACCTAGGTTTAGGGTTTAAAAACGGGACCGCACCGGAGCTTCCGGTGTCATATCGGATGTAACAACTCTCGGAAAAATAATGCATTTCATGTCAAATGCATTTCATGTCATCATGAGCATTTCATCATGAACATACACATGAAATATCAAATAACTAAAGAATAAAGGAAATGCTTAAAAAGAAATAAAATAAGAAGAAAATTTATGTTTAACATTTTCTATGGCTCAAATATCGTAAATGAAGATTTATAAAAATACCACGAAAGTATTTTGCTTTGTGAAATTATTGTTAAGAAATAAACAAAGTCTCTTTTATTAATTTAGCTATGAATTTTTAATCCGAAAATGATTTGGAATTTTACCCTGGACCTAATAGGAAAAATGCCTAAAATACTTTCTTTGACACCCCTGAAACATTTGGGAATTTTTGGAGCTCGAGAAGGTTACTTTTTAATTACGAGAAAGTAGGAGGGCCTTTTTGCAAAATAGCCGGGCCGGGGCCCGGCGCCGACCCTCTTCTCTCTCTCGCGCTCTCGGCGCCGCTCGCGGCCGTGCCGCCTCCCCGGCCGTCGCCACGCCACCCCGCCACGTAGGTGCTTGGCACCACGCAGCTGCTAGCCTAGCTTCTTTCCCTTACCGCCTTCCCATGGGATAAGACCCCTGCCGTGCTAGTCTCTCCCTCTCTCTTCCCCACTTCGCCATTGCTGCCCCTCGCCCTCGGCGTCGCCGAGGACGCTCCGGCAGTCCCTCACCCGAGCGAACGCCACCACCAGCTCCGCAGCGACCCCGCGAAGCTTCTCCAAGTAAATTAACTTGAGCAGGCCTGTTCCGTCGAGGCGGGACGGCTTCTCCCGGACGAGCTCGTCGTCGTTCCTCCGCCGCGGCTCAAAATTCCCCACCGCTTGGTGAGCCGCTTGCTTTCTTTTCTCTTCGGGATGATGCGCAACTCACTCCGTTAGCCTTAGAGCAAGAGCTCATCCAGTTTCCTTCACAGGTTCGTCGGGATTTCGCCGTTTCCCGGAGCTTCTTCACTGCCGCCGCCATATCCACGGTGAGCACCACCTTCCGGACCTGCTCATGTAATTAGGACACCACATCGAGCTTGCCCATGTTGCGTAGAAGCTCCCGGTGCCGTTTGTCCTAGTGTTCGAGCTCTCCGGCGAGCCTAGCACCGTGTCGGACCACGGCGGAGCATGGTCCTCGCCGCCGGCATGTCTCCGGTCGAGCTCATGTGAGCGCGTCTCGCACCCTCGTGTTCGCCATGTGCCGTAGAGCATTTTGGTGGTCACGCGGCGAGCTTTGGAGCACCCCGGGCCATCTCCGGCCATCACCGGTGGCAGCGCCGCCGTCCCTCGGTCACCGCGGTGGCGCCACACCGCGGGCCACACGCACTGGATCGCGTGTGGCCACGTGGGGATCCCGTGTGATCAACCCCGTGGCCCATCGTGTGGCACGGAAGGGTTTTCAATTTTCAAAAATTCGTAGAAAATTCATTGAAAATCAAAAAAATGCCAAACCAAGTTTGTTAGACTCAAAGAAAATAAGATCTATTGATTTGTGAAAAAAATATTTATTTTGAGTAAATTTATTTCATAAATGGTATTTAATCACTTTCTTTGTTTAAAGAAAAGCTATTATTTTATGTTAATAAAATGTTTAATGGAGAGAAATAATTTAATTAGATGAAGGTGATAATGCAGAAGAAATTAATTATGAAACTTATTTTCCAAAATTAAAGTTAAACTTTATTATTTTATGTGATCCCAAATCTATTAGCCCTTTATCACATGTCCTTTAAAGTAATGATTTGTTTATGGCTTAATAAACAAGAATAATTTATTAATTATTAAACCTAAGTAATTAGTGAACTTAATTAATTAATTAAGGAACAAGACTAATTAATACTTAATGACCTTGATTAAGCATTTAGTAATCAGCGTAATCAATTGTTAATTATTGCTTAATGAACATGCTTATTCATAATTTATTAATTAACCAAGGTGATGAAGCATTAATTATTAATTATTAATTATTGGACTTAATTAATGAAACCCTTGCATAATTTTATCATAACCATTCATGCATACAAGATTGTGATTCGCAACGCATTGCTTTGGATGACTTAGGTTCGAAGTGATCGAGGTTCCGCTGAGGTCGAGTTAGGAGCCGGGAATCTCGAAGTCGATCGAGCCGCCGAGGAAGCTAACTCCGAACCGTATCAAGGCAAGCCTCGGTGCATCCTACCTATGTTTTTAAATATTTTATTTTATCACATAGTACAGTTATGTTTGTGCATTGGGTGTTAGGGAATGGTTGACACCCTAGTTGCACTATGGTAGGTTTCCGTTTGTTTATACTATCTTGGTACAGGTAGCTCAATAGAGGCTAAGCTTAATTCATAGTCGCAACGGTAGATGTTTTAGGGAATCTTAAAGCATGGAGGCTTTAAGGGTTTTGTGTGACACTAAGATGATGAGAGTGTTAATGAAGTTGAGACCGGACGGGCCACGTAGGAGAAAGGGCAAAGACGGAGTTGAGGTCTTGCAAGGTGGTAACCCCGTCCGAGTCGGTCAAGGACCGTACCGTTGTCGGCTTAGTTGAACAAGTTTGAACATACCGTACTACATGCTGGTATCATGGGCCCAGCAAGCTGATGTACCCTATCGCCCCGAGAGATGTAGAGTAGCCAACTCTCTTTTACTCGGTCGTTAGTAAGAGGATAGTCTCACGGGAGGAAGATGGTCGACCACGAGGGAAGTCGTGGCGTCGCCATACTCCCGGGGAGTTGGAAATGGCTAGTCTTATGTCGGGTGATAGCGGGAAAGGTTGCCGTATACGATCGGTGTGATGCGTATATGTCGTGTAGTCGGGTTTTGCCAGCTGGTATAAAATCGATTCGAATCGCTGTCCCTCGCAGATAATGAGTACCGCTTGTTTAGCTCGTCACATCGTAGTAAATTATATGGAAGATGAAGATGAGAGATGAAAGGTTTAATGATCTCATTTATCTTGTTTTGCAAACTTGATTGCAATAGTGATAGGTTGCAAACACCAAGGTTAATGAACTTAACATGAGCTAAAATATTGAAAGTAAGCATCCAACCTTTAATGTCTGTTTCTCACAAAGGAGTAAACCCCACAGCCAAAAAGCCTTTGCATACTAGGCGTCGGCCTTAGCATGCCATGTTGACGGGTCAGTCTTTGCTGAGTATTAGAATACTCAGTGGTTTGTTCGTTACCTTTCAGGGAACGAGTCGTACTACCACGACTTGTATGGCAGCTTCCGGAAGAGGAGCAATGTCCGGAGGGAGGTTCCCTTCGGTGGGAACGTATCCCCACGCCGTGAAGAGAGAGGACCGTGATGTACGAAGGGCTCGGTGCATCACGTTGATCATTTTAAGTCTTTTGGCTTGTATATAGAACAAGTTTCCGCTGAATACTCGTAGGTTGTTAAACTTCAATAATGTTATATTTTCCGTCTGCACGAATGTTTGTATTCTGAAAACTTGGTTGTATTATACCATGATGTATATATTCTGGCTTGTATGAGATGATGTTTCTGTTGTAACTCGCTTCGTCGAGTGTCCCTCTCGTATCGATTCCCGGGTGTCCCGGAGGGGATGTCACATCGGAACTTCCGATATGGCATTCCGGAGAGCTTAGAGCTCTCTGTTAGCCTACCGGAACTTCCGGTACCAGGGACCGGAACTTCCGGTATGGCTTTTCCGGAGAGCTAAACTCTCTTAGCCTACCGGAACTATCGGTACCAGGGACCGGAACTTCCGGTATGGCTTTTCTAGAGAGCTAAACTCTCTGTAGGCCTACCGGAACTTCCGGTACCGAGGACCGGAACTTCCGGTATGGCTTTCCGAGAGCTCCAACTCTCTGTTAGCCTACCGGAACTTCCGGTACCGTGGACTGGAACTTCCGGTATGGCTTTTCCAAAGAGCTGGAGCTCTCTGTAAGCCTATCGGAACTTCCGATACCACACCGGAGCTTCCGATGGGTCCAGAAAGAATGGGTTTGGGAGGATTTTCTTGTGTTTGTGAGCATCTCCATTCTTTGCCAAAGTTGTGATTTGCATCCCTCTTTATAGTACGGCATCCCTATGACTCAAAGCAAAGAATAAAAGAGAGGCACAAGCTTTGAGAAGGGGCTTTTCAAAATCCTTCTTTTATTGCATTTCACATTCCTTTTCTCCTTTTTGATTGTGCTTGCTACACTTTCATGTTCTTTGGATATTCACTACACACATTCTCATGAAAGCATTAGTCCAAATTTAATTGTATTGATATCAATCATCCAAAATAAAATGAGGGGCCTAGATGCACTTTCAATCTCCCCTTTTTGGTGATTGATGCCAATACAATCAAATTTCTAAAAAGATAGATTAAAAAGCACAACTTGCAAAGATAAAAGACGAGCTCCCCCTTTATCTATGCATCCATAATATGAAACCACAAACAATGCAATATGGCATTTTATCATCACACAAATGCATCGAAAAAGAGAGAACAACAATACACCAAGCATATCATAAAGCGAACCACATAGATAGATAATTAAACCAAGTCTAACTTACCATAATATGAAACCACAAACAATGCAATATGGCATTTTATCATCACACAAATGCATCTAAAAAGAGAGAACAACAATACACCAAGCATATCATAAAGCAAACCACATAGATAGATAATTAAACCAAGTCTAACTTATTACAAGCATCCATAGTTCAACCAAAGTACTTGTCCATCTCACATAGTTCATTACATCATTAAAACAAAGATAAAGATAAATAGAAATTTCTTCTCCCCCTTTGGCAACACATCACCAAAAAGAGAAAAGAAGCTGGAACGCCCAAGGAAAGATCACTCGTCATCATCATCGTCGTCCTCGCCGTCCTCCTCATCGCTCTCGTCCTCATTCTCGGGCGTGCCACGCCCTTGCCTTTCTCATGAAGCGGGATCCGAGTGCTAGAGCGGGGAGCGGTGGCGGACGGGACGTCCTCTGCACTATCATCTTCTCCACTCTCGGTGCCATTGCCCTCCACATCCTGAGCTGCTGCCTGTGCTGCTCGTGGCGCCACTCCTACGGCCTGCTGATATGGAGCCCAAGGATCCTCCCACCGACGAGGTATAATCGGAGCAAAGTCCAAAGGAGGAGGAGGTGGCTGCTGCTGCTGCTGGGCAAGGTGAGTGAGGTAGCGGTGATGACCTTCATTGATGCGCCGCTGCTCCATCCTCATCTCATAGATATCATTACTGTTTGCCTTGCACATGCAGAAGATAGACTTGAGGACCGAGCTGATGAATCCGGACTTGCTGCGAGTCCGGCGAGAAGAAGTAGGCTGGAGCATCTCTAGCTGCCCGATCCGACGGTGGAGGAGGTGGTGCCTGTCTCACTGGGGATCCCCGAGGAGTGGGTAGAAGACGGAACCTCTTGGGACGAAGTCCGGGGTGGTCCCTATCATGAACAAAGTGCATCCCAGGTGAGTGTATGAGTGGTTGATGATCGAAGTCCGGATGTGCTCAAAAACACGGAACGACTCGGCTCCAGGACGCATGGCACATAGCAAAGTCTTGGAGGCCGCCAGCAAAGAAGATGCATCCCCTATCTTAGATTCCAATGTCCATCCGAACATGTTGTTCGGAACACGGTAGTAGGGGTGCGGTCCGAAGTGTGTCCCAATGATCATCCCCTTGGGCTGATCATAGCGTCTGTCATACATAAACTCCAAAGCCGCGTCATCCGGAGGGTCAAACACATTCACATTGTTCTTCATAGCATCTGCATGACCAAATCCGAGAATCTGTGCAAACTCGAGCATAGGTAACCTGAAACCGGTTTCTATCAAGTGTCCAATGCATGATGGAGTCCTCCCGTGAGTCTTCATTGAACTCAAGCCAAAGGGTGGCATAGAACCGAACCATCGGTCCTGTGTTCCACCCATACTCAAGCCCCATGAGCTCCACCTCCTAGCACACTCAGCCTTGATTTGAGTGAAGACCGGATCATTCCGACGAGCCATCCAATCCCACTTGATCCACTTCATCTCATGAGTCTTGTTCTTCAGCTTGAGCACCTCCTTGTACCACTCGGCTTGGGTGTGGTCCCAAAACCTGATATCCTCCACACCCCTTTCCTTTGCCTTAATCCACGGGCACTTGCTCTTATATTTTTGCACCTCGTCTCTGTAGAAGGGTACATTATAGCCTGCACTGCCACTCACGACCGGTGACCGCAGCTCATACTTGTAGTGCTCCTGCAAGTTGCGGGCAATGGGGAGAAACCACTCATCCCCGCCCACATTTTCCGCCTCCTCCTCACTTTCTTCTTCCTCACTTGACACTCGGAGCGGGAGGAGGTCTCCTAGCTGTGCTCTTCCCTTTGCCTTTTCCAAGTCCTTTGCCCTTGCCGGGGCCAAGACCACGGGAGGAAGATTGGTGACCGGTTCCGTGGCTTGCCTCTTGGCAAGGCGCGGATTCGGCACATCAAAGTCCGAGTTCGAGTCATCATGACTTTGAGGTGCGGGACGCTTGGACACCTGTCTCCTTCCTGCCACGAGTCGTCTAACGAGAGAAAAAAACATGTGTAAGAAGCAACATACACAATGTGGATATCTAGAGATACTAAAAAGATGTTAACAAGAAAGGTTCCTGTCGGAACATCCGGTACTAGTACGGGAAGTTCCGGTACCCTGGTACCGGAACCTCCGACGGGTTCCTTAACTGTCGGAAAGTGACCCATACTGGAACTTCCGGTAGCCTACCGAAACTTCCGGTAGGGGTCAACCCTAACCCTAGCAGTGCGACAAATCACATCTAGCCAATGGATTTACTTCCTAGAAGCATGCTAGTGTTCTAGAACTGCTAGAGAACCATCTAAGCATCAAATATTCCTAGGGATTCAAGGATTCAACCCTAGATCTAGAAGTGACGGCAATGAAGGAATACCTTCTCCCCTAGCTAGGAACTTGAAGAAGACCGGAGAGGTGAACTTGGTGAAGACTTGCCGAAGAACGCCGTCGGAAGTTGAGGGGCACCTCCGGTTGATGAAGATTCGAGTTGGAGGAGAGAAAAAGTGGGTTTTTTTTAAAATGGGAGACGTCCCTTTCAAGGGGACGGGCTCCCCTATTTATATCTGCCGCCTCGCACCGGAACTTCCGGTGCGGGCTCAAACCCTAGGTCAACGTCCCGCACCGGAACTTTCGGTAGCATACCGGAACTTCCGGTGTGGGCATGACACCCGAGGGTGAGCTCCCGATCGGAGCTTCCGGTCGGGTACCGGAACTTCCGACCGGAAGGAAAAATCTCCTGTTCGACCTCCGGTCGGAACCTCCGTACCCTACAGGAACTTCCGACTGGGAAAAATGCTGAGCCCCGGTCCCCATACCGGAACTTCCGGTACCCTACCGGAACTTCCGGTAGGGGGAAAACAGAGAAGAAGAGTTGAGCTTTTGGGGAGAGTTTTCAAAAATAATTTTGATGGACTAGTGGGATATCTTGACAACATGTGATTAGTATACAATCAACAAACAAAGCTATGATCACATTTTGACAAGAATTGACCTATTGGTCAAGAACCAAGGAAAGTTTTCAAAATAACTTGGTTAATTTTCGAAAACATGCATTTCAACTTAAGATCCAAAACGACTAAAACAACAAGCAAATGTGCACGCTTTTACACAACGTTACTAGAGTCAAGTATATTTAGCTCACTCCTTAGATGGCAAAACCGGCTTTCATCTAATGGCTTGGTGAAAATATCGGCCAATTGATTTTCGGTTTTCACATGGCTCACCTCAATATCCCCTTTGATAGAATGATCTCTTAAGAAATGATGGCGAATGTCTATATGCTTTGTGCGCGAATGCTCAACGGGGTTATATGCTAGCTTTATGGCACTCTCATTGTCACATAGGAGAGGAACACGGTTCAACTTGTAACCATAGTCCCTTAGAGTTTGTCGCATCCATAATAGTTGTGCACAACAACTACCGGCTGCAACATACTCCGCTTCGGCCGTGGAAAGGGCAACGGAATTTTGTTTCTTGGATGACCACGACACTAGGGACCTACCCAAAAATTGGCAAGTCCCGGAGGTACTCTTTCTATCCACTTTGTCCCCGGCATAATCCGCATCGAAATAGCCTATAAGGTTGAACTTTGAACCCTTGGGGTACCAAAGCCCTAGGTTGGGTGTGTGCACTAAATATCTCAAGATTCTTTTAACGGCCACCATGTGGCACTCCATAGGAGCGGCTTGGAAACGTGCACACATACACACACTAAGCATGATATCGGGCCTAGATGCACAAAGGTAAAGCAAAGAGCCGATCATAGAGCGAAAAACCTTTTGATCAACCGGCTTGTCCTTCTTGGTGAGGTCGAGATGGCCGTTTGTTGCCATGGGCGTCTTGGCGGGATTTGCCTTGTCCATGTCAAACTTCTACAATATGTCTTGAGTGTACTTGGCTTGACATTGGAAGGTGCCCTCCTTGAGTTGCTTGACTTGAAATCCTATAAAGAATGTCAACTCTCCCATCATAGACATCTCGAACCTCTTTGTCATTATCTTGCTAAAATCATCACAAAACATTTGATTAGTAGAACTAAATATTATGTCATCGACATAAATTTGGCACACAAATATATCATGATCAAAACGCTTTGTGAAGAGGGTTGCATCGGCCTTACCCATCTCAAAACCCTTTTTCAAAAGGAAATCCCTAAGGCATTCATACCATGCTCGTTGGTGCTTGCTTAAGCCCATAGAGCGCCTTATGGAGTTTGTACACGTGGTTAGGATACTTGGGGTTTTCAAAGCCCGGTGGTTGCTCCACATACACTTCTTCCTTGATTGGCCCGTTTAGGAATGCACTCTTCGTGTCCATTTGGTACAACTTGAAGTTGTGGTGAGTGACAAAGGCAAATAGTATTCTTATTGATTCAAGCCTTGCCACGGGGGCATAGGTTTCATCAAAGTCCAATCCTTCTACTTGTGAATATCCTTTTGCCACCAATCTTGCTTTGTTCCTTGTTACAACACCGTCTTCATTTTGTTTATTGCGGAACACCCACTTGGTGCCCACAACATTTTTGTCTCTTAGTCTTTCTTCCAATGTCCAAACTTCATTTCTTGTGAAGTTGTTCGATTCCTCTTGCATGGCCATCACCCAATCCGAGTCCTCGAGTACTTCTTCTACTCTAAATGGCTCCAAAGAAGAGACAAAAGTGTAATGTTCACAAAAATTGCAAACACGAGAACGAGTGATTACCCCTTTTTCTATGTCTCCAAGAATTTGTTCCACGGGATGATCACGTTGCACACTTTGGTGCACTCTTGGGTGTGGTGGGTGTGAGCTTGTTTGACCGCCACCTTGCTCAACCTCTTGATCATGCATTGTAGATTCATCATCTTGTGCTTAAGCATGATCTTCATTACCAACTTCTTCATCTTGATCAACTTGATCATGATTTGTGCATGGTTGGTCTTGACTTGAGGGAGGAGGTTGATCTTGATCATTTTGCGATTCTCGCGGTCTCACATCACCAAGTGCCATTCTTTTGATTGCTTGCCTAGGAGCCTCAACATCTGCATTGTTAATAACAACTTGCTCCCCTTGAGAGCCATTAGATTCATCAAACGTCACGTCCCGTGAAACTTCAACACAACCGGTGGTTTTGTTAAAGACACGATAGGCGTGACAGTTTGAACCATACCCAAGCAAGAAACCTTCATCAACCTTAGGGGAGAACTTTGAAGTCTTGGGTTTCTTGTTGAGCATGAAGCATTTGCTCCCAAAAACTCAAAAATACGAGATGTTAGGCTTTTTACCGGTTAGTAACTCATATGGTGTTTTTCTCAAGAGTCGATGGAGATACAATCGGTTGGAGGCATGGCATGCGGTGTTGATTGCTTCGGCCCAAAAGCGATCGGAGGTCTTGTACTCATCAAGCATGGTTCTTGCCATCTCTATGAGAGTGCGGTTCTTTCTTTCGGCTACACCATTTTGTTGGGGGTGTAGGGTGCCGAAAACTCATGCTTGATGCCTTCCTCATCAAGGTACTCTTCAACTTGAGTGTTCTTGAATTTTGTACCGTTGTCACTTCTTATTGCCTTGATCTTCACTTCAAATTCATTTTGTGCTCTTTTCAAGAAAGTTTTGAGTACATCCTTCACTTCACCTTTATCACACAAAAAGAATACCCACGTGAAGCGAGAATAATCATCAACAATAACAAGTCCATATTTGTTACCGCCAATGCTAATGTAGGCAATGGGACCGAAGAGGTCTATGTGTAGCATCTCCAACGGTCTTGTGGTTGTCACAATGTTCTTGGATAGATGGGGTGCTCCAACTTGTTTTCCGGCTTGACATGCACTGCAAATTTTGTTTTTCTCAAAGCAAACATCCGTTGGTCCAAGGATGTGACCGCCCTTTTGGAGTTTGTGAAGATTTCTCATACCGACATGGGCTAGTCGTCTATGTCACAACCATCCCATGTCGGACTTTGCAACTAAGCATGTGTCAAGTTTTGCTTTATCCGCGGTGAAATCCACAACATAAAGCTTTCCTTTGAGCACACCCTCAAAAGCAATCGAGCCATCATTTCTCCTTGAGACAATCACACCCTTGTCGTTGAACAAGCAATTGTAGCCCATTCCACAAAGTTGTGAGATAGACAACAAATTGAAGTCAACGTTATCCACAAGCATAACCTTCGAAAGTGAATGCGGAAAGGTTAAAGGAATGTTACCATAACCCAACACATATCCCTTTCCGTTGTCTCCGAAAGTGATATACTCATTTCTTTCTTTGCTTGGCTCAAATGATTCGAACATTTTCTTGTTTCCGGTCATATGATTGGTGCATCAAATATCCACCACCCAAGATGAGCCACCGGAGGAGTATTCCTACAAAACAATTTATGCTTTGTTTTTAGGTACCCAAATTTGCTTGGGTCCTCCCACATTAGTAACAAGTGCCTTGGGCACCCACACACAAGATTTGTGGGTCTTGTTGCGTGGCCCAACATATTTTGCATAGACACGACCACGCTTGTTCCTCATTAGCACATAGGTTGCATCGAAATCATTGAAGAGAGCACAAGAGGAGTTAGGCACGTTAGTACGCAAATCACAAATAAGAGAAGATTTATTAGTGTTCTTGATTTGCTTCTCGTTCTTGACTTGCTTCTTTTGGTGTCCACTCTCCTTGGTGAACTTGATGAACTCGGTGCCATTTTTGTTGACTCTTGCATTGTGCTTGTCACCTTGCTTGTACCCAATGCCATCCTTCACATGTGGCCGCCTCACATTGGTGTATGCGCCCCTTGCATACTCGGCCTTGGCATCATCGATGGCCTTCACCTTCTTTTGTGCTTGTTGTTGAAGCTCTTGCACTTGCTTCTTCAAATCCTCAATGGTCTTGATGTTTCTTGTACAAGCTTCAATATCAATCTTGTGGCACCTAGTGCACTCATTGCTAGATGGGGGGCAAGATGAAGATTGAGAGGAAGTAGTGTTACACTTAATTTCCTCAAATTGCACTTTAAGCGAATTGTGATCCTTTTGCAAGTTATCACACTTCTCTTGAAGTGACACATTTGTGACTTTAAGTGTCTCACTATTTTCTTCAACCACTTTGAGAGACTTTACCAAGTCCTCATTCTTCTTCCTCTCAACTTCTAGGAGCTTCTCAAGTTCAAGCACCCTTTGCTTCTCTTGAACAAGCATTTCCTCTTGTTTCTCAAGAAGCTCCTCTTGCCTCTCATTAGTCTCGCTTTTCCTGCTCAATGATGTCCAACAAATCAAACATGTTAGGAATTTGAGAACTTCCATTAGCAGTTACCTTAGAGCCCTTAGCCATCATGCATTTGTGCCCGGCGTCATGTTCATCATCGGTCAAGCTTCCAAACAAGGAAGAGTTGGTCGGTGTGAGCCCAATAGCAAGTGATGCAATGCCTCCCTTCTCTTCATCGGATTCCGACTTGGAGGAGGAAGATGATCCATCGGAGTTCCATTCTTGTCCAATGTGTGCTTCACCCCGACGGTACTTTCTATACTTCATGTACTTCTTGTCACCCTTCTTGTTTTTCTTGTTCTTGTAGTTCTCCGGACACTCCGCCATGAAGTGACCCTTGTCTCCACAAATGTAGCACTTGTTTTTGGCTTTCCTCAATTTGCTCTTGTCTTGATCATTTTTCTTGAAGCTTCTTTTTGACATGAGCTTGTTGAACCTTTTCACAAAGAGAGCCATTTCATCATCACTATCATCATCACTCTCCTGAACCACCTTCTTTTTCTTTTCTTGTTCGGCATTGAGAGCCAAATCATTTTTGCTCCCACTAGCTTTTTCCTTGTCCTTGAGTAATGCATTGATCCTATTCCCTTGGTCAATTTATTGTTTTTGAGAGAGCACCTTTCCAATCACTTCATCGGTGGTGAAGTATCTAAAGCCATCTTTGTCTCTTATGTTTGACACTATGTTGGCATCCCATGATTGCAAGGCTTGTAGCAATCTTCTATTCACATTCAAATCCAACACTTTCTCTCCAAGTGCTCTTCTCTTGTTAACTATCCTCATCATTCTATCATGGGCTTCTCTAGGCCCTTCATCCGATCTCATGACAAAGTAGTTAAAATCTTCTCTAAGCCCTTCTAGCTTAGACTCCTTCACGCTATCAATGCCCTCATGAACCAACTCAAGCTTCAACCAAATTTGATGAGCATCCTCCAATCCGGCTATCTTCTCATACTCGGCGGGACTAAGTGCGGACACAAGAGCACTAGCCGCCGTCACATTGCACCTCACATTGAACAAGTCTTGTGCGGTTGGCTTGCTTCTACATTCCCACAAGAATCCGTTTTGAGTCACACTTCTCACATTTTGATGCATTGAGTCCAAATGTAGTAGCATCTTTGTTTTCCAATGATCAAAGTATTGACCATCAAAATATGGTAGTCTTCCGGAGCCGGGTCCAATGTGCTCATCCCTTCCATCACTATAGGAGTATGGTGTTTTGTTGTAGCTTATTGGCAAAGCACTAGGCACATCTCCATCCTTGGCAATTCCTTTTCCACTTCCATTTCTTGTCTCATCCGGTGAGTTCTCATGACCTACTTCACCGAGTTGGTTTAGGTGGTGCTTCACCACTACCACTAGCCGTTGCATCTTTGCCATTTGTCATCTTTAATCTTCAAGCGGTGAGGCTTCAACGAAGATACCCGCTCCGATACCAATTGAAAGTCGCCTAGAGGGGGGGGGTTGAATAGGCGAACCTAAAAAATTCTGTGAAATAACACTAAGACGAAAAAGTCAAATACCGGAACTTCCGGTAGGGTACCGGATCTTCCGGTGCGAGGGTGATAAATGCGGAATTAAACCCTACACAATTCTAGTGATTGCAACAAGGAAAAACACAACCCTATGCAATTCTAGGAATTTAACCGCACAACGAGAAAACTAACAAGTAACCTAGCAAAGTAGACAACAATGCGCTTAAGTAAAAGAGGGAGCACAAGAGACACGGATTTTTCACCGAAGTTCAAGCCCACCAAGGACTCTACGTCTCCGTTGAGAAAGTCCACCAAGGACCGGGTTTCTCTCAACCCTATTTCTCCCTCAAGTCACCACCAAGGTTGAGCTTGAGTTTTCCACTATCAAGGTCCCTTCCGGGACGGACAATACAAACTTCTCGGGCGTCACCACACAAGTTGAGAGCTCACGAGCATGCCTAGCCGTCTAGGAGCTCAAAGCTCCAAGAGTAACAAATCCAAATCACAAGCTTGACGGGAGTGAGGATGCTCAAAAATGGAATCAAGTCTCTCAAACACTTGCTCAAAGTCTCTCACTCAAATCCTAGCTCAAGGATGAAATTTTTTCTTTTGGAGAGGATTTGGAGTAAGTGGAGTGAAGCTCAAGTGTGTTTTGGTTAGGAATGTGCAAGAGTTTGTGAGTGTGGGGTGGAGTGTGGCTTATATACCACAGCTCCAAAAAGAGCCGTTGGCCTGTCTGAAACTCCGCACCGGAACTTCCGATAGCATATCGGAACTTCCGGTATGGTTCGAATTAGGGTTAGATCTGGATTTTTGGCCCGCACCGGAACTTCGGTGGAGTACCGGAACTTCCGGTACCTAGGTTTAGGGTTTGAAAACGGGACCGCACCGGAGCTTCCGGTGTCATATCGGAACTTCCGGTATGGCATTCCGGAGAACTTAGAGCTCTCTGTTAGCCTACCGGAACTTCCGGTACCGAGGACCGGAACTTCGGTATGGCTTTTCCGGAGAGCTAAACTCTCTGTTAGCCTACCGGAATTTCGGTACCGGGGACCGGAACTTCCGGTATGGCTTTCCGGAGAGCTCCAACTCTCTGTAAGCCTACCGGAACTTCCGGTACTAGGGACCGGAACTTCCGGTATGGCTTTTCCGGAGAACTTGAGCTCTCTGTAAGCCTACCGGAACTTCCGGTACCATACCGGAGCTTCCGATGGGTCCAGAAAGAATGGGTTTGGGAGGATTTTCTTGTGTTTGTGAGCATCTCCATTCTTTGCCAAAGTTGTGATTTGCATCCCTCTTTATAGTACGGCATCCCTATGACGCAAAGTAAAGAATAAAAGAGAGGCACAAGCTTTGAGAAGGGGCTTTTCAAAATCCTTCTTTTATTGCATTTCACATTCCTTTTCTCCTTTTTGATTGTGCTTGCTACACTTTCATGTTCTTTGGATATTCACTACACACATTCTCATGAAAGCATTAGTCTAAATTTAATTGTATTGATATCAATCATCCAAAATAAAATGAGGGGCCTAGATGCACTCGGGGTGTTATCAATTTTAACCAATTTCATCATGTTCAAATTTAATCATCAGCCATGAGTGAGGTTCCCATTCTATCGTTGACTCCATAGGTATAGCATAGCATTTCTAACGAGGATATGACACATACGCTACATAGGACATATAGGGATTTATGCACGTGGATTTCCAAAGCAGTTCCTAGAACTTAAATGCACATTCATTCATCCTTGATATAGTGGTAAAAGAAAGATATTTCAAAATAATAGGAATGCACCGGGGCTTGCCTTGAGAGTGATCGAAGTTAGCACTAGCCTCACAAGCGTTGAGTGTTGCAATCGTCTCTTCCGGCGGGATCAATTCAGCGTCGTCACCTAAAAAATGAAATGCAATGCATAAATAACATGAATACAAGGTCGATGATGAGAGTGATGCATGTATGCTGTTTTTGGTAAAGATGCATATGAATAAGCTTAGTACGTTTAGTTTTGTGAAACCCTAATAAGCATGAACGTGTGACTTGTTCTCTTTTAAGGAAATCAATTACATCAACAAGTAGAGCCTTAACACATGAGCAAAAATGTAATACCAGGTGCAGCAGTGCTGTGGTTCACCCTAAATTCATATTTTAAGAGAAATTAACAAGGTATAGAAATGCGAACCCAAAAGCTAGGCCTAGGCGAAGTTCATCATCACATGCGATGACGATCGCCCTTTAAATCGAGAAGTTGATTCCAAAATTATTACATGCGTGAAATACATGAAACCTTTTTACTAATCCTGCCATGAAGTGCTAGGGAACATGGTGGACAGTGAAAATTACATAAACATGCAAAAGCACAATTTTTAGAAACATAAAAGCAATTATACATGTGCTGAAATTAACCTTTTATGGAATTAGATCTAGGGTTTGCAAAAATAATTATTTAACATGCTCAAAAATTAACATGGACTTTAATACACATGCACAGTACTAGGAGGAATTTAATTACCAAGTTTCATGCAAAAATAATGTATACGGATTTAATTAAAAATTAAATACAGAGAATGCAAGAAATGCAATAACTTGAAAATGAAATGCAGATCTTCCAGTGCCAGAAATTCAAGTATGCTTAGTTGCAGATTTTGGCCAAGTGGCATTATTTTTATATCTACAGTTTTAACGTTATGACCTAGTTAAGTTTTCAGGGATTGACTTTTGTCATTTTTGTAAAAATATGAAAACATCCAGATCTGGCCAGCTCATGTTACTTTTTTGAAAGTGTAGGTTTTGTAGTTTCCAAAAAATTTAGTTTGCAATTTGTGGATCTTTCAAACGGGAGATATGAATTTTTGAAACTCAAACAAAGTTCAGGTCTATTTACGGTTTTGCCACTAGGACAATTTTGAACGGGGCGGCTCGCGCGCTCCGGCGGACGGCGGCCGGCGCCGACGAGGTCACACGTGGCAGCGCTACGAGGCAGCTCAAGCTCCGGGCTTTGGGGAAAATGGTGTGCGCGGCGCGGGGAGCACGTTGGTGGGGGTGGCGGAGCTCAACGGCGGCCGGAAGGCGGCGCGTTGAGCGGTGGAGCTCGCGGAACTCCGGCGAGCTCGCCCGTGCAACACGAGAGGGAGAGATGGGGCGGTATTTGGCTGGGGAGCATCACCCGAGCGTGTAGAGCGGCGGCGCAGTTTTGGACGGTGCGGAGGAAGGCCGGGGAGGGGGTTGCGACGACGAGGTGGCGGACCGGCGGCGATGGCGGGAATCTCTCCCCAAAATTCCGGCGATGTGCTGCGTGCCAAGGCAGGGGAGTTAGAGGGAAGGTGGCGGCACCTCTTGCGCACGGTCCGACGCGGACGGGAGGGGGAACCTACCTTCCTAGGCGGCGCGCGACGAGGGAAGCTCGTGGCGGCCATGGCGGACGGCGGCTCGAATTTCCGGTCGCGCACGGTCTGCGGGGGAAGAGGGCGGGAGCTGGCGGTGCGATGAGGAGCAGGGGGAGCTAGGCAATGATGAGGGGGTTCGGGATGTGGCCTTGGCTCCCGTGCGGCATTTTTCTAAGGGGGCGGCGACGGAACCGGGCGGCGGCATGGGCAGGGCGCCATTACTCCCGGCCGTTCTCGTTGGCCGGCGGGTACAGGGACGGTTGGGAGGTGGGCTGGGCTTGCGTGGCGATGGGACAGGGCGGAGACACGCGCTGGAGCGGGCGCGGGGGCAGCGGACAGGCAGGCGCAGCCGCCATTGTCCGGCGGTCCCTATAGCTCGAGCTCCGAATTCAAAATTTGAATTTGCTGTTTGAAGATTTGGACGAAATTCATAGTTCTGGTGCTCCAAAAATAAAAACAAAAAAAAATATGTGGAGCTCCAGCATGATGTGCTTGAATTTTCATCTTTTTGTTTGAAGTTCTAAAGGTGCTTCCAAAAATTCATACAAAATTCATAAACAGAGGCATTTCAGATTTGAATTTGAATTTTTGGGCATTCGAAACTTTGTTCAAAAATTTTATAAAAATGCTGTAAATTCACCTTTTTACATGAGCAATGCAGTGGTGCAAAAATATGTGGGTGGTGCTTTTGTAATTTTTGCACTTCTCCTAGGGCTAGGTTAGGGTTTGGGTTCAATCTAGGTTTTTCCTTTTCTCTTTTTATTTTTCTTATTTTTCTTTTGGGTGATTAGCATTAGTGCCCCATTAGTGATGTCATTAGGGTTCTAATTACTTGCTTAGCCCTAATCGTGACATGGGATGTCACAGCGGGATTGAGGTGATTCTTGGGATGGATTGGTTGACAAGGAACAAGGGGGTGATTTATCGTGACGAGCGGATTGTGACCTTGGTGAACCACCGAGGAGTGGCTGTGTGTTTCACACCGGTTGCTCCTAAGTTGCCGGCACAGCTTTGTCACTTGCAGGGGTTGTCACTTGAGCAGATACCCGTGGTTTGTGAGTATCCCGAGGTCTTTCTTGATGATTTGCCAGGGCATCCACCGGATCGGGATGTTGAGTTCGTGATTGACCTTCTTCTCGGCACGGCCCCTATTGCTAAGAGGCCGTATCGGATGTCTTCGAGATGAGTTGGTGTTGTTGAAGCAGGAGATTGATGATCTGTTGAGGAAGGGGTTCATTCGCCCAAGTGCCTCACCTTGGGGATCCCCTGTTCTGTTTGTGAAGAAGAAGGATGGTACCGACAGGATGTGTGTTGACTATCGTTCCTTGAACGAGGTTACCATCAAGAATAAGTACCCCTTGCCGAGGATTGATGATTTATTTGATCAGCTGAAGGGTGCAAAGTATTTCTCCTCTATTGATTTGAGATCCGGCTATCATCAAATGAAAATCCGAGAGTGTGACATTCCTAAGACTGCCTTCGTGAGTAGGTATGGATCTTTGTTACCGCCTTGTCAATTCCATTTGTTATCTATCATGCCTGATCGCCCCTCCTTGAATTTTACTTCTTATCTATTCCCGGACGAGTACGGGCAGTTCGAGTTCACTCGTTGCTTCCTTTGGCTTGACCAATGCCCCTCCCTACTTCATGAACATGATGAACAAGGTCTTCATGGCGGAGTTGGATAAGTTTGTGGTGGTGTTCACCGATCTTCTTGTGTACTCGAAGTCCGCCAAAGAGCATGCACAAGCACTTGAGGGTTGTCTTGGAGAGGTTGAAGGAAAATCGGTTGTATGCTAAGTTCAGCAAGTGCAAGTTCTGGCTTGAGGAAGTGGCTTTCCTAGGGCATGTCATCAATGCCGAGGGAGTGTGTGTGGATCCGGGAAAGGTTCAAACTGTTGTGAGTTGGAAGTCACCGCAGTGTGTCAAGGATGTGAGGAGTTTCTTGGGGATGGCTGGCTACTACCGTCGCTTTGTTGAGGATTTCTCTCGGATAGCTCGTCCCATGACGGAGCTCTTGCAGGATAATGTTGAAAGTCGCCTAGAGGGGGGGGTGAATAGGCGATCCTAAAAGTTTCTGCGAAATAACACTAATATGAAACCGTCAAATACCGGAACTTCCGGTGCAGGGGTGATAAATGCGGAATTAAACCCTACACAATTTTAATAATTGCAAGAAGGAGAGACACAACCCTATGCAATTCTAGGAATTTAACGGCACAAAGGGAAACTAACAAGCAACCTAGTGAAGTAAACAACAAAGCGCTAAATTAAAAGAGGGAGCACAAGAGACACGGATTTTTCACCGAAGTTCAAGCCCACCAAGGACTCCACGTCTCCGTTGAGAAAGTCCACCAAGGACCGGGTTTCTCTCAACCCTATTTCTCCCTCAAGTCACCACCAAGGTTGAGCTTGAGTTTTCCACTATCAAGGTCCCTTCCGGGACGGGCAATACAAACTTCTCAGGCGTCATCACACAAGTTGAGAGCTCACGAGCACGCCTAGCCGTCTAGGAGCTCAAAGCTCCAAGAGTAACAAATCCATATCACAAGCTTGACGGGAGTGAAGATGCTCAAGAATGGAACCAAGTCTCTCAATCTCTTGCTTAAAGTCTCTCACTCGAATCCTAGCTCAAGGATGGAATTTTTGCTTTTGGAGAGGATTTGGAGTGAGTGGAGTGTGGCTCAAGAGTGTGTCGGTTCGGAATGTGCAAGAGATGGTGAAAGGAGTGAGGGGTGTGGCTTATATACCACAGCCCAAAAAGAGCCGTTGGCTCTGTCTGAAAACCCCGCACCGGAACTTCCGATAGCATATCGGAACTTCCGGTATGGTCCGATTTAGGGTTAGATCTGGATTTTTGGCCCGCACCGGAACTTCCGGTGGAGTACCGGAACTTCCGGTACTTACGTTTAGGATTTGAAAACCGGGCCGCACCGGAGCTTCCGATGCCCTATCGGAACTTCCGGTATGGCATTCCGGAGAGCTCGGAGCTCTCGTTAGCCTACCGGAACTTCCGGTACCGGGGACCGGAACCTCCGGTATGGCTTTTCCGGAGAGCTCAAACTCTCCGTTAGCCTACCGGAACTTCGGTACCAGGGACCGGAACTTCCGGTATGGCTTTTCCAGAGAGCTCAAACTCTCTCGTTAGCCTACCGGAACTTCCGGTACCACACCGGAGCTTCCGATGGGTCCAGAAAGAATGGATTTGGGAGGATTTTCTTGAGTTTGTGAGCATCTCCATTCTTTGCAAAAGTTGTGATTTGCATCCCTCTTTATAGTATGGCATCCCTATGACTCAAAGCAAATATAAAACGCAAAGCTCATGCTTTGAGATAGGACTTTTCGGATTTCTTCATTTATTGCATTTCTCATTTCTTATCTCCTTTTTGATTGTATTCGCTACGCTTTCATGTTCTTTGGATGTTCACTACACACATTCTCATGAAAACATTAGTCCAAATTTAATTGTATTGATATCAATCATCAAAAATAAAATGAGGGGCCTAGATGCACTTTCAATCTCTCCTTTTTGGTGATTGATACCAATACAATCAAATTTCTAAAAAGGTAGATCAAAAAGAACAACTTGCAAAGATAAAAAGCGAGCTCCCCCTTAATATGTGCATGAAATTGAATTTCAAAGGTTGGTCTTTACAATACCAAATGCACATATGAGACGCTCCCCTTTATCTATGCATCTATATTATGAAACCACGAACAATGCAATATGGCATTTTATCTTCACACAAATGCATCTAAAAAAGGGAGAACAACAATACACCAAGCATGCCATAGAGCAAACCACATAGATAGATAATAAACCAAGTCTAAACTTATTACAAGCATTCAATGTTCGAACCAAGCACACTTGTCCATCACATAGTTCATTACACAATAAAACCAAATAGATAAGGATAGATAGAAATTTCTTCTCCCCTTTGGCAACACATCACCAAAAAGAGAAACGAACAAGGCCGCCCAAGGGATCACTCATCATCGTCGTCGTCTTCTTGCTCTTCCTCTCCATCGCTCTCGTCCTCATCGGCGGGACGTGCCACGCCCTTGCCTTTCTCATGAGGCGGGATCCGAGTGCTAAAGCGGGGAGCGGTGGCGGTGGTCGACGGGACATCCTCCGCACTGTCACCCTCCGCACTCTCGGTCCCACCGCCCTCCATATCCTGAGCTGTTGCTCGTGCTTGCTTGTCTGCCTCGCTGATATGGAGCCCAAGGATCCTCCCACTGTCGAGGTACAATCGGAGCAAAGTCCAAAGGAGGAGGAGGTGATTGCTGCTGCTGCTTGGGCAAGGTGAGTAAGATAGCGGTGATGACCTTTATTGATGCGCCGCTGCTCCATCCTCATCTCACGGATATCATTACCGTTAGCCTTGCACATGCGGAAGATAGACTTTAGGACCGAGTTGATGAAGCCGGACTTGCTGCGAGTCCGACGAGAGGAAGTAGCTGGAGCATCCCTAGCTACCTGATCCGATGGTGGAGGAGGAGCTGCCTGTCTCACTGGGGATCCCCGAGGAGTGGGTAGAAGAGGGAACCTCTTCGGACGAAGCCCGGGGTGGCTCCTATCATGAATGAAGTGCATCCCGGTGACATGCTCAATCATCTTCATACTGAAGGGAGCAAACGGAAGACTTGCCTTGTGAGTGAACGAGTGGTTGATGATGGATGTCCATATATGCTCAAATACACGAACGGCTTAGCTCCG
>JAUNZO010003431.1:0-33404 GCA_031894775.1 Chloris gayana | reverse complement strand
GGCTTTTTCGTGGATGATAGGATAATAAAGAAACAAACTAAACTAAAGGTAGGGCGAACTCGACGGTGCACCTGAAGCTCTGATTACCACTTGATGTGGACTAGGGTCCCGATCTTCCGAAAGGTTCAGATAACTCTTGATTTGGCGAAGATGTGACACACGTTGATCCGGCTCCCGAACAACACGTTCGAACCCCGCAATCGCAGCACCACGTCCTCTATGGTTATCAACCGTCGATGCACGGTTGACCTCGCCAAGAAGGCTAATCCCTGCCTGCGAATCATGAACACAAGCAAGAACGAGAAAGAACGCAACCATATTTGCAGATGTATGATTAATCTCACGAGATGGGGTCTCACAAACCGATGAACGGCGAAACTGTCTAAGCAGAATAATCTAAGCAAAACCCAACCCTAACATGGGTGGCGGCTGCTGCTAATAAAGACTTGGGGATGTGCAAGAACCCCCTGGACAATCCCCTAATGGGCTCACACGAGATACACGGCCCAAAGGCCAAAAACGGTGACGCAGCACCAAAAACAGATTCTGGATGTTCCAATGTTTCGAGGATTCCCGGTGACTCCGGATGAATTTTGACGTGGGACCGGTTCCACCGGAAAGCATATGAAATTATCTTTCCATTCATATGTAGAACGTCCAAATCCGACTTCGTATGCGATCTGGGCGTCTGTTTTAATTCAGACTGTTCCTGAACTCCGAAACAGACTCGAAGTCGACTTGGTTTGGGCCTCCATAATGCCTTGCGCCTCTTGCTGGACCTCCACGCATCCAAGCCCTAGTCCATTCATATTATGGTCCTCTCCTTGATTCCTAATCATAATAAAATCATTAGGTAGCAAACTATTCTCAAATTTATGAAAGGAAAGACTTAGGAACGAGCTCACCTCTAAATTCAATTGTCGGGCACGAGCTCTAGTGATTGGTCCTTGAATGTTCAGCGGAGGAGTGTCATTGGTATCCAAAGGAGTGATGTCCTCATCATGTGTGACATTTGCAGGAGGGTCAAAGCAGAACATCGAAGCCAGCCGGCTTGCTCAAGCCTCTTGAGATTCCTATGTGGAAATGGGAGAACATCAGCATGGATTTCATTGTTGGACTACCTCGCACGCCGAAGGGCCGTGATTCCATTTGGGTGATTGTGGATCGCTTCTCCAAGGCCGCTCACTTCATAGCCGTCGGTACGAGGTACACAATGGAGCAGCTCTCTCGCCTCTATATTGACAACATTCTGAGACTACATGGAGCACCTCTCACCATTGTATCAGATCGTGGTTCTCAGTTTGTGGCTAAGTTTTGGAGGAGTTTGCATGCAGCTATGGGCACTCGTTTGGACTTCAGCACAGCGTATCACCCTCGGACGGATGGTCGGACGGAGCGGCTGGATCAGACCCTGGAGGATATGTTGAGAGCTTGTGTGCTCACCTACAGCAAGAATTGGGAGGAGAGTCCGTCGTTTGCTGAGTTCTCTTACAACAACAGCTACCAGTGCAAGTATCAAGATGTCACCCAATGAGCTATTGTATGGGAGGAAGTGCAGGACACCTCTCATGTGGGAAGAGGTTGGAGAGAGGTCTTTCTATGGACCGGACCTTGTCGAGAGAGGCTGAGGAAAAGGTTGAGCAAGTGAGAGAGCATATCGAGTTGCTCGGAGCAGGCGGAAGAGCTATGCGAGATAAGAGGAGGAGACCTTTGGAGTTCTTTGTTGAGGACTATGTCTATCTCAAGGTCTCTCCACTTCGTGGGACGCGCAGATTCCATGTGCGTGACAAGTTGGCACCAAGGTTTGTTGGACCTTTTCGAGTGGTGAGGAGGATTGGAGATCGCGCCTATCGGCTTGAGTTGCCGGGACACCATGCCGGAGTGCATGATGTGTTCCATGTTTCGCAGCTCAAGAAGTGCCTTCGTGTGCCGGAGGAGCAGGTTTCACCGGAGGTGTTGGATCTACAGGACAGCCTTGAGTACTTGGAGTACCCCGTCGGGATCTTGGATGTGGCTTTCAAGGAAACAAGGAGTCGCAAGATCAAGTTCTGCAAGGTGTTATGGAGCAACCATACCGAGCGAGAGGCCACTTAGGAGATGGAGGATAACTTGAGGAAGTACTTCCCTCACTTATTCGAGGACGAGGAGTTAAATCTCGAGGACGAGATTCTTGTAAGGGGGAGTCCGTAACATCCCAAAATTTTGTAACAAATGTCATGTAATAAAAATCCTTGAATTTATGGAGAAGGTTTGATTAAATTTGGAAGAGGTTTGAATGTTCAAATGTGTGAGAGATGAAACAAACAATTCGCAAAGCAATTTATTTGAATTCCTGTCGTTGTGGGCCAAATCTCTCTCTTTCTCTCACGCTAGCCCAAGTCCAGCCCAAGCCCGACCCGAGCAAGGTGTCGTCACCTTCCTCCCACACTTTCCACCTCACCTCCCTCCCGCGCGGCGCCCGTGGACCGTGCCACCTCGCACGAGTGTCGCGTAGCGCCGCGAGCCCTACCTGCTCCCTCTTCCTTTCCCCGGCTACGGAACCCCGAGCCGCCGCCACCTCTCCATTCCCCCTCACACCCTAGCCACCGCCGCCGCGCCGTCGAGGTTTTCTTCCCCACCATGGATGAAGTTCTGAGTCTCAGCTGCGCGTGCTATCTCCGGTGCTCGGCGTGAGATGCGAGTATGCCGGTGTTCTTGGTTCCGCGGGACGGGCCTTGGTGAAGCGGTGTGTCGCGCGAGAAATTCTCCACCGCCACCTTCTTCGTCGCCGGTCGTCCGCCACGGTGAGACTCATCCCCTTCCTTGGCTCGTCCGTGGATCCTTGTTGTTTGCCGTTCAACCTCGAGCTGACCCCATCTCTTTTGGCCCTTGGTAGCCTCGGGAACGGAAGTCTTCGTGGTCACCGCCCCCGCTCGTTGCGTCATTCGTGTCCGCCGTTGCCGGAACTCCGTCGCCCATCGCCGTCAAGCCGTCCCCTTCCCTTCCGAGCCCCGCGAAAGCTTCCCGGTGAGCCGCCGTGTCGACCCCCTCCTCTTTCCCTTTGTTTGGTGACGAATTGGTCGCCCTCGTCGAGCTCCGCCTCCGTGTCGCCATGGCCGCCGGTGAAGAGCCGGCTAGGGTGGAGCTCATGGTCATTTCATGGTCCTGGTAGCTTCGTAGCGGTCCGCTCGAGCTTGTGCGCTTGGTGGTTTGGTGAAAGCTTGTAGTTTGCTAGGGTTTCACGAACTCCGTTGAGCCGCCGCCGCGGAGCTCGTCGCCGGCGGCGCTCCGGTGGGAGTCTTGATCCGTGGTTGGTCCCGTCGGGTTCGCCTCGTCCCGTGTTGAAGTTTGGTGTGCAAACTTGCGAGCTTTGGTGAGTCCCGGGGTTTTCCCTTGCGCGCCGCCGCCGAGTGGAACTCCGGCGAGCTTCGTGGCCCGTCCGCGGTGAGCTGGTCGGGGAAGAGGAGTCCGGCCGGTGCGCGGCATCGCGAGGAAGGTCGTGGTGCGCTCCGTTCGTGCCACGGCGAGCCGTAGTGTCGGGGAGTGGGGTTTCCGGCAAGAGCCGTGGCGGAGCACCGGCGGCGCCGCCCCTTCCGACGGAGGGTGATGTCGGCAGTGGGACCCGCCAAGTCGGGTTGGTCCACGATTTGGTGGTGCGCTCTCACATGGACACGGTCTTCCTGGACCGTAGAGAGAGAGAAGGGAGAGTGGGCCCATGGATCCGGTCCACGTAAGCGAGTGCTGGGCCACGGAATATTCCCGGGGAATGGAATATTCCCTGGTTTTTCATTTTCTTGGATTTTCCTGAATTTCCATAATTCATTTATCTTTGGAAATTCATATCTTTTTCCTGGAGCGTCGGAAAAATACGCGGTCAGTTGCGTTGGACTCGTAGCGACGTTCTCTATGCGTTAGTATAGCTTTTGGTCATGTTCTAGCCCCTGTTTCATCCTATTTCCTCGATTTGCGTGCCTAACCCTCGTTTCACGATCCGTCCGTCAAAGGGTGCCGAGGAGTTCCCGTCCGAGCCGCAGTTTGAGGAGTTTCCACCGCAGCAGCCGTACAAGTACCCCGACCCGGCTCGGGAGCAGCCTTATCCGGGCAAGCCGCAATCCTTGACCACTCTTGCTCCTATTTAGCAATTTGCATTAAATTGATCCATGCATGATTAATGGTTACTTGCACTTGTAGTTTACCTATGCCATACTATGCCATCCTTGCCACCGATTGCCATAGGTTGTTCTACCGTTACTCGCATGCTTAGTATTTGCTTAGTTGCTTAATTGATCCCCATGATGACTATACATGTTTTTGTGTAAAATAAATTGTAGGTGTTTCTTAGGTGTCGAGTTTCGTACTAGATACCCTGTAGGACCTTTTGCGGGGGCGAGTGTAGGTGGTTAGGTGCTGGGAGACTTCGGGGAGTCTCTATTTGGAGAGTACCTGTTGTGGGTACAGTTGTGTAGGGCCTTGGGTTATGGGGCTCCCGTTGTGGTGACACCGTTGTTGAGACTCGTTGTTTTGAGGAGAGGGATGGTGACTCGCCCTGCAGCCTTAAGGACCGGTTCTTGTGCTTGCTTGCTCTTTGGTCTACTAGCATACCACGTGACTTGTATGGGCCGGCTGGATTATGATACTTAGCGGAGGACCGGGTGGCCCGCCGCGGTGTAGAGATTAGTGGTAGTGGGTGTTGGAGCGTTTGTCTCGACCCACGAGCAGAGGATATCCCACCCGGCCCGTGGTACGCCTTGTCACACCCTTCAGGACCTTCTTTTCCTATGTTGTGGTTAGAGGGTCCCGGACCCGAGGGACGGGCGCCTACCAGCTTGATGCTTTGTAGAGTGATCCTGTGAGTGTTGCTTTGCTTGGGCCACGACGGTGGTCTTTTGTTTGAGTACCTCTTCACGTGGGTACAGCTTGCTTACTCTCTGCAGAGATATATAAATCTATACGTATAGTCTAGCCCAAAGTATGGGCACTACCTCCGAGCGACCCACTTGATTAGTATTTACTACTTCTCCCCTCCGATAGGTGTTTTATTTCCGGCTTCGAGCTGTGGTCCAGTGGAGGTGTGCTCGGACATAAAATTTGACCCTTGCAGGATTGTGTTGTTTCCTGCAAGGCCACTTATAAAATTTGACTAATAATAAAATATGATTCACATAGACTTGAGGAATAATGCTTTAGGTGCTAGCCCTTGCCTATCCTTGAAATATCCGAGCATGCATACATTGTTGCTAGGTAGTTGCGGCTTGTTGAGTACTTTATGTACTCACGGCTTTCCCACTTTGTTTTTCGTACGCCGTTGCTCGAGGAGCCAGCCGAGCCGATCGAGGGAGCCGACGGAGAGGAGTGACGGTCTCGCCTACACTCGAGTCGCTTGTGGGTATGGTCTTCATCGCCGATCTTCATCGGAGATGCTTTCGCTTCGCTTCCGCTAGATTTCTACTTTGATATCGCGATGGCCTGCGTGCCAAGCTTTTGTATCCATGAAATTGAGACTTATGCATAATGATGATGTACTATTGGAGATTTTATTATCTTGCCTTGCTTTCATTCTCTATTTTATGGTTTTTCTATACTAACTTGTGATGGATGTACGTGTCACACTTCCGGGAGTGGCATAGAGGTACAAAGGGTTCGGGTTTCACTTAGGTGAAATTCGGGTCCCTCACGACTTCGATCGCCGGCGGTCTACTTCGTCTCTCACCATCCTAGCCTTTTCAGCGGTAGCTTCCTCGGGGTGAGTTCTTGAAGAACTGGGCCAGTCATAAATACTTGAAAGAAGGTTGGAGACCCTTCCTCGAAGTCGTTATCAAGCTCGAGAGAGCTGCTTATTGCCACGGACCGGGTACCGGTCCGAAGCATAAGCGGTCTTATGATTCACGCTAAAGCTGCGTCCGTCCCGCTGGGTTCCATGCATAAAGTTTCGATCGTGTCCGGTAATCGCGCTTCATAAGCTGCGGCCGGATCGCGACTCGGATTCATCAAGCGTAGCTTTCGGCAGAATCAGCTTTGAAATCAAGGGACCCAAAGCGGCTCGTGAAGCCGGCGCGAAGTCGACGTCGAACGAAGAAGCCATCGAACTCGCTGGAAACTCGCCGGGACTCCTACCGGCGCGCCAAATGTCGAGTCTTAAAGTCGACACTAGAACTACCCGGTCCCTCACGAGTGTGGAATTCGATGGTGCAACACACGAAACACACAAGAATACGCGATTTTAGACATGTTCAAGCCTCTCAATGGAGAGTAATACCCTACGTCCTGTGTGTTATGTATTGCTTTTAGCAGATTGCTAATTGCGAGTTGTCGAGAGTATTCGGGGGTCCCCGCTCCACCTTATATATCCGGGGAGCTAGGGTTACATGTAGAGTCCTAGTCGATTACATGGATTACATATTTGAAAGCTCTATCTCTAAACTTTCCTTATTTATTCGGAGTCCTAATAGACTACAAATTGCTCCTTTACTTGTTAATCAAGTCATCGTACGTCGATCTTTACGTCCGCCTTATTTCCATACCGGTGTATAGAATGTTCTGTTATTCCATACTCGGTCGGGCACCACTCGTGGGCCCTCTCTCGCGATCTTATCTTTATTGATTTTCCACCATATCCACACTTGATTTTGGAAATATGTAGAAGAAACAGAGGGGGGGTGACAATAAAATGGGGGAATGACATGTTTGCAGCATTGCGCCTAAATTCCATTTGCACTAAAAATTTCCACCAATTCGCTTACCGTGTGGTTTGCCACGGAACAACCAAACCAAAATAGAAGATTTTGATCCCCATGGTATACAGATTGGAAAGAAGAATGATATCAACCTCTATTTTCCTCACATAAGTAGGGAAATTGGAGATGGTTTACTCATTTTTATCTTCGCTACCCACATACTATATGGCCATCATCAAAATCCCAATCACCGTTATAAATCGAATAGATAAATATCAAAGACAATGCCTATTGAGAGGATCAGATGGAAATGCAAGGAAGCAACCTCTAGAACCATGGAAAATGGTCACAAGACCAAAAGGAGGACTTGGAGTGCTTAGGCTCATAATCCGGATGAAGTAATGCTACACAAATTAATCAAGAAGGAAAACTGTCACACCCCTATCCCGAAAGATAGTTAAGTGTGGTACGGATCGCCTTGGGAGATGATTGACGAAGCAACCATACATAGCATCACATTAACAAACATCCACGAATTACAAGTTTACATAACTAAGTCTTGATTACAACATAGAGTTCAAATAAAAGATACATTAGGTTCGAAATTAAGTCTTACATAACCATGATCTTTGTTCGAATTTAAAGTGCGGAAGCGAAATACATAACTCGACGATACATAGATAACTTAAATGAACCATGCCGGCCTAGGCCATGGCTCACTCGTCATGGGTCGGAGAGCTAGGGACCCATTCAATGGTCCACTCTTTGGGCTCTTCTCCATCCCAAACCACCTTACCACAACAATCACAAAACCCGGCTTGCGGGAAACCTCGTAAATCAACATGTAGTGGCAAAGCCCGAGTATCTAACATACTCCGCAAGTCTTACCCGTCAAATTGGTCATCTAAGACCGACTCCTAGATGCATGGGGCTTGACCGGTTTAACTTGGCCTTTTTGCATAAATAGCACCTATGCTAATTAGGTTGGCAAATTTTATTACTTAGCCAAATTAATAGGGTTGTTGCATAAAAGAAACTTTAGTGAGCAAGCTAACAATACAAGAGTTTGCAATACAATTTAATATCAATATAAAACAGCAAGCTATTCAATCTCTTTCCATTACTACACATTGCGAACTGCTCGAATCAAGTGGTACTCATTAACCGAGAGGAATCGGCGATAATTATCGAATTATTAATCCTGCAGGAAGGGGCCCAAATGCACGACATACGCATCATTTAAGAACACGTATGGCCACCGTTCGCGAGTTCATCATAAAGCAAAACACGGGGCCACCGACCCCGAGTACACGTCCCCTTGCGACCGTTCAACAACGCGCCCAAGGCTTAACCCATGTACTCTCCAACGGTCCTCAACCCGTGCAACCACCGTGCCAAACACATCACCTCCGGGTCGGTGAGATATCCGGCTCACTTTACAACTTACAAGCTACGTAGGTTTACCAATCCCCATAAGAAAGGTATGCAAGTGGTACACAACTCAAACTTGTTCGCGGAGCCACAATGGGGTGTTCTCAAATTTAACCAAATTCATCATGTTCACATTTAGTCATAAGCCATGAGTGAGATCCCCAAATCTATCGTTGACTCCAAAAACATAGCATAGCACTTCTAACGAGGATATGACACATAAGCGACATAGGACATATACGAATTTATGCATGTGGATTTCCAATCAACGCCTAAAACTTAAATACACATTCATCATCCTTAATATAGTGATAAAAGAAAGACATTTCAAATAATAGGAATGCACCGGGGCTTGCCTTGCGAGTGATCGAAGTTAGTACTAGCTTCACAAGCGTTGAGCGTGGCAATAGCTTCTTCCGGCGGGATCAATTCGGCGTCGTCACCTAAGGAATGAAATGCAATGCATAAGTCACATGAATACAAGGTCGATGATGAGAGTAATGCACGTGTGCTGTTTTTGTAAAGATGCATATGAATACATTAATCAAAAGTCCTTGTTTGCTCAACCCTAACAATCATAACATGTCTCTTGATTCCTTTTAAGGGGGTCCAAATATATGGCAAGCATAATTATACTAATACAACGAGTAATGACTTGATTTCATAGACATGAGTGCTGTGGTCATTGCAGGTCCAGCACTAACATTTTAACAAGCTTCTAATAATACAAACGAAGAAACCTAGGTTTATGTGTGTTATCATCACATGAGATGACCGTTTCCTTTTAAGATAGGAATTTGATCTCAAAATTCATACATACACGAAATATATGAAACCTTTTGACTAAACCTGCCATGAGGTGCTAGGGAACATGGTGAACAGTGAAAATTACATAATCATGCATGAACACAATTTTTAGCGACATAGAACTATTTACACATGTGCTGAAAATAACTTTTTAGGAATTTAGAGCTAGGGTTTGCAAAATTAATATCTTAATATGCTCAAAAATTAACATGGACTTTTCTACACATGCACAGTGCTAAGAGGAAATTAATTACCAAGTTTCATGCAAAAATAATTTACAGGGATTTAATTAAGAATTAAATACAGAGAATGCAAGAAATGCAATAACTTGAAAAATATGAAATGAAATGCAGATCTTCCAGTGGTAAAAATTCATGTGTGCCTGGGTGAAGATTTTGGCCAAGTGGCATTTAATTCGGATTTATAGTTTTAAAGTTATGGCCCAGTTAAGTTTTCAGGGGTTGACTTTTGTCATTTTTGTAAAAATGTGAAAACATGTAGATCTGACCAGCTCATGTTACTTTTATGAAAGTACAGACCTTCTAGTTTCCAAAACATTTTAGTTTGAAATTTTTGGACGATTCAAACGCGAGATATGGATTTTTCAAACTTGAATAAAGTTCGGATGTATTTACGGATTTGCCACGAGGTCAATTTTTTAAATGGGGCCGGGCCCGCGCGGCGGGGCCTTGCCGGAGGCGGCCCGAGCTCACCGGCGTTCACGCCGTGGGCGCTGTAGCGGCTCGGAGAGGGTGGAAGGGGGTCTAGCGACGCCGCGCGGTGTGGGGGACACGAGCGTGGCGACGAGGGCCCGCGCGACGGCCGGAGCGCCGGCGGCCACGGTGCGGCGGCAGGGCGGCACTTCGGCGGCGTCGTGCGCCGCGCACGGAGGATGAGAGGAGGTGGGACCTTGGGCAAAAGCTCCGCCTCACCTTGGGGAACAACGGCGTTGGCGTGGGCGGCGATGATGGGGACCGGAGGTGGGGGCTCGACGGGAGGCCGGCGTCAACGGCGGCGGCGGCGGCACAACTTCTCCGAAATTCACGATGGAGCCTGCACAATAGTGAGTCCCAACGTGAGGGGTGGTGGAGGGCCTGCTCGCGCACCGTATTGAGGAGAAGAGGGGGAAAGAGGAGGCTTGCCTAGGCGGGAAAGCTTGGGGCGGCGTTAATGGCGGCGGCGGCCCAACATTGGCTCGGCACGCGTGGAGAGGAGGGGGCACCGGTGCGACGAGATGGGGAGTTTGGCGGGGTTGTGGCGAGACCGTTTGCATCGCAGAGGGGGCATTCGGCTTTGTTTAGGGGTGGCGGCAGAGGGAGGCGCAGGCGGGTCGGGAGGCGCCATTACTCCGGTGTCCGCTCGATTGGGCGCCGGGTACAGGTGGTTGGGAAGGCGTGTTGGGGCGTGGGGAATAACGGGACGGGCGAGAAGCAGACGCGCGCGTGCCGGGGCAGGCGCGGGAGGCGGCGGACCGGCGGGCACGGCGCCATTGCCCGTCGGTCCCCGTAGCTTGAGGGCAAAAATCGAAATTGCAACGATAAGCAACCGCGCTATGCTTTTCCACAATCGGATAGGGCCCGATATAGCGGGGTGCTAACTTTCCTTTAATTCCAAACCGAGACACGCCCTTATTCGGAGAGACACGAAGATAGACATGATCTCCTTTCTCAAACTCCAATGGGCGTCTCCTCTTGTTAGCGTAACTCACTTGGCGAGATTGTGCGGCTTTCATGTTGGCTTGAATTTGTCGAACTTTTTCTTCGGCTTGAGTGACGAGATCGGGACCAAAATTAGTTCTCTCTCCCACTTCCGACCAATTTAAGGGTGTACGACAAGAATGACCGTACAATGCTTCAAATGGTGACATTCCCGAACTCTCTTGATAGCTATTGTTGTATGAGAATTCGGCGAATGGAAGACAATCATCCCAATTTCCTCTATTTTCCATAGCACATGCTCTCAAGATATCCTCCAAATATTGATTCAATCTTTCGGTTTGTCCATCCGTTTGAGGGTGATATGCGGAGCTTCCAATGAGGGTGGTACCAAGACAAGAATGCAATTGCTCCCAAAAGCGAGATACAAATTGCGGACCTCGATCGGAAACAATGGTTTTAGGTACTCCATGCAAACATAACACTCTTGAGATGTATAGCTCGGCATACTTCTTGGTATTGTAGGTAGTATGGACGGGAATGAAATGCGCGGACTTGGTTAATCTATCCACAATAACCCAAATTGAATCATGTTTCTTTGATGTGAGAGGCAATCCAACGATAAAATCCATGGCAATGTCCTCCCACTTCCAAACGGGAATCTTCAATGGGTTCAATAATCCGGCTTTCCTCAAGTGGTCGGCTTTCACTCGTTGACAAGTATCACACTCGGCCACATACCGTGCAATCTCACGCTTCATGCGTGTCCACCAAAACTTTTCTCTTAGGCCGCGATACATTTTGTTGCTACCGGGGTGTATGGAATATTTAGACAAATGTGCCTCGTCCATTATTTTCTTCCGTAATTCCATATCCTTCGGAACAACGAGACGTTGGTTGAACCATAATACACCCTTGTCATCTTGTCGGAAACATGTAGCCTCATCTCTTTCTATCTTTTGACGGATAAATTCCATACCTTCGTCCTTCTTTTGCGCCTCAATAATTTCCTCACGAAGGGTAGGAATGAGAGCTAGATTATATAGTGAACCATAGGGAATGACTCGAAGACTCGGTTCACTAGAATCTGAAATTTCCGAGTTTTCCATAGAACAACCGGTAACGTGGTTGCATTGATTCTTGCGACTCAAAGCGTCGGCAACCACATTAGCCTTACCCGGATGATAATGAATTTCCAACTCATAATCCTTGATTAATTCCAACCATCTACGTTGCCTCATATTCAACTCTTGTTGGGTGAAGATATATTTGAGACTCTTATGATCGGTGTAAAGATTGACAAGGTTTCCAAGTAGATAATGCCTCCAAGTTTTCAAAGCAAGGACAACCGAGGCTAGTTCCAGATCATGGGTAGGGTAGTGTTGTTCATGCTTGCGAAGTTGACGAGAAGCATACGCAATGACACGTCCTTCTTGCATTAGTACACACCCTAGACCGGTGCCGGATGCATCACAATATACGTCAAACGACTTGGTGATGTCGGCTTGTGCTAACACCGGAGCGGATGTCAAATGCTTCTTGAGAGTTTGGAAGGCTTCTTCACATTCACGGCTCCATTTAAACTTAGCATCTTTTTCCAACAATTTTGTCATAGGCATGGCTATGCTTGAAAAATTGGGGATGAATTTCCGATAATAGCCGGCAAGACCCAGAAAACTTCGGATTTGTCTCACCGACCTTGGGGACTTCCAAGTAAGCACTTCTCCCACCTTACTTGGGTCAACGGCGACACCTTCCGCGGAAATAATGTGACCCAAGAAAGGAACTTGCTTCAACCAAAATTCACATTTGCTAAACTTGGCATACAATTGATGATCACGAAGCCGTTGGAGAACAATGCGAAGGTGTTCGGCATGCTCTTCTTCGGACTTTGAATAAATAAGAATGTCGTCGATGAAGACCACGACAAACTTATCCAACTCGGGCATGAATACCGAATTCATCAAGTACATAAAATGAGCCGGGGCATTTGTGAGCCCAAAAGACATGACGAGATACACAAAGAGGACATACCGCGTAGAGAATGCGGTTTTGGGAATATCTTCGGCTCGGATCTTAATTTGATGGTAACCGGATCGGAGATCAATCTTCGAGAAAACCTTAGCACCAACTAATTGATCAAAAAGAATATCAATCCGATGGAGCGGGTATTTATTTTTGATAGTTACCGCATTGAGAGGGCGATAATCCACACATAGACGTAGCGTTTTGTCTTTCTTCTTCACAAAGAGAGCGGGACATCCCCACGGAGATGAACTAGGGCGAATATAACCTTTATCCATAAGCTCACCCAATTGTTCCTTCAAGATTGCTAGCTCGTTGGGAGCCATTTTGTACGGCCTACGGGAAATTGGTGCCGTACCGGGTTGGAGCTCAATTCTAAACTCAACATCCCGATCGGGTGGCATGCCCGGTAAGTCATCCGGAAACACATCGGGAAACTCACATACCACGGGAATATCCTCAATCCTTTTTCCTTCGAGATGGTAGATTTTTGAAGTGGAGAATTTTGGATGGGGTAATCGGAGAATGGATGAACCATGGAGTGGGGAGTTTAGGTGAACTTCACGGGAATCGATATGTAAAACGGCTCTATGGAGTTTCATCCATCTCACACCTAGAATTATATCTATTCCTTGCCCACACAAAACTATGAGAGAAGAGGGGTATACTTTTCTTTCTAGGTTTACGTGGTACTTGCCTCAACTCTAGGTTTGTTTTTATTTTTCCACCGGGTGACGTGATGATATAGGGAATATCCAAAACGGTAGGAGTGAGTTGTAGGGTTTTTGCACATGCTTGACTAATGAAATCATGAGTTGCACCCGAATCAAAAAGAACCAAAGTGGAGTGGTTATTGACCGAAAACATACCCGAGAGTACCGGTTCTCCCGCTTGAATCTCTTCGGCCGTGGTATAGTTGACTCGGCCATTCTTAGCATTTGGAGTGGATGATGGATTGCGATTCCCATTCCCATTATTCCCATTGCGGTTTTAATTGTTGTCGCCGCTTCCGGAACCATTGTTGTTGTTGTTGTTGCCGGGTTGCGTGTCGGGACACGGCAATCCTTTGCGAAATGACCCGGACGTCCACAATTAAAGCACGGACCTTGCGGACCGGGCCTAGCACCTTGGTATTGCTGTTGTGGAGGGCGGAACGAAGTGGTGTGCTGCTGGTTTCCACCGTGAGAGTGGTGGTGTTGCTGCGGCACGAATTGGCGTGATCCCCCGTCGGCGGCAATGCGGCCCGAAACTTCTGTCCGGTCGGGGAAGTGATAGCTAGCTTGTACTTGGGCGGAGCGGAGCCGGATGGATTTCCTACGGCACGCTTCCTCTTCTTGTCCTCTTGGTGAGCACGGATAGCATCTTCTTGCACAATTGCGGCACTCATCAAGTCATTGAACGTGCCGGTAGTGACTTGAGCCAAGCGATCTTGTAACTTTGGGCTTAGCCCCGAGCGAAAGCAATCCTTCTTCTTGTCATCCGTGTCGGCATGATAGGATGTATATTGGGCCAAGTAGTTGAACTTCCGTGCATACTCTTGCACGGTTCCGGTACCTTGCTTCAAACCGAGAAACTCTTGCAACTTGCGCTTCATGAGACCGGCGGGAATGTGATGCGCGCGAAACGCGGTGCAAAAGTCCGGCCGGTTCACTTGAGTACCGGCGGGAAGGGCGGCGGTGAAACTTGCCCACCATGCACTAGCGGAGCCACGAAGTTGTTGAGCCGCAAAGAGAACCTTTTGCTCCGATGTGCAATTGAGGAGAGCAAACTTCGACTCAATGATGCGGAGAAAATTATCCGCCTCCAACGGATCGGTAGTAGCTTCACCAAACTTGGGCGGTTGAGTGGCCCAAAAGTCGGCATAGGTGGAATTCCTCGGCCCTTGGGGTGGCGGTCCTTGGCCTTGTCCTTGATTGGTTTGGCTTGCAAAGAACAAGCGGAACATCTCGTTCTGGTTGGACACGAGTTGTTCCAACGGCGTGAGAGGTGGAGGGTTAGGGAGTTGTTCTTCCCTCGCACCATGACCACTTCCGGAAGCTTCACCACGGCGGGTATTCACCATCTCGTCACGCATGAAAAATTTTCTCACGTTAGCTCATTAGACCAAGAGCTAAAATAGCAAGAAAATATGACATTGGGCATAAGGGACCAAAAATTTCAGATTGCATGTACGAAGAAAATATTGATGAAATAAGCATAATGCATTGGCAACACACATATTCCATAGATTCTAACATAGTAGCAACATGATAGAAATTTTTGATACACGGGAAACCACGAATCCGATACAACACGGTCTTAGGTTACACCACATGTGACCCACAACCAAACACAAATCTCGGAGAGCTTAATTAACAACACGCGGATCGTTTCCAACACGGTTACATGCCTCACGAGATTACAAATCCTACACACATAGAGCTACGACCACCGGTCGTGACAACTACTCGTCGTCATCGCCATAGTAGTCGGCGTCATCCCTCATGGGAGAGGGTGATGCTCCGTCCTCGACGTCGGAAGCATCCTCGCCATCACTCATCTCCACATCCTCCTCGGGTGGGATGATCTCAAGTCGCTCGAGAGGTCCGCCATTGAGGATGGCGTGCAGGGCGTTGTTGGCGGCTTGGAGATACTCAATGGTAGCGTTGTTATGCGCTATGGTCGCTCGGGCGTTCCGGAGGTCTCCCTCCAAAGCATCCCTAGCGCCCTGAGTCTCCAGGAGAGTAACCTCCAACTCATCCTTCTCCTCGAGAAGGGCATCCACCTGGCCGGAGAGGACGTAGTTCTCCTCATTCGCGGCGGTGAGCTGGGCATCACGCTCATCAAGCGTGGCCTGCAGAGCGGCGGCTCCATTGCCCTCAAGGGCAAGGTGGGCGTCGTGGAGCTGCTCGAAGAAGTTCCAACGCTCCGTCTCGCTATACTCGAGCTGCGTACGGAGGGTATCCACCTCGGTAGTGCGCTCGGCCAGCTCGGCGGTGCGGGCAGCAAGCTCGGCGGCGCGAGCGGCGAGCTCGGCGTCGCGGGTGGTAAGCTCGGCGTCGCGGGTGGCGAGGGTGGCCTGCAGGGCAGCACGCTCCTGCTCCAACTCGAGCACCCGCCTCGCGAGGTTCTCACGGTCCAACATGAGCTTGCCGGGGGCCATCTGTCGGAGAATTTTGAAACACAAGTCAAAACTCAATATCCAACAACAAAACATGCTAAATAAGTAAAGCATGAATGATGGAGTGGCACCAACTTAGCAAAAGAATGCAACAAAACTTTTCGCACAATCCTAACACGGTTCCAGATTCTGGTCAGAATTGACACGCTACAGAAACTCGAGAATTACCCCTGCTTCTGGACTGAATCAAACTTTTATTTTGTTATGAAAGTTTTAGACAATTTCTTAAGATTTCCAACTCATCCTAGAACAGCTCAATCCGACTGGTCGTTTGAAAGTTATGCACGATCTACGACAGGGACAGAACCGGAGCACATTCCGGAATTCCAGAACAGCTCTCTGTAATGGGCAATTCTAGCTACGTTCCAGATTTTTGCAAGACCTGAGACTAGAATATCGTTGTAGTTCATAATACAAGCTTTCCAGAAAGTCCTTATTTGCCTTATTTGGATAAGTAGTTTGAAAGTTATGCTCATTTTCGTGAAAGTCAAGAAATCTGCCATGTTTTGCCACTTTTCTACACATGCACAGTGCTAAGAGGAAATTAATTACCAAGTTTCATGCAAAAATAATTTACAGGGATTTAATTAAGAATTAAATACAGAGAATGCAAGAAATGCAATAACTTGAAAAATATGAAATGAAATGCAGATCTTCCAGTGCCAAAAATTCATGTGTGCCGGGGTGAAGATTTTGGCCAAGTGGCATTTAATTCGGATTTATAGTTTTAAAGTTATGGCCCAGTTAAGTTTTCAGGGGTTGACTTTTGTCATTTTTGTAAAAATGTGAAAACATGTAGATCTGACCAGCTCATGTTACTTTTATGAAAGTACAGACCTTCTAGTTTCCAAAACATTTTAGTTTGAAATTTTTGGACGATTCAAACGCGAGATATGGATTTTTCAAACTTGAATAAAGTTCGGATGTATTTACGGATTTGCCACGAGGTCAATTTTTTAAATGGGGCTGGGCCCGCGCGGCGGGCCTCGCCGGAGGCAGCCCGAGCTCGCTGGCGTTCACGCCGTGGGGTGCTGTAGCGGCTCGGAGAGGGTGGAAGGGGGTCTAGCGACGCTGCGCGGTGTGGGGGACACGAGCGTGGCGACGAGGGGCCGCGCGACGGCCGGAGCGTCGGCGGCCACGGTGCGGCGGCGGGGCGGCACTTCGGCGGCGTCGTGCGCCGCGCACAGAGGATGAGAGGAGGTGGGACCTTGGGCAAAAGCTCCGCCTCACCTTGGGGAACAACGGCGTTGGCGTGGGCGGCGATGAAGGGGACCGGAGGCGGGGGCTCGACGGGAGGCCGGCGTCAACGGCGGCGGCGGCGGCACAACTTCTCCGAAATTCGCGATGGAGCCTGCACAATAGTGAGTCCCAACGTGAGGGGTGGTGGAGGGCCTGCCTGCGCACCGTATTGAGGAGAAGAGGGGGAAAGAGGAGGCTTGCCTAGGCGGGAAAGCTTGGGGCGGCGTTAATGGCGGCGGCGGCCCAACCTTGGCTCGGCGCGCGTGGAGAGGAGGGGGCACTGGTGCGACGAGATGGGGAGTTTGGCAGGGCTGTGGCGAGACCGTTTGCGTCGCAGAGGGGGGCATTCGGCTTTGTTTAGGGGTGGCGGCGAGAGGGAGGCGCGAGCGGGTCGGGCGGCGCCATTACTCCGGTGTCCGCTCGATTGGGCGCCGGGTACAGGTGGTTGGGAAGGCGTGTTGGGGCGTGGGGAATGATGGGACGGGGCGAGAGCAGACGCGCGCGTGCCGGGGCAGGCGCGGGAGGCGGCGGACCGGCGGGCACGGCGCCATTGCCCGTCGGTCCCTATAGCTTGAGGCAAAAATCGAAATTTGAATCTGGGGTTTGAAGATTTGAGTAAAATTCGTACTTCCGGTGCTCCAAATTTAGAAATAAAAATATGTGGAGCTTCAGCACGAAATGGTTTAATTTTCATCTTTTAGTTTGAAGTTCCAAAAGTGTTTCCAAAAATTCATACAAAATTCACAAACAGGAACGTTTCAGATTTGAATTTGAATTTTTTGGACATTCAAAACCTTGTTCAAAAATTTTGTAAAAATACTGTAAATTCATATTTTTACATGAGCAATGCAGTGGTGCAAAAATACATGGGTAGTGTTTTTGTGATTTTTGCATTTTGGTTAGTGCTAGGATTTAGGGTTAGGTTTAACTAGATTTCCCCTTTTTCTTTTTATTTTTCTTCTTCTTGCTTGGGTGATTAACATTAGTACCTCCTTAGTGCTGTGATTAGGATATTAATTACGTGATTAGCCTTAATCGTGACATGGGATGTCACAAAAACTTGCCATGGGTGAAGTTGCTACGGGAATCATACTACTCTTTTAGTCGACTGCTAGTTATGAAAAACAAAAGCTCCTAGTGTTAGCAACATGGATCCGGGGTCCTAGCTAGAAATCGAGAGACGACATGCATCTTAGACTGTCTATTCCGAGAGAGAGAGAGGGGGGAACATACCGGAGATGTGGATCGGGTGGCGATCCGTGGAGGAGGAAGAGGGCGCCATCCGCTAGGTGGCGGCCGCCATGGTGGAGCTCGTCATGGCCCCCATGGTGGTCGCCGACGTGGTCGAAGAGGTTGTGGAAGCGTCGGTCCCGGCCATCCGGAGGTCGAGGATGCGGTCGAACCGGAGGGTGAGGGCGTCGACGTTCGTCGTGGCGGCGGCGGCGGGACTTCCGTGATCGGCTGCACGACCTAGATCGGTAGGTGTCCGGTGATGTCGGTGGGGTGCTGGCGGCGCAAGTGAACCTCGTGCTGCGTGCCCCGGCCCCCACCTCTTTTATATTGCGCGAGTGTCACGGGGGCCCACTAACCATTAGGGTTGGGCGCCCCCGATCGAGGCGCGTGATGGGCTCGTCGGGCCTTTGGGCCCAGCGTGGGAGATCTGTTTAACAATCTCCCCCGGATCTCTTTTCTATATCTATCCCGTCATGGATTAACCCATAGGGCATATCTCGTCGTCACGGCTTAAAGCCGATAGACTCAAGAGCCACTATACGTATCTCCATTCAGCGACAGAGTTATTCTGTTGGACCCCGAGTCCAAGATCATAAGGTTTCCCTCAAACCCATGCCGGCTACATGTTCCGTGAACACGCTGGGTGGAAGGCTTTTCGTAAGCGGATCCGCGAGCATTCTTTCTGTTCGATATGCTCAAGACTTATTGTTTGATCTTGGATGTTTGTGAAAACAAAATGAAGACATAACGCTAAAAAGTGCACACACAAAACGTGTAGCGAGGAACCATATATTTCATTAATCACATATTACAAAATACACGGTTCACATGACTTTGTCTTCCTTCGTCTTCTGCGTCATTGCTTAAGGAGATATCTAACTGGAGAGATTGCGTAGTTCGCCGATTCCCGGGGCCTTATAGGGCACGGCCGGTTAATTACATCTATAGAGCGAGTCTATAGAACACCTCCGATTAAGCTGCGCATAATGGTCGTGTCTTCATATAAAACTGTAGCTCATTCATATACAAGCTACATGTGGAGATGCACATGATGAGGATGGCTTTTGCATGGCCAAAACTCGAGTCACAAACTGCACCATCGTCACATCGAATATAAACGGTGTAGATGTTAATGAAGTGGATGAATTTCGCCTCGTCGGTGCCCAGTCATGTATACGCCAATCTTCATTAACCCGAACGAAAAGGGTCGCCTTTGCCTCGTCGGTACCCGGCAACAATATGTTCGATCCGTCTAGGAGGGACATGTCGGTGGAGTATGACTTTGATTTTGTCACTACTTAACCAAAATTTACTGTAACCTTATTGGTACTAAATATCTATTAACTATTCATATGGATGCTCCACTACTTATCATCACAATATTCACTTGAGTAATGCTTATTCAGCGAGTGTGTAGAACATGTAAACTTTGCTCTCACGTATGAAGTAAGCAGCATTTTGTTGAGCCTTTCGGCGTCACTAGTCTCATTAACAATATGAGATTTTTTATGGGAGGCCATATAGCACTTCAAACTCCCGTCTTTATAAATTGTCGAGCCTTTCGGCGTCATAAATATAGAAATAATCATGGGAGGCCATTCGACACTTCAATCTCCCGTCTCGTATAAATTGTCAAGCCTTTCGGCGTCATAAACATAGAAATAATCATAGGAGGCCATTCGGCACTTCAATCTCCCGTCTTTATAAATTGTCGAGCCTTTCGGCGTCATAAACATGGAAATAATCATGGGAGGCTATTTGGCACTTCAATCTCCCGTCTTTATAAATTGTCGAGCCTTTCGGCGTCATAAACATGCAAATAATCATGGGAGGCCATTTGGCACTTCAATCTCCCGTCTTTATAAATTGTCGAGCCTTTCGGCGTCGTAAATATGGAAATAATCATGGGAGGCCATTCGGTACTTCAATCTCCCGTCTGAGTCGGTCGTCTCTCAAAAGCATCGTTGAGATAGACGTATCATGGCTTATGGGAGGCCGTACGGCACTTTAAACTCCCACCATGGACATCTTAGGACTTGGAGATGAGAAGTATCATAGGAGGCCATACGACACTTTAAACTCCCACAATAAATCGTATCTTTGATCTTGGTGCAACGGGGCATATCATGGGAGGCCAATCGGCACTTCAAACTCCCACCATAGACACTTCTAATCTTGATGCGATGAGGCTGGCACTCGAAATTTTTATACCAACATCATCGGCTCACCTTGAATCATGCTCACAGGAAAGATGACGCCTAGCTTGAACGAGTCCATCAGTGCTGATGTCGGGCGTTGATTAAGTCTTGACTGATCTTCACTTGATCAGCCTCCGGCGTAGCAGCAGGGCCTCGAACGTCGATGGTGCGTGCGGCGACGATGCGTGCGCGTGGCCTGGCGGTGTTGCAGGAAGAGTCTGCGTAGCCTGGCGGCGTGGTGTCTTTGCAGCGTGCGGCGGCGGCGGCGTTGATGTCTCGAACCGTGCGGTGGCCTTGGAGTCTCGAAGCGTGCGGCGGCGGCGCTGGCTTTATTTGTGTCCGCTCTTTCTTCCGAACCCTCAGCACGTAGGGCTTTGGCCAGATTATATAGGCCGTAGAAATCAGGTGAGGCACGAGCGAAACGCGTCTTCCGTGCGCAGCAGCGATGCCGTTCCGTTACGATCTCCACGTATTGTCTCGACGTGAGCATGTTTATCTCTACTTTTACGTACGTAATTCCTCGTTTACTTAGCAAGCCAGCAACTAGGCCGGTATCACATGGGCCATAGTCCCCAACAAACAGGGCTATATGAACGGCACGGCCCAGCTACGGCCAATTACCATAATCACGTGATTAGGCTCCCTATAAGCTATACTCTACGATTGCTTGGTCTCCTGGCAATGTATGCCTAGCTGATAAGTAAGTGATACCTTTACAAGCCCATTGAAACTTCATACGTCTATACATCCTTTACTTATGTAACATTCATTTGAATAAAAATACATCATCAAACAAATGCCCCCCACCGAGCCGAGTTTATGCGCGAAGCAGCATGAATTCGACTCGGGGACATATATCTCTTCCTGTCCTCGAACATCTTGATTTACCTGCCGATAGACCTGCGTACATACTTGTATGCTTGTCGCATGAATATCTGGTCGAAGTCAGCCACGTATGGAATACAGGCCGGTCTGTTCTCAACTGAATCAACGTGAGGAATACGGACTCCAATCAGAATAAAGTTCATATAGGCGCTCGGAAGAGGCAACCTGTATTCTATAAATTGGCCAGGCTGCCGTCATTGGACACCGCCGAGATGAAATAATTAAACAAGCTCCAACCGCTTCGCTGAAGACACAGATTTCTCGTCATCAAGCATCGGCCGGGTGAGCATTAATCAGCCAACCTCCTTTCTTTTCTACGCGTCTGTTCATCCAGGCGAGAAGCTGTTACATCAACTTTCTTTGCCAGAAGGATGACTCGTGCGCCTAAAAAGAAAAGGATGGAAGAAGCAGGTAACTCGTCGCTTCTTTTTGCTTTCCATATTTATTTATTTATGGTTAAACTACTGTAGTACATGCTCTCACGCATATGTGCTTTTTCTCTTTAGTCAATCCCATGAATCTCAAGCTAGAAGTTGCAGAATCTGAGAGGCTATATTTAGAAATTGAGCAGGTGGCCAGCACACTCAAAATGGGGGTAAACACAACCGGCAATCTCACAGATGAGACTGGCGATAGTGAGTTTGACGCACAACAACATGTGTGTCTACTAACAGGTGTAGACGCCTTATCAGCACGTTTTCTAGATTATGCCCGCAAAGACCTTGATCGTTTCCAGAGTAAAATTCGCACACGCCCTTTTGATAAAGACGATGTGATCTCGGAGATAGATGCAAATGTGAATTTATGGGGCGAATGGTTCAAATAACCATCACCTGAGATAAAGAAGTTGATAGCTGGATTCAATGCTCTGAGGAGAGTTCTTTCTAACGAACCGGCCTCATTAGCTGCAAATCTTTTTGCAAAGCGTGAACAGTTAAACCAGCAGGTTGAAACCATCAAGGCGTCCAACCATTCTGTAGCTACCAAGCACTCCTTGATGGTGCAAATTACTGAAGGCCTTGAAAAGCAACTCACTTCTCATGATGAAAAGCTGAAGAAGTACTCGTCCGATGGTCGGGCATTGCGAGCACAAATAGCGAAACTGACAGCTCAACTCAAGGAGGTTGAGGACAACCATGCGCAGGAGGTTCTTAAGAAGGAAGAAGCATCACATCACTTATCTCAGCACAATGACCGATTGGCAAAGACGACTATATTAGCCTCTGAGCTGGAAACCTTTTCTGTCCAGAGCTAAGAGCAATTCCAAAATATTGAAGCAACTATCGCTCAATTAAATGACCAGGACGATGAGGAACTTACTAAGCATGTCCGCTCCTTGCTTGCTTTCTTTGCATCATGTACTTTCCAGACATGAGGGACATTTCAATTCTTTTTTTTAGCGTAGATAAGTGATTTGTGGCCTATAGACTTTCCCCGAATTGCCATTTCTTGTTTATTCATTATAAACAGATCAAGATATCATAGTCGAGTAATAGTCTGTCATTTTCTCTTTGCCTTGGCGGATTAGTATGTACCATCGTCAGATAGATGCCCCCGGCCAAGTAGATTGAACCCACCTTGGTGAAAGGATTCATTTTTTTTTGTATGTGTGCGTGAGTAGCTGGAGTTGTGACAGCATCCGTGGCTAACACAAGAGGGCTATTAACGAGTTGTGAGCTCGCTCAGAAGTGCACAACATTTTTTATTTTCTCTTTGTTGAGATACCGTCAGTACCCTCTTGGGAATCTCAGAATTGGATAAGGAGGGAAGTCACAACTAAAGAAAATGTTATGAATTCCACTCACTAAAATCCAATAGTTAACAAAAGAAACAAGATGCCGTGGCGAAAGACCATGCCACCATTTTGAATAAATTACGGGATTGCCACAAAAAAATTTATAAGTTTCAGCCGGTACTTGCATGACTAACTAAAACACATGATAAATGTAGCGAAAAAACCATGCCACAAATGCCAATAAGCATGATAAATTTCAGTTGGTACTTGCATGACCAACTAAACACATGATAAATGTAGCATAAAACCCATGCCACACTTTGATTAAAATATATAAATTTCAGTCGGTGCTTGCATGACCAACTAAAACACAGGATAATGTAGCGTAAAAACCATGCCACAATTCTAATATAAAAGATAAATTTCAGTCGGTGCTTGTATGACCAACTAAAACACAGAGATCTGGCAAACACATATGCCACAACTGTTACACAAGTTTATAGGCATATAATTCTTATTCATTGTGACTAAATACATTAGTGCCAACCAATGAGAATCTTACCAAGACGGACTAGACCATATCATGGTACCTGCCCTCAAAATAATTAGTTTCATTGTGACTAAACATATTAGTGTCGGCCAATGAGAACTTCACATCGAGACGAATGCGACCATATGCGGTAAAGGTGCCAGCCATTAATCTCAATGTCTTCCACAAGATCCACAGTCACCGCGTTGGCCTGCTTCACTGCTTCCATGTAGAAATATATTTATGTGTTCGAAACACCATGAACACACTTCGCCCGCAGTACGGGAAAGATTTCTACAATGATATTATAGTGCATTTGACACGCACGGTGAGCATATGTTGTTTAGTAGCTCGAGTCAACTTTCTCTCTTTCAATAAAAGAAGAAAGGAAAAAGAAAGAAAGAAAAACTTTTGATGATTTTTCTTTTCACTTTCCTTAGAGAACATGCACGTTGCAGTCTCTGAATTGGAGGAATAGGCATGATAAAAGTATAACGGATGTGTTGATTACTTTTAAAAAAACAATATATTGGCTTTCCCTCTAATCATCAAGCTATGTGGCAGCCGACAGTGATCATCACTAGAGGATAAGTTTTACTTTGCAACCAGATTGTCAACCCAATTTTGACTTGTGCATCTGCTCCCTCATGATATCGGTGTATGGAGGATCAACACTTCGTTAGGACCTCTAGGGGCTAGAAGAACCGTTACCAAATCTCCCTTCAGTCATGTGCCTCATGCCTTCTACCTCCACCCAGCAAGAGATGAGGGATATAGCTGTGGTATTGAGGAAAGTTTTTTTTTTGGGGGGGGGATATTTTCAAGGTGCTATTTTGCCATTACTTTTGGCCGAGGACGGTGAATAGCTACCCTCCGCCTTCTGGTTATTGACACTTGACCTTCTAATTGATTTGGGCCCTTACATCATTTGCTTCACTCTTGGAGACTTAATGTTGATGGACTACTTCATTGGTATCCATCTTGATTTTGATTGTCTCTTCACTTGAGTGGACCTCTTTTGAATTTGGAGGGTAACATCCACCTTTAGTGACTAATAATCCTCGCAGGCTTATTTATTTATTGGACCCTTGTTATGACCTCAATAGGGTGGCATGTGGCTTCACACTAAACTAGACTTTTGTCAAGCTAGGTAGCCCTTTCATGCTCTTTTCCTATAGTTTTCCCTTGAGGTTTTGACATCTCCCTTGTACTTGGATGTAAATAGAAGGCATAACAACCCCACAACTTCCAGGGCCAACTTGGATCAGAATTCAACTAGCCCCTTTCATCCATTGTTGGTGCTGATCACGTGCATTGTGTTGAGATCGCTTCGGCACAAGTTAAATTAGTTGGGACATTCCCTGTCCAGGGTCATATCCTCTAGTGACAACCACCGACAACTTGATAATATTGTGAGAAAGCCTTTTCAATGTGGTACAATGAGTCCATATTTTGTAAAAATTAGAAAAGAGAGGGAAAAAATGAGGGGGAGAGGAGAGAGAGGGAGAAGTCGTGATGACACTGGGTCAAGCAAAATACTTCTTTAGGTATCTCCCATTAATGGGCGGTATGGGACAAAAACCGTGTTGATCAACGAACTGATAGGTACCACCCTCATACACTTGTTCAATAACAAGCGGTCCTTCCCATTTTTTTGCTCAAATTTCCCTATTGTCTTGTGTGTGACGACAATGGGGCGTCGAAGAAGAAGCACGAGCTCACCTTTACAAAACACTCATTGCTTAACAAGCTTATCATAAGCTCTCACCATGTTTTGGCAAAATAACTCCATACATTCTGGCAAAAATCCATGTCATACTTGTAAAGAGAAATATATATGCTACGGCGAAAATCCATGCCATGCTCACAAAGAGAAATATATATGTTAAGGCGAAAATCCATGCCATACTCATAAAGAGAAATATATGCTACAGCGAAAATCCATGCCATGCTCACAAAGTGAAATATATATGTTATGGCAAAAATCCATGCCATACTCATAAAAGAGAAATATATATGAGATGGCGAAAATCCATGCCATACTTATAAAGGAAAAGGTATAGGTCATGGCGTAAATCCATGCCATACTCGTAAAAAGAAATATATATTATGGTGAAAATCCATGCCGTACTCATAAAGAGAAATATATATGATATGGCAAAAATCCATGCCATACTCATCGTCGGGATTAATATTTATGTTATGGGGAAAATCCATGCCATACTCATAAGGAGCAATATGTATGTTATGGCAAAAATCCATGCCATAATTGTCGTGATTAATATTTATATTATTGCAAAAATATGCTATACTGTTTCAGTTGCCATAGTGCAGGTAACAACACCATAGTAATATTTCTCACATGAGAGAACTTCTTATAATAATATAGTTGTTTTAGTTTAAGCAAGAAAAATATTTGGGGTTAATGGAATCTATCAACGTGCGTAGCCTTTCCCGTTGGATAGACGATAATCCATGTAGGGGAAAATGTGTATTTGCCCCCAGCATAATATAGTTGATTGAGGTAAAGGGCATTCCTGAACTTGCCTGTGGCGTCAAATGGCAGCAAGCAAACTATCATGAATGTTTAACTCAAGTCTTTTACTTGGAAGATTTCCTTTTTTGACACGTGGAGCAGCAGGATAAATTATGGTGATTTCTCTGGGTAGCGACCAAAAAAATATCACAAGAAGTGTATATATGGACGACTACAAAAAAATGCTGACTTAATAATCGTGAGCCATAGGGCATGTTCACATGCGCCACAGCTCAAATGATTCTGATGAATTTGTATACCAAGCCGTAGTGATATGGTTCCAAATAATCAATTAGTTATAAAGGCCCAGGCAAACACCGTAGTTTACAAAATCAAATTATAATTTATAAATCAAAGTGCAACTACTTTATTGTAGTGATGCATATGAATAGAGTAGCAACTTGAGGCGCGAGGCCATACCATAGCTTTGTAACTATATGGCAACAACTTGTGAGCCTTTTGTCATCCCGCTGAAGTAAGTATTTGCAAGACAATTAATACTAAGACATGGCGAAATACCATATGACTCCTCAATATTTTTTTTTATGGAATAGACAAATCAACTGTTTATCTGGATCAAGATTAATTAATAAAGACACTGATCCATCAATATTGGGATGCAGTGAAACATAATACTCCACTCGATGAGTTTCATCGGTTCTCTTATGAGCAGTCTGTAAGGGCAATGCCAACCAATAGAATTTGATTGAGTATACGAAGTTTACTCCCATATGATAATAATAGGCTATAGCAAAAATCATGCCATAACTATCATATATTTGTATCTGATGCGGTACTCAAACAAGCCCCAGACAACCACTGTTTTAATTTTTGGTGAGGAATGTGATTCCTGCTTGTCATAGTTTAGAGCTTCCATTATTATCCTGGAAAGCTGGTTATGAACTATGCTACAGTGACCTGGCAAAATAGCTCTCTGGCTTCAACCAGAGTCACTATGCAGATGCTTCGACCATAGGTCTTGAAAAAATGCACAGGACTGAATTGGATCCCTTGACACAATAATAATGAGATGGCAAGGTTAATACCTGCAACATTATTTGTGTTGAAATTTTATTTGGAGAATGGTCGGACTCCAGCGATTGCTTTGCTAACTGAATATGGCAGCGATGAACTTGCCAATAATTGCAATTTCAGTGGCATAAATTCATATTAATGTAGGCATGTCTTACTACAGTCCCGTTGGACATTTGCTTTGTCTTTATCAAACACTGCATATAAATGTACGTAAAATCTCTTGTAGGAGCAAACTTGAAGACTCATTCAAATGCATATCGGCTGATTTCTCCACCATGTATGCAAGTATTGTAGGTCTTTTATTGGAGTGAATCCAGTATTACTACGAAAAATGGGTGGCAAGAAGTAGGAACCCTCTTTCGTCGATTCTTGATGTGGTGCGCTTAATGTACACTCTCTTTTGAATAAATTTGGAAAGCCTTTTCAAGCATGCTGGGATTTATCTTGTGAGCATGTATAGCCCAACCAGACTTGGGTAATTAGCACCTCCGAGTCAACCTGAATGGCACCTTGGAACCTAATGGCAGCTCTTGCAACATAGAAGACACCATTTGTTAGGACCACTCTGCCCATGAGGCAGAGAGGCAAACATTGTCATGGTCCCGGACTCATAGTCGACTTGTGTCACTTGCCATACTCTTGGATATACTCCTATTTGATTGATAGCTTCTTCTTTGAGAATGACATGAATCAACATCCTTGGATCAGCTAGCTTATCATAGGCATGCTAAATGATTTTTTTTGCCAAAAAAACATTGCACATACAGGTATGGCATATATATGCTGGCTATATATACGTATGCTTCTTCATAGTGAGAGTGAACCTAGAGGATTCTTGTTCATACAAAAAGTTGCAGTAGATTTTGTTTCCTAGAAGAAAGATTCCATAGATTGGAACTTTTATTTCTTCTTTGATCGCATTGGTAAGCTATTAATGCTTGAATGATATACCCTAACTTTTCTTTCTGATGTGTATAATCCATGGATTTTAAACTGACTAACATTTAGAGAGAATTTGGCATCATAAAACGTTGGGATATTGGGGTCTGGAGAAGAACTTCAGCCTTGCATTTGTGACATGTTAGTCCCCATGAAGTAGAAGATGGTCCTCAAAACCATGGTTTTGTACTGTATAGATGCCGAGGAAGAAGTATTTCATGCCCCTGGCACTCATGGTGGTCTTGCCCCCAGCTTTGAGGAATTGACTCATGGCCTCCAAGTTAGCATCGAAGCTTGTGACTTGCGTTTGACAATACAAGTGGTATAAAGGAGCATAATAAAAAGTCCTACCTCAATGGTCATGGTGATCATGAGTCATGACAAGTCTTAAATGGAAGTTCAGCCTCGACCGGCTCGAAGTAGAATTACCATGCCTCATCAAACAAGACAAGGTGTTTCCGGCCTCATCGGTCACGGAAAGGGTGTGTTCTCCATGCCTCGTTGGTCAAAGAGAATTGAGTGCCCACCAGCCTTGTCAGTGAGGGCATGTAGATGGTTTTCTCTAGCCTCATCAGTCCAAAAAAAAATGGGAACTTATAACGATGTGCCAACTAATTGGAAATCTTTCCTAAAATGTGAACATATCCCGAAAGCTTGTCCAGCAACTGATTTTGGAGTCACAGGATTACAGCTTGCCTGGTGAGTTTAGCATGTAGGTCCTTCAATCTTTAGTCCTAAAAATGCTGAGGGGCCTAATTGGAGCCCTTAATGTAAGGAAAACAGTAATTGTGGGGTGACATATTTATGCCCCCAGTATATCTTGTAGTAGCACTTGTTTGTTTGAGGACCCAGTCTACAACGATAGCCTTGCTCTGCTGTCCACGACATGCTGAGGGCCTCACCAAAACAAATTTGTCACACACATGTGTTGATTTTTTTTCCTGAGCCTAATGGCACTGCCATCAAGCAGACTCACATTTCATAACCTCTTCATTGGAGATGATAACTTGTCTACCATTTCAGTTCATGCAGGCACATGAAGCCCAAATTGTTGTATAGCATCGTCACTACACGAATACTGGGCGTAATATTCTGAATTGGACATTTTTACTTTTCCCTTGAACCGATTGGAGTTTCCTTTTTATAAGTTCGGTTAACAAGCCAAATTTTCTTCCTTCAAATATGTGCGGTTTTGCATATTAGCTTACTAGCTAACATATATTTGGAGTAAAAAATGGCAGCATCAACTGTTAGCATATTAGGGGCTGGAAAAGAACCCCACTTCAATAGAACTATTTTTGTACATGATGCACCTAGGTGAGCATTGTTGTGGCCTCGGCACTAATGGTTAACTTGCCCCCAGCTTGGGGTCTCAAATCATGGTCTCTGATTATTCAGTGTCTTGATTTGTTTTTAATTGAAAACATTCATAACTGGCCTATGGCCACAATATATATGTCACCAGCTCACTCTTTGATAGTTAATATCCGACCTCGTTGGCTACAAAGCTCATACCAGTGTCTCAAATTGAAGCTCGGTCTTATCCTTCTTGAATTAATGGCATCCAGCTTTGTCTGTCAGGACATGGTGTTTTTGGCCTCATCGGTTGCCTGAAGGAAAGCGTTCTTCAACCCTCCAGGGTCAGACACGTTATGAAGAGGTGAATAATGGTGTTGCATATGCATAAACTGAAGCATAGCTACATGTAACTGTTTTCTAAAACATGAGCAGAGCTCAAAAGTCTGTGCAGTAAATTATTTGGTCAAAGCATTATGCCTTGCTAAATACTGATGGCAGAAATGACATGCATATGATGAGTGATCTTGTTTTGAAGCATAAGCTTAGTATATGAGGTATGCCTTGGCATTAAGGGACTATACAACAAATGGCTCAATTAGGACATTGAAAGCCATTTGTAAATTTTATCAAGTGGCATGCTGCTCAGTAATACAAGCACCCTAGTTTGACTTGGTTTGACTTGGCTGTAGTTATGCAAGGTGGCCGTCAGCATAATATGGCTCCGCTCAGAATTTTGCATTACACAACAAACCTTTTTAAGGTCTTCAAGCCCAATAGTTCATCACTTCTCACTATAGGGGCTATATGATTTTTTTTTGCTGCAATGTCAATCGAGATATCAATGCTTGTACCCAGAAGGCTATTATTTCTTTGAAGTAATATGCAGGTTAAGGCCTGTCAGGAGGACCGATGCGGCTAGGTGTGAACCCAACTCCAGCAGTGGCACCGACGGAAAGTTAATGACTTGTCAATCGTGGCACCAGGAAATTAAGATTTTGCAATGTCAAATAACATGCGGATCTGTAGTGTGAGAGTTAGGCATTATTTATTGCCCCTGACTCTCATGATTAAGATTAAGTTCACGGCAAGAATGGCAATGAACAAGACATGTCGAGCCTTTTGTGGCAAGGCATCATGCAGGTTGGATAAACTTTAGTTAGGCATTTGGATTATGTTTCGTCAAGGAACTCACTTTGATTACCAAGCAATTGCCTAATGCAAGGATAAGATTACTAATCAACGTAGAATTTTATAACGTTCGATCCCTGGAGCATGAAGAACATCAATCTTAGCCCGATGGCCGGCATACAGACTGATCAACAAGTGGTGCATCCTGTTCAAGCTACTTGGCTTAGAGGTGAGGCAATGCATCCTGCCCCCTGTTTTTTTTTTCTTCCTTCCTAGGCAGTATACCCGGTAAAATTTTTTATATATATAACAAGCGAATCAGGCGCATGCAGACACATAAAAGATGCACACTAGCCGCAAAAAAAACGGTAGGCCAGCTGATTCTTTATATATGGACGACCATGTAAGCCCTTGACCCTAATTATTTTCGGTCAAAACCATGTTTTGGTAAGAAGCATCATCCAGGAGATGATGTGCTAGCATCAAAGAATTTTATGAAGACCATGGGTACGAAGAACATATTGCATTATGACTCTTTGGTTGTCTCCAGGGCTGCAATTTTGATCAAGGGAGTATGTGTTATGTGGACAGGCCACCTTAGTTGCAAGATTGCAGCTGGCCTTGCCGTCTTCGATTCGGCACCTAATGCCAGCTTACTCCATGGCTGCTAGGAGCACCGATAGCAGCGTAGCTCTGTATTTCAGGCAATGTATATTGCTCCCAGTCCTGTATGCTTAGGTTCATAGCACACAGTAATCAGAAAATGAACATGCACGACGTGTGCTTTTCTCATCTTTTGCCAACGCACACACAGAACATTTCCTTTCTATGTTTTTTCGTTGTTGTTTTGAAACACCCATATAGACACGGTGATTGTAGCAAGAATGTGGCTCGGACCAAACATATTATAGAAATGTATGGCCGGTTATACCGTGCAATGCTTTGGCCAAGCCTTGATTATTTTTTAGAAAGCATAGTTCAATCCACAACGAGGACAATTCAATCCACAGTAAGGACAAATAAATGATGAAGAATTTTGTGACGACCATTGGAGCGCAGCAAAGATGGGAGGAGAATTGGGTCCCATCGGGCGTGCCATTTTGTTTGTGAAAATCACAAACAAAATGAAGACAAAACGCTAAAAAGTGCACACACAAAACGTGTAGCGAGGAACCATATATTTCATTAATCACATATTACAAAATACACAGTTCACATGACTTTGTCTTCCTTCGTCTTCTGCGTCATTGCTTAAGGAGATATCTAACTGGAGAGATTGCGTAGTTCGCCGATTCCCGGGGCCTTATAGGCACGGCCGGTTAATTACATCTATAGAGCGAGTCTATAGAACACCTCCGATTAAGCTGCGCATAATGGTCGTGTCTTTATATAAAACTGTAGCTCATTCATATACAAGCTACATGTGGAGATGCACATGATGAGGATGGCTTTTGCATGGCCAAAACTCAGTCACAAACTGCACCATCGTCACGTCGAATATAAACGGTGTAGATGTTAATGAAGTGGATGACTTTCGCCTCGTCGGTGCCCAGTCATGTATACGCCAATCTTCATTAACCCGAACGAAAAGGGTCGCCTTTGCCTCGTCGGTACCCGGCAACAATATGTTCGATCCATCTAGGAGGGACATGTCGGTGGAGTATGACTTTGATTTTGTCATTACTTAACCAAAATTTACTGTAACCTTATTGGTACTAAATATCTATTAACTATTCATATGGATGCTCCACTACTTATCATCACAATATTCACTTGAGCAATGCTTATTCAACGAGTGTGTAGAACATGTAAACTTTGCTCTCACGTATGAAGTAAGCAGCATTTTGTTGAGCCTTTCGGCGTCACTGGTCTCATTAATAATATGAGATTTTTTATGGGAGGCCATATAGCACTTCAAGCTCCCGTCTTTATAAATTGTCGAGCCTTTCGACGTCATAAATATAGAAATAATCATGGGAGGCCATTCGACACTTCAATCTCCCGTCTCGTATAAATTGTCAAGCCTTTCGGCGTCATAAACATGGAAATAATCATAGGAGGCCATTCGACACTTCAATCTCCCGTCTTTATAAATTGTCGAGCCTTTCGGCGTCATAAACATGGAAATAATCATGGGAGGCTATTTGGCACTTCAATCTCCCGTCTTTATAAATTGTCGAGCCTTTCGGCGTCATAAACATGGAAATAATCATGGGAGGCCATTTGGCACTTCAATCTCCCGTCTTTATAAATTGTCGAGCCTTTCGGCGTTGTAAATATGGAAATAATCATGGGAGGCCATTCGGCACTTCAATCTCCCGTCTGAGTCAGTCGTCTCTCAAAAGCATCGTTGAGATAGACGTATCATGGCTTATGGGAGGCCGTACGGCACTTTAAACTCCCACCATGGACATCTTAGGACTTGGAGATGAGAAGTATCGTAGGAGGTCATACGGCACTTTAAACTCCCACAATAGATCGCATCTTTGATCTTGGTGCAACGGGGCATATCATGGGAGGCCATACGGCACTTCAAACTCCCACCATAGACACCTCTAATCTTGATGCGATGAGGCTGACACTCGAGATTTTTATACCAACATCATCGGCTCACCTTGAATCATGCTCACAGGAAAGATGACGCCTAGCTTGAACGAGTCCATCAGTGCTGATGTCGGGCGTTGATTAAGTCTTGATTGATCTTCACTTGATCAGCCTCCGGCGTAGCAGCAGGGCCTCGAACGTCGATGGTGCGTGCGGCGACGATGCGTGCGCGCGGCCTGGCGGTGTTGCAGGAAGAGTCTGCGTAGCCTGGAGGCGTGGTGTCTTTGCAGCGTGCGGCGGCGGCGGCGTTGATGTCTCGAACCGTGCGGCGGCCTTGGAGTCTCGAAGCGTGCGGCGGCGGCGCTGGCTTTAT
>JAUNZO010003430.1:0-88590 GCA_031894775.1 Chloris gayana | reverse complement strand
GACGCATAGCACATAACAAGGTCTTGGAAGCCGCTAGCAAAGAAGATGCATCCCCTATCTTAGGATCCAAAGTCCATATGAACATGTTGTTCGGAATACGGTAGTAGGGGTGCAGCCCGAGGTGAGTCCCAATGATCATTCCCTTAGGCTGATCATAGCGGCTGTCATACATAAACTCCAAAGCAGCATCATCCGGAGGGTCAAACACATTCACATTGTTCTTCATGGCATCCGCATGACCAAAACCAAGAATCTGTGCAAACTCGGCATAAGTAATCTGAAAACGGTTTCCTTCAAGTGTCCAATGCATGATGGAGTCCTCCCGAGAGTCATCATTGAACTCAAGCCAAAGGGTGGCATAGAACCGAACCACCGGTTCCGTGTTCCACCCATGCTCAAGCCCCATGAGCTCCACCATGTCTCTCCTAGCACACTCGGCCTTGATTTGAGTGAAGACCGGATCATTCCGACGAGCCATCCAATCCCATTTGATCCACTTCATCTCATGAGTCTTGTTCTTGAGCTTGAGCACCTCCTTGTACCACTCAGCTTGGGTGTGGTCCCAAAACCTAATGTCCTCCACACCCCTTTCCTTTGCCTTGATCCACGGACACTTGCTCCTGTACTTTTGCACCTCATCTCCGTAAAAGGGCACATTGTAACCGGCACTGCCATGCACAGCCGGTGTCCGCAGCTCATACTTCACGTGCTCCTGCAAGTTGCGGGCTATAGGGAGAAACCATTCATCCCCGCCCACGTTTCCCGCCTCCTCCTCACTTTCTTCATCCTCACTAGAAACAGGGAGCGGGAGGAGGTCTCCTTGCTGTGCTCTTGCCTTTGCCTTTTCCTAGTCCCTTGCCCTTGCCGGGGCCAAGAACACGGGAGGAAGACCGTGGACCGGGTCCCGTGGCTTGCCTCTTGGCAAGGCGCGGATTCGGCACATCGTAGTCCGAGTCCGAGTCCGAGTCGGCATAGTCTTGTGGTGGACGCTTGGACACGGTTTCCTTCGTGCCACGAGTCATCTAACAAAGGAGAAAACATGTGTAAGGAACAACATACACGATGTCGATGACTAAGAGATAAAGCACTAAGTAGATGCTAACAAAAAAGGTGTGACATCCCCTCCGGGACACCCAGGAATCGGTACGGAGGGACACTCGACGAAGCTAGTTACAACGAAACATCATCTCATACAAGCCGAATATATACATCATGGTATAATACAACCAGGTTTTCGAAATACAAACATTCGTGCAGCGGAAACATAACATTATTGAAGTTTAACATTCTACGAGTATTTCAGCGGAAACTTGTTCTATTATACAACAAAAACCTATCAACGATCAACGTGATGCATCGAGCCCGTCGTACACCACGGTCCTTCCTCTTCACGGCGTGGGGATACATTCCCATTGGAGGGAACCTCCCTCGGGACACTGCTCCTCTTCCGGGAAGCTACCATACAAGTCGTGGTTGTACGACTCATTCCCTGAAAGATAACGAACAAACCCCGAGTATGCTACTACTCGGCAAGACCGACCCGTCAACATGGCACGCTAAGGCCGATGCCTAGTATGCAAAGGCTTTCTGGCTGTGGGGTTTACTCCTTTGCAAAAACAGCATTAAAGGGTGGATCCTTACTTTCAAATTTTTAGCTCAACATTAAGTTCATTAACCATGGTATTTGCAGCTTATCACTATTGCAATCAAGTTTGCAAGACAAGATAAAATAGATCATTATTCCTTTCATCTCTCATCTTCATCTTCCATATTGTTTACTACGATGTGACGAGCTAAACAAGCGGTACTCATTACTGCGAGGGACAGCGATTCGAATCGATTTTTATACCAGCTGGCAAAACCCGACTACACGACGTATACGCACCACACCGATCGTATACGACAACCTTTCCCTCTAACACCCGACAGAAGACTAGCCATTTCCAACTCCCCGGGAGTATGGCGACTCCACGACTTCCTTCGTGGCCGACCCATCTCCCTCCCGTGAGACTAACCTCTCACTAACAGCTGGTAAAAGAGAGCCGGCTACGCTACATCTCCGGGGCGGTAGGGTACATCAGCTTGCTCGGGCCCATGATACCAGCATGTAGTATGGTACGTTCAAACTTGTTCAACTAAGCCGACAACGGTACGGTCCTTGACCGACTCGGACGGGGCTACCACCTTGCAAGACCTCATCTCCGTCTTGCCCTTTCTCCTATGGGGCCCGTCCGGTCTCAACTTCATTAACACTCTCTTCATCTTAGTGTCAACACAATAACCCTTAAAGCCTCCATGCTTTAAGATTCCCTAAAACATCTACCGTTGCGACTATGAATTAAGCTTACCTTCTATTGAGCTACCCGTACCAAGTATAGAATAAACAAACGAAAACCTACCATAATGCAACTAGGGTATCAATCATTCCCTAGCACCTAATGCACAAACATAACCGAACTATGTGATAAAATAAAATAATTAAAAACATAGGTAGGATGCACCGGGCTTGCCTTGATACGAGTCGGGGTTAGCTTCCTCGGCGTGTGGGTCGACTTCGAGATTCCCTTCGCCTACCTCGACCTCGGGTGGAACCTCGATCACCTCGGAACCTAGGTCGACCAACAATGCGTTGCGAATCATAATCATGTATGCATGAATGAACATGATAAGATTATGCAAAGGTTTTCTTAATTATGTTCCTCAGCTAAAATTAGTGATTAATTATATTCAGTAATTAACGAGTTAATAATTAACACTTAATCATTCATTATATTTGTTAATTAATAAATTATAATTAAGCATGTTCATGAATCAATAATTAACAATTGATTATGCTCATTAAGTAATGCTTAATCATGGTTATTAATTATTAATGAATCATGGTTCCTAATTAATAATTAATTATGTTCATTAGTTACTAACTACTTTGGTTCAAGTAATTAATAATTAATCCTGTTTATTAAACAATAAATAATCATTACTTAATGACATGTGATAATAGGATGATAAATTGGAACCACATGAAATGATAGTGTTTAAGTTTAATTTTTGAAAATAATCGTCATAATCACTTTCGTCTACAGTATCTCCTTCATTTAATTCAATTATTTTCTTACATTAAACATTTATCTAGCATAAAAATATTAGCCTTTATTAATCAAAGAATGTGATTAATTAATATCTACAAATTAAAAAATACTCAAAATAGATATTTTATTTCATAAATGAATAGATCTTATTTTTCTGAGTCTAACAAGATTGGTTTCGCATTTTTCCGATTTTTATTAAATTTTCTATGAATTTTCGAAAATTGAAATCGATTCTATGCCACACACTGGGCTAAACCTCGCCGCGATAACACCTACGGGAGCTACTCGACCGGCGGACTCAACCATGGTGACCAAACAGCATGAGCTCGACCGGAAGCTTGCCGGCGGCGTGAGACGGCCATGGCGAGAGGCTCCGTACGGCGGGAAGCTCGCCTGAGCACCCAAAAAAATGGGGAAAATGCTATGGGCAGCATCTACGGAACATGCGCAAGCTCGTCGGATGATCCTAAGAGCATGAACACGGTCGGAGAGTGGAGCTCACCGTGAGTGGCGGAGATGGTGGCGGTCGGACGTGAGGAAGATGATGAAATACCCAACGACCTGCAGAGAACAGGGGGTGTTGAGCGGCTCGAAACCGGAGTACCAAGTTGCGCACCTCTGGAAATGAAAGAAAATCTTGATAGCTCACCGGAGCACGAGAATTTGGGGTTGCGGGCCGATGAACGTCGGTGAGGTCCCGTGGAAGAAGATGAGCTCGCCACGACGGAGCAAGGCAGCTCAAGCTAATTGGATGGTTCGAAAAGCTTCGTAGGACCTTTGCGGAGCTTCCGGGGGTGGTGGCTTGGACGGAGGGTCACTGGAGCGGGCCGGCGCCGGTGATGACAGAGGAGTGGCAATGGCGTTAGGGTTGGGGAGAAAAATGAGAGAAGAGGGAGAAGGTGAGGCCGGGCAGGGGCTTTTATCTCGCCCGGAGAGGCGGCAAGGCGCAGCAGTGCGTGAGCAACGCGCGGCCGCGATGGCAGCCGCCGGAGGCGTCCGCCGCGGCGGAGGTGACACGCGGGAGAGGGAGAGAGAAGGAAGAGAGGCCGGCCTCGTAGGCCGAGTCCGGTAATTTTGCAAAAACACCCTTGGCCTTTCGCGTAATTGAAAACTCAGCTTCCCGTGCTCGGAAAATTCCCCAAAAATTCAGGGGTGTAAAAGAAAGTATTTTAGGCATTTTTCCTATTAAGTCCAGGTTAAAATTCCAAATTATTTTTGGATTAAAAATTCATAGATACATTAACAAAAGAAGCTTTGTTTATTTCTTGTAATTATTTTTACCAAGCAAAATAATTTCAGGGAACTTTTATAAATCTTTATTTATGATGTTTGAGCAATAGAAAATGTTAAACATATTATTTCCTCTTATTTAAATTCTTTTTAAGCATTTCCTTTAATCTTTTAGCTAGTTTGATATTTTATGTGCACTTTCTTAACACAAAATTTGATAACTTCATAAATGCAATATGATGCAATGCTCATGATGACATGAAATGCATTATTTCCGAGAGTTGTTACAGCCCTCCTCCCTTACAGGAATCTCGTCCCGAGATTCACGATCGAAGCGACTAGACGATAGTGCTAAAGAACTCGGGGTAGTTTGATCGGAGAAACTCCTCTTGCTCCCAAGTAGCTTCGCTTCCGAGTGATTACTCCATTGAATCTTGTAGAACTTGATGGTCCGATGTCGAGTCACTCGATCCTTGGTGTCGAGAACCTTGACCGGACGTTCGTCATATGTCAAGTCCGGTCAGTAATCTGTTCCACCTCGACTGTCAGTATATCCACGGGTGGTTTCAATCACTTCTTCGGTTGAGACACGTGGAATATATTATGGATTCCCGACAAGTGTGCTGGCAACTCCAAACGGTATGCCACAGCTCCACATCTTTCTAGGATTGGAAACGGTCCGATATATCGTGGTGCTAACTTGCCCTTGATTCCGAATCTTTGAACACCTTTGGTAGGAGATACACGGAGATAAACTTGATCTCCCACTGGAATACTAACTCTCGACGTCATTTATCGGCATAACCGATCCGTCGAGATTTAGCCCTTCCGAGATTCTCGCTGAATTAGATGTACTTGTTCCTCTCGCATCTTTGACTAGGTTCGGTCCGAAGATTACTCTTTCTCCACTTTCGGACCAATTCAAAGGTGTGCGGCAACTACGTCCATATAGAGCTTGGAACGGTGACATTCGACACTCTCTTGATAGCTGTTATTGTATGAGAATTCTACCAACGGTAAACACTTCTCTCAATCTTTACCATAGGTCAAGACACATGCTCGAAGCATATCCTCGAGATATTGATTGATCCTTTCTGTCCGTCCATCTGTTTGAGGATGATACGCCGAGCTTCGTATTAGTTTTGTTCCCAGTGATTCATGCAATTGCTCCCAAAATCTGGAGACAAACTGCGTTCCTCTATCCGATATAATGGTCTTCGGCACTCCATGCAAACGAGAGAATGCGAGCAATGTACAGCTCTCGCATACTTCTCGGCAGATGTACCGAGTATGTACCGGTATGAAGTGAGCTGTCTTCGTCAACCTGTCCACAACAACCCAAATAGAGTCGTGTTTCCGTGGGCTTAGTGGTAACCCAACGATGAAATCCATGCCGACGTCTTCCCACTTCCATTCAGGAATACTCAAGGGTTGCAATGGTCCTCGCTCGCTTCAAGTGCTCGGCTTTGACTCGCCGGCAGACATCACACTCATTGACATACTTAGCTATTTCCCGCTTCATGCATGTCCACCAAAATCTTTGCTTCAGATCTTGATACATCTTGTTGGTTCCAGGGTGAATAGAATACTTGGACATATGAGCTTCATCCATTATCTTCTTGCGACGTGATAGATCTTTTGGTACTACCAATCGATTCTTAAACCAAATCACTCTTGCATCGTCCTCTTTGAAACATTTAACTTCGCCTTTCTTGAGTCGTCTCCTTATGTGCTCCATACCAACACTTTTTCGTTGAGCCGCTACCACTTCTTCACGAATGGTAGGGATAAGAGCTAGATTTGTCAATGCTCCGTACGGAACAATCCGAAGATTCGGCTCTTCACTTCCTTGTGGAGATGCTTGAATCAAGAGTGGAGCCATGAGGCTATTGCAATGAACCTTGCGACTTAAAGCATCGGCTACCACGTTTGCCTTGCCTCGGTGATAGTGAATCTCCAACTCATAATCCTTGATTAGTTCTAACCATCTTCGTTGACGCATATTTAGATCTGCTTGGGTGAAGATATACTTAAGACTCTTGTGGTCGGTGTATAAATGTACCAAATTACCCAAGAGATAGTGCCTCCAGTTCTTCAATGCAAGAACCACAGCTGCTAATTCCGGATCATGTGTGGGATAGTGTTCCTCATGACGCCTAAGTTGTCGAGAGGCGTAAGCGATCACTCGACCTTCCTACATTAGAACACATCCAAGTCCCGTTCCCGATGCATCACAATACACATCGAAAGGCTTTGTCGGATCCGGCTGAGCGAGTACTGGGGCTGTTGTCGACAACTTCTTTAATGTTTGAAAAGCTTCTTCACATTCTTTGCTCCATACATACTTCTTATCCTTTTCCAATTGTTTAGTCATTGGCTTGGCGATCTTCGAGAAGTTTGGAATAAACCTTCCGTAGTAACCAGCCAATCCTAAGAAACTTCCGACTTGCGAGACGGACTTCGGTGGTTTCCAATCCAACACTTCTTGAACTTTGCCGGGATCAAGGGCCACTCCTTCGTCTGATATCACATGACCTAGGAACGACACTTCCTTTAGCCAAAATTCACACTTGCTAAACTTAGCATAGAGCCGATGATCCCTTAACCTTTGCAACACAATCCTTAAGTGATTGGCATGTTCCTCTTCTCGACTTAGAGTAGATCAAGATGTCGTCAATGAATACCACGACAAACTTGTCCAGCTCCGGCATGAATACGGAATTCATGAGATACATGAAGTGTGCTGGTGCATCACCAGGTACTCATAAAGTCCATATCTTGTGGAGAATGCAGTCTTCTATATATCTTCAGCTCTTATCTTAATCCGATGATATCCCGAGCGAAGATCTACCTTAGAGAAGACTTTGGCTCCCATCAATTGATCAAACAATATGTCAATCCTCGGAAGAGGGTACTTGTTCTTGATGGTAACCGAATTCGCAGGTCTATAATCCACACATAGCCTCAATGTCTTGTCTTTCTTCTTCACGAACAAGGTCGGGCATCCCCACGACGATGAACTTGGACGTATATATCCCTTGTCCAATAATTCCTTTAATTGCACCTTCAACTCGCCAGCTCATTCGGCGGCATCCGATACGGCCTTCTTGATATTGGTGCCGTTCCAGTCTGTAACTCTATCTTAAACTCTACCGCTCGGTCCGACGCTAGTCCCGGCAAGTCGTCCGGAAAGACATCCGGGTACTCACGGACTATGGGTATATCCTCCGGACTCTTACCTATAACCTTATTAACCATTGGCAGCATAGTTTGGGGAAAAGTTAAGAGTAAGCAATCTCGACCATGAACAGGAGAGTTCAGATATACGGCTCGAGATGCTATATCCAATATTGCCTTATGGAAATCCATCCATTGCATGCCAATAATTGCATCTAACCCTTGCCCATCCAATATGATCAATGAAGTGGAATAAACCTTGCTACCCAATTTTAATGGTATATTGGCAGCTTCTTCATTGGTAAGAATTTTACCCCCAGGTGTTGAAATGATATGAGCACATAGCAACTTGGATGGCATGATGCGATGCTTAGCAACATATGACTGGTCGATGAAATTATGCGTGGCTTCCGAATCAAATAAAACCATAGCAGGATGATCGGCAATAGAAAACATACCCGCTAAGATTTGTCCTCCTTTGGGTAGCTCCTCGCTCGTGGTAAAGTTTGTGCGGCCGCTCTTCACTTGAGCATTCTTGGCCTATGCTCTTGGCTGATTCTGCAGCTGTCCCCGAGGTCTAGGTGCATATGGTGCCTTCCGTGGATATGGACAACTGCGGTAGTAATGCCCTGGACGGCCACAATTGAAACATGGCGGTCCATTCTGCTGCGGTGTTTGATTCACCGGTCTAGGATTCCGAGTATTCTGCTGCTGATAGGGTGGACGATATTGATTCGACCGCTGTTGCTCGAGATTGTTGGGGTGGCTGAGACTGCCGATAGTAATTTAGACGAGAAGGCATGTGCTGGTAGCGCCGACCTGACGGTGCGAGTATAGACCAGCCGGTACTTTGATGGTCCGCCACTTCCTTGTCCAGCAGCTCGGCCTCTTCTCCGTCTCGATGAAGGCGGATAGAATCTTCCAACGCGATAGCATCACTCACGAAGTCATTGAAGCTATCGGTCTTATTTAGCACCAGGCGTGATCGTAGCTTGGTACTCATTCCTTCCTTGAACAGATTCTTCTTCTTGGCATCCGTGTCCACATGTTCCGGAGCATACCGAGCAAGACGGTTGAATACCTTAGAGTAGGTATGCACATTCATGTCACCTTGCTTCGATGATAAAAACTCCTTCCTCTTTTGGTTCATTAAACCTTCTCGGAATATGGTGCTCCCCGAAGGCTTTGGTGAACTCAGCCCATGAAACTTGATGTCCTGGAGGAAACATCGCCTTGTAGTTGGCCCACCATGCTCCAGACAAATCCTTGCAATTGCTGGGAAGCGAAGAGTGTCTTCCGGTGATCGGTGCATGGAAACAACTCCAGCTTTGATTCAATGGTGCGAAGCCAATTATCAGCTTCCAATGGTTCACCCGCATCCGAAAAGACCGAGGGGCGAACCGATAAGAAGTCCGAGAAAGTCACCCTCTCTTCGGTGCATTCCGGCCTTCGTGACGTTCCTGTGGAGCAGTGTTGCGGACCAATTGCTCCAATAATTCTTGCTGCTCCGCGCGAGAATCCAGCACAGCTGCGATTGCTCTGTGCCAATGTCGGGGTGGTGGTGGTGTTTCCGCCCGCGTTGAGAACTTTCCGGCTCATCACGTCTTCTTGTTCCAACCATTCTGTCCAAGAAAATTTTACGTTAGACATCTTCATTCCAACATAATAATGGAAGAAACAGGAATACATAGATGAGGAATTCCAAATGAATTTTATACAACAACCATCTTTATTAGAACAACCACCAAATCCATAAACACATGTTCATACCCCCATGTTACAACGATTCCTAATATACACTCATGCGTGGTTACATCACGCTCGTTATTTAACTAACGCCTATTTTACATACTAATTTTCTCACTTGCTACTGGCTAGCACTCTACTCTTCTTCGCGAAGCCTCGGACGTCACTTCCGGCTTATGGAACCGCTCTGTCTCGGATTCTCGCATCCTCTAGTTGTGGAATCTCCGTGAAGTCTATGACTGAATCCACGTCCATTATCTCTTCAGGATCCTCCTCTTCTTCTTCGACTCAGCCGCCACAGGATTTTCCTGCACTCATCGGTTCATCCTCAAGAGGTTGCTGTCCTATTGCGTCATTCGAGTATCGCCTTGTGTGCTTGTAGTAGATCTTGCTCCAATTGAGTGATCGGGGCATGCGCGTTTGCTAGCTGTTGATCCTTAAATTGAATCTGTTGCTCCTTGTTTAGCAACCGCGCCTCTCTAAGTGCTAATAACTCCTCTTTTTCCTTCAGCTTGTCTCTCCAGACCTTACTATACGAACATCCTCCCTTTGTCCTCTTACTTCACTAACAACGGTACTCGTGCTGTCCATCTCTCGTGGAGAAGTAAGAATATCGGATACAAGCAGAAACTAATCCTATTATTTCAGCAATCCTTTTATTCTAGCAACTGCATAGATATATTACTACCACTTCTTTTTCATTATTTATTGTTTGTAGAACTCGGACCCACTTTTCATACACTACCATCCGACCAACACCTGCTAGTACCCTATCTACACCTAACCTATGTCAGCAAAATGTGGCTACCCTCCTACATCAGTAAAGTCACAACACAACTAAGCCGACGGTGCGTGGCTGCAAGCGTCCGACTCGACGTCCTCTCGCTGGTGAGGCCGGTGGTGGCTCGTAGTCCATCCCGGAGACCTCCTCGACGTCATCCGGTGGACCCTGCTGCTGCTGCTGCAACTGCAGAAACTGCACAAGCGAGTGCGTCGTGGTTGTGTATCGGTGCGTGGTGCGCGTCGGCCAGCCCGTCGTACAGTCCCTCAAGCTGACCCATCCGGAGCTCTATCTCAATCGGCGTCTCCGCAACGTGGTTACGCTGTGTCTGTCATCCCTGCCAACTCGGTCGCGTGCACCTCGTCGGCCTCGATAGCGGCGTCTCGCTCTGCGGTGACCGTGGCCAGCTGCGCGTCCAACGCTATAGCCGCCCCGTGAAAACCGTCACGGTCCAGGGTAACCTCCACCTGCTGCTCCTCCAGCTCGGTGATCCCGGCGTGGGATCTCTATACCTCCTAGCAGTCCACTCGACAGCGGTTCTTCCAAGCGCCTAGCTGTCGGTCCCGGCTCGCGTCCGCAACTCCAAACCGTGGATCCGGTGCTCCAGCTCTGCGACGCGTGCAGCCCGTGTGTCCTCCTCCTCCCGGACGCGCTTCCTACCGCGAGTCATCGGCATCTGCAGGGAACATGTTTAAACTGGTTAAACACTTCTTCCCACGAAGAAAACGAACGTAACAACCTATACAGAGTATTATGAAACTAGCAAGTATACCCCCAATATTTATTTAGTACACAATATGACATGATGCATGCTCCACTCTCGGATCGTGTTCATGCTCTTAGATGCCCATAGCATTTTCGTAGATGGTGGTGCAATCGACGAGCTCGCGCATGTTCCGTAGATGCTGCCCATAGCATTTTCCCCATTTTTTTGGGTGCTCGAGCGAAGCTTCCCGCCGTATCGGAGCCTCTGCCATGGCCGTCTCTCGCCGCCGGCAAGCTTCCGGTCGAGCTCATGCTGTTTGGTCACCATGGTTGAGTCCGCCGGGTCGAGTAGCTCCCGTAGGTGTTATCGCGGCGAGGTTTAGCGCACCGGCGGCCAACTCCGGTGGCCGCGCCGCCGTGCCATGGCTACCGCGGTGGCGCCACACCGCGGGCCACAGCGTGGGATCGCGTGTGGCCACGTGGGGATCTCGTGTGGCCACCCCGTGGCCCGAGTGTGTGGCATTGAATCGATTTCAATTTTTGAAAATTCATAGAAAATTCAATAAAAATCGGAAAAATGCGAAACCAATTTTGTTAGACTCAGAAAAATAAGATCTATTCATTTATGAAATAAAATATCTATTTTGAGTATTTTTTTAATTCGTAGATATTAATTAATCACATTCTTTGATTAATAAAGGCTAATATATTTATGCTAGATAAATGTTTAATGTAAGAAAATAATTTAATTAAATGAAGGAGATACTTGCAGACGAAAGTGATTATGAAGATTATTTTCAAAAATTAAACTTAAACACTATCATTTCATGTGGTTCCAATTTATTATCCTATTATCACATGTCATTAAGTAATGATTATTTATTGTTTAATAAACAGGATTAATTATTAATTACTGAACCAAAGTAGTTAGTAACTAATGAACATAATTAATTATTAATTAGGAACTATGATTAATTAATAATTAATAACCATGATTAAGCATTACTTAATGAGCATAATCAATTGTTAATTATTGATTCATGAACATGCTTAATTATAATTTATTAATTAACAAATATAATGAATGATTAAGTGTTAATTATTAACTGTTAATTACTGAATATAATTAATCACTAATTTTAGCTGAGGAACATAATTAATAAAACCTTTGCATAATCTTATCATGTTCATTCATGCATACATGATTATGATTCGCAACGCATTGTTGGTCGACCTAGGTTCCGAGGTGATCGAGGTTCCACCCGAGGTCGAGGTAGGCGAAGGGAATCTCGAAGTCGACCCACACGCCGAGGAAGCTAACCCCGACTCGTATCAAGGCAAGCCCGGTGCATCCTACCTATGTTTTTAATTATTTTATTTTATCACATAGTTCAGTTATGTTTGTGCATTAGGTGCTAGGGAATGATTGATACCCTAGTTGCATTATGGTAGGTTTCCATTTGTTTATTCTATACTCGGTACGAGTAGCTCAATAGAAGCTAAGCTTAATTCATAGTCGCAACGATAGATGTTTTAGGTAATCTTAAAGCATGGAGGCTTTAAGGGTTATTGTGTTGACACTAAGATGAAGAGAGTGTTAATGAAGTTGAGACCGGACGGGCCCCGTAGGAGAAAGGGCAAGACGGAGATGAGGTCTTGCAAGGTGGTAGCCCCGTCCGAGTCGGTCAAGGACCGTACCGTTGTCGGCTTAGTTGAACAAGTTTGAACGTACCGTACTACATGCTGGTATCATGGGTCCAGCAAGCTGATGTACCCTACCGCCCCGGAGATGTAGCGTAGCCGCCTCTCTTTTACCGGCTGTTAGTGAGAGGTTAGTCTCGTGGGAGGGAGATGGGTCGGCCACGAAGGAAGTCGTGGAGTCGCCATACTCCCGGGGAGTTGGAAATGGCTAGTCTTCCGTCAGGTGTTAGAGGGAAAGGTTGTCGTATACGATCAATGTGGTGCGTATACGTCGTGTAGTCGGGTTTTGCCGACTAGTATAAAAATCGATTCGAATCGCTGTCCCTCGCAGTAATGAGTACCGCTTGTTTAGCTCGTCACATCGTAGTAAACAATATGGAAGATGAAGATGAGAGATGAAAGGAATAATGATCTATTTTATCTTGTCTTGCAAATTTGATTGCAATAGTGATAAGCTGCAAATACCATGGTTAATGAACTTAATGTTGAGCTAAAAATTTGAAAGTAAGGATCCACCCTTTAATGTTGTTTTCGCAAAGGAGTAAACCCCACAGACGTAAAGCCTTTGCATACTAGGCGTCGGCCTTAGCGTGCCATGTTGACGGGTCAGTCTTGCCGAGTATTAGCATACTCGTGGTTTGTTCATTATCTTTCAGGGAATGAGTCGTACTACCACGACTTGTATGGTAGCTTCCGGAAGAGGAGCAAGTGTCGTGAGGAACGTTCCCTCCAATGGGAACGTATCCCCACGCCGTGAAGAGGAAGAACCGTGGTGTACGACGGGCTCAGTGCATCACGTTGGTCCTTGATAGGTTTTTGTTGTATAATAGAACAAGTTTCCGCTGAAATACTCGTAGAATGTTAAACTTCAATAATGTTATGTTTCCGCTGCACGAATGTTTGTATTTCGAAAACCTGGTTGTATTATACCATGATGTATATATTCTGGATTGTATGAGATGATGTTTCGTTGTAACTCGCTTTGTCGAGTGTCCCTCTGTACCGATTCCCGGGTGTTCCGGAGGGGATGTCACAAAAGGTTCCTGTCGGAACTTCCATACGGTACCGAACTGTACGTACGGAACATCCGGTACGAGGGGTATCGAAACCTTCGACGGGTTCCACAACCGTCGGAAGGTGACCCATACCGGAACTTCCGGTAGGGGTCAACCCTAACCCTAGCAAGTGCGAAAAACAACATCTAGCCAATGGATTTACTTCCTAGAAGCATGCTAGTGTCCTAGAACTGCTAGTAATTCATCTAAGCACCAAAAACTCCTAGGGATTCAAGGAATAAACCCTAGATCTAGAAGTGAAGGGCATGAAGGTATACCTTCTCCTCTAGCTAGGTGACTTGGAGAAGACCGGAGGGAAGATCTTGAGGAGAACTTGCCGAAGACCGCCGCCGGAAGTTGAGTAGCACCTCCGGTTGATGAAGATTCGAGGTGGAAGAGAAGAAAAAGTGGGGGCGTTTTCAAATGGGAGCCGTCCCTTTCAAGGGGACGGGCTCCCCCTATTTATACTCGCCGCCCCGCACCGGAATTTCCGGTAGCCTACCGGAGCTTCCGGTGCGGGCTCAAACCCTAGGTCAACGTCCCGCACCGGAACTTCCGCTAACATACCGGAACTTCCGGTGTGGGCATGACACCACAGGTGAGCTCCCGGTTGGAGCTTCCGGTATCGGGTACCGGAACTTCCGACCGGAAGGAAAAGTTCCTCTCGTTCGACCTCCAGTCGGAACCTCCGATACCCTACCGGAACTTCCGACTAGAAAATGAAACCGAGCCCCAAACACCCATACCGGAACTTCCGTACCCTACCGGAACTTCCGGTAGAGGGAAAACAGAGGAGAAGAGTTGAATTTCAGGGAGGAATTTTCAAAAATAGTTTTGATGGACTAGTGCGATACCTTGACAATATGTGATCAGTATACAATCAACAAACAAAGCTATGATCACATTTTGACAAGATTAGACCTATTGGTCAAGAACCAAGAAAAGTTTTCAAAGGCACTTATTTAATTTTTGAAAACATGCATTTTCGACTTAAGATCCAAAAACGAATAAAACAACAAGTAGATGTGCACGCTTTTACACCACGTTACTAGAGTCAAGAATATTTAGTTCACTCCTTAGATAGCAAAACCGGCTTTCATCTAGTGGCTTGGTGAAAATATCGGCCAATTGATTTTCGGTTTTCACATGGCTCACCTCAATGTCCCCTTTGATAGAGTGATCTCTCAAGAAATGATGGCGGATATCTATATGCTTTGTGCGCGAATGCTCAACGGGGTTATATGCTAGCTTTATGGCACTCTCATTGTCACATAGGAGAGGAACACGGTTCAACTTGTAACCATAGTCCCTTAGAGTTTGTCGCATCCATAATAGTTGTGCACAACAACTACCGGCTGCAACATACTCCGCTTCGGCCGTGGATAGGGTAACGGAATTTTGTTTCTTGGATGACCATGACACTAAGGACCTACCCAAGAATTGGCAAGTCCCGGAGGTACTCTTCCTATCCACTTTGTCCCCGGCATAATCCGCATCGGAATAGCCTATTAGGTTGAACTTTGAACCCTTGGGGTACCAAAGCCCTAGGTTGGGTGTGTGCACTAGATATCTCAAGATTCTTTTAACGGCCACCATGTGGCACTCCATAGGAGCGGCTTGGAAACGTGCACACATATACACACTAAGCATGATATCGGGCCTAGATGCACAAACGTAAAGCAAAGAGCCGATCATAGAGGGAAAACCTTTTGATCAACCGGCTTGTCTTTCTTGGTGAGGTCGAGATGGCCGTTTGTTGCCATGGGAGTCTTGGCGGGCTTTGCCTTGTCCATGTCAAACTTCTTCAATATGTCTTGAGTGTACTTGGCTTGACATAGGAAGGTGCCCTCCTTGAGTTGCTTTACTTGAAATCCTAGAAAGAATGTCAACTCTCCCATCATAGACATCTCGAACCTCTTTGTCATTATCTTGCTAAAATCATCACAAAACATTTGATTAGTAGAACCAAATATTATGTCATCGACATAAATTTGGCACACGAATATATCATGATCAAAACGCTTTGTGAAGAGGGTTGCATCGGCCTTGCCCATTTCAAAACCCTTTTTCAAAAGGAAATCCCTAAGGCATTCATACCATGCTCTTGGTGCTTGCTTAAGCCCATAGAGCGCCTTATGGAGTTTGTACACGTGGTTAGGATACTTGGGGTCTTCAAAGCCCGGTGGTTGTTCCACGTACACTTCTTCCTTGATTGGCCCGTTTAGGAATGCACTCTTCACGTCCATTTGGTACAACTTGAAGTTGTGATGAGTGGCAAAGGCAAGTAGTATTTTAATTGATTCAAGCCTTGCCACGGGGGCATAGGTTTCATCAAAGTCCAATCCTTCTACTTGTGAATATCCTTTTGCCACCAATCTTGCTTTGTTCCTCGTTACGACACCGTCTTCATTTTGCTTATTGCGGAACACCCACTTGGTGCCCACAACATTCTTGCCTCTTGGTCTTTCTTCCAATGTCCAAACTTCATTTCTTGTGAAGTTGATCTATTCTTCTTGCATGGCCATCACCCAATCCGAGTCCTCGAGTGCTTCTTCTACTCTAAATGGCTCCAAAGAAGAGACAAAAGAGTAATGTTCACAAAAATTACAAACACGAGAACGAGTGATTACCCCTTTTTCTATGTCTCCAAGAATTTGTTCCACGGGGTGATCACGTTGCACACTTTGGTGCACTCTTGGGTGTGGTGGATGTGAGCTTGTTTGACCGCCATCTTGTTCAACCTCTTGATCATGCGATGTGGGTTCATCATCTTGTGCTTGAGCATGATCTTCATTACCAACTTCTTGATCTTGATCAACTTGATCATGATCTCGTGCATGGTTGGTCTTGACTTGAGGGAGGAGGTTGATCTTGATCATTTTGCGGTTCTTGCGGTCTCACATCACCAATGGCCATTCTCTTGATTTCTTGCCTAGGTACCTCAACATCTGCATTGTTAATAACAACTTGCTCCCCTTGAGAGCCGTTAGATTCATCAAACGTCACGTCCCGTGCAACTTCAACACAACCGGTGGTTTTGTTAAAGACACGATAGGCGTGACAGTTTGAACCATACCCAAGCAAGAAACCTTCATCAACTTTAGGGGAGAACTTTGAAGCCTTGGGTTTCTTGTTGAGCATGAAGCATTTGCTCCCAAAAACACGAAGTACGAGATGTTAGGCTTTTTACCGGTTAGTAGCTCGTATGGTGTTTTCCTTAAGAGTCGATGGAGATACAACCGGTTGGAGGCATGACATGCGGTGTTGATTGCTTCGGCCCAAAAGCGATCGGAGGTCTTGTACTCATCAAGCATGGTTCTTGCCATCTCTATGAGAGTGCGATTCTTTCTTTCGGCCACCCCGTTTTGTTGAGGTGTGTAGGGTGCCGAAAACTCATGCTTGATGCCTTCCTCATCAAGGTACTCTTCAACTTGAGTGTTCTTGAACTCGGTACCGTTGTCACTTCTTATTGCCTTGATCTTCACTTCAAATTCATTTTGTGCTCTTTTCAAGAATGTCTTGAGTACATCCTTCACTTCACCTTTATCACACAAAAAGAATACCCACGTGAAGCAAGAATAATCATCAACAATAACAAGTCCATATTTGTTACCGCCAATGCTAATGTAGGCAATGGGACCGAAGAGGTCCATGTGTAGCATCTCCAACGGTCTTGTGGTTGTCACAATGTTCTTGGATGGATGTGGTGCTCCAACTTGTTTTCCGGCTTGACATGCACTACAAATTTTATTTTTCTCAAAGCAAACATCCGTTAGTCCAAGAATGTGACCGCCCTTTTGGAGTTTGTGAAGATTTCTCATACCGACATGGGCTAGTCGTCTATGTCACAACCATCCCATGTCGGACTTTGCAACTAAGCATGTGTCAAGTTTTGCTTTATCCGCGATAAAATCCACAACATAAAGCTTTCCTTTGAGCACACCCTCAAAAGCAATCGAGCCATCACTTCTCCTTGAGACAATCACACCCTTGTCGTTGAACAAGCAATTGTAGCCCATTCCACAAAGTTGTGAGATAGACAACAAATTGAAGTCAACGTTATCCACAAGCATAACCTTCGAAAGCGAATGTGGAAAAGTTAAAGGAATGTTACCATAACCCAACACATATCCCTTTCCATTGTCTCCGAAGGTGATATACTCATTTCTTTCTTTGCTTGGTTCAAATGATTCGAACATTTTCTTGTCTCCGGTCATATGATTGGTGCATCCACTATCGACCACCCAAGATGAACCGCCGGAGGAGTATTCCTACAAAACAATTTATGCTTTGTTTTTAGGTACCCAAATTTGCTTGGGTCCTCTAACATTAGTAACAAGTGCCTTGGGCACCCACACACAAGATTTGTGGGTCTTGTTGCGTGGCCCAACATATTTTGCATAGACACGACCATGCTTGTTCCTCATTAGCACATAGGTCGCATCAAAATCATTAAAGAGAGCACAAGAGGGGTTAGGCACGTTAGTACGCAAATCATAAATAAGAGAAGATTTGTTAGTGTTCTTGATTTGCTTCTCCGTCTTGACTTGCTTCTTTTGATATTCACCCTCCTTGGTGAACTTGATGAATTCGGTGTCGTTCTTGTTGATTCTTGCATTGTGCTTGTCACCTTGCTTGTACCCAATGCCATCCTTCACATGTGGCCGCCTCACATTGGTGTATGCGCCCTTGCATACTCGGCCTTGGCATCATTGATGGCCTTCACCTTCTTTTGTGCTTGTTGTTGAAGCTCTTGCACTTGCTTCTTCAAGTCATCAATGGTCTTGATATTTTTTGTACAAGCTTCAACATCAATCTTGCTAGATGAGGGGCAAGACGAAGATTGAGAGGAAGTAGTGTTACACTTAATTTCCTCAAATTGCACTTTAAGAGAGTTGTGATCCTTTTGCAAGTTATCACACTTCTCATGAAGTGACACATTTGTGACTTTAAGTGTCTCACTTTCTTTTTCAACCACTTTGAGAGACTTCGCTAAGTCCTCATTTTTCTTCCTCTCAACTTCTAAGAGCTTCTCAAGTTCAAGCACCCTTTGCTTCTCTTGAACAAGCATTTCCTCTTGTTTCTCAAGAAGCTCCCCTTGCCTCTTATTGGTCTCCTTTTCCTGCTCAATGATGTCTAACAAATCAAACATGTTAGGAATTTGAGAACTTCCATTAGCATTTACCTTGGAGCCCTTAGCCATCATGCATTTGTGCCAGGTGTCATTTTCATCATCGGTCAAGCTTCCAAACAAAGAGGAGTTGGCCGGTGTGAGTCCAATAGCAAGTGATGCAATGCCTCCCTTCTCTTCATCGGATTCCGACTCGGAGGAGGAAGATGATTCATCGGAGTTCCATTCTTGTCCAATGTGTGCTTCACCCCGACGGTACTTTCTATGCTTCTTGTACTTCTTGTCACCCTTCTTGTTTTGCTTGTTCTTGTAGTTTTCCGGACACTCCGCCATGAAATGACCCTTGTCTCCACAAATGTAGCACTTGTTTTTGGCTTTCCTCAATTTGCTCTTGTCTTGATCATTCTTCTTGAAACTTTTCTTTGACATGAGCTTGTTGAACCTTTTCACAAAGAGAGCCATCTCATCATCACTATCATCATCACTCTCCTCAACCACCTTCTTTTTCTTTTCTTGTTCGGCATTGAGAGCCAAATCATTTTTGCTTCCACTAGCTCTTTCCTTGTCCTTAAGCAAAGCATTGATTCTATTGCCTTGGTCAATTTGCTGTTTTTGGGAGAGCACCTTTCCAATTACTTCATCGGTGGTGAAGTAACTAAAGCTATCTTTGTCTCTTATGTTGGACACTGTGTTGGCATCCCATGATTGCAAGGCTTGTAGCAACCTTCTATTCACATCCAAATCCAACACCTTCTCTCCAAGTGCTCTTCTCTTGTTTACTATCCTCATCATTCTGTCATGTGCTTCCCTTGGCCCTTCGTCCGACCTCATGACAAAGTAGTTGAAATCCTCTCTAAGCCCTTCTAGCTTAGACTCCTTCACACTATCAATGCCCTCATGCACTAACTCTAGCTTCAACCAAATTTGATGAGCATCCTCCAATCCGGCTATCTTCTCATATTCGGCGGGGCTAAGTGCGGATACAAGAGCACTCGTTGCCGTTACATTGCACCTTACATTAAACAAGTCTTATGCGGTTGGCTTGCTTCTACATTCCCACAAGAATCCATTTTGAGTCACCTTCCTTACATTTTGATGCATGGAATCCAAGTGTAGGAGCATCTTTGTTTTCCAATGATCGAAGTATTGACCATCGAAATAGGGTAGTCTTCCGGAGCCGGGTCCAATGTGCTCATCCCTTCCATCACTATAGGTGTATGGCATCTTGTTGTAGTTTATCGGCAAAGCACTAAACACATCTCCATCCTTAGCAATTCCTTTTCCACTCCCATTTCTTGTCTCATCCGGTGAGTTCTCATGACCTACTTCACCGGTTGGTCTAGGTGGTGCTTCACCACTACCACTACCACTAGCCGTTGCATCTTTGTCATTTGTCATCTTTAATCTTCAAGCGGTGAGGCTTCAACGAAGATACCCGCTCCGATACCAATTGAAAGTCGCCTAGAGGGGGGGTGAATAGGCGATCCTAAAAATTTTCTGCGAAATAACACTAATATGAAAACGTCAAATACCGGAACTTCCGTAGGGTACCGAAACTTCCGGTGCGGGTGATAAATGCGGAATTAAACCCTACACAATTCTAGTGATTGCAAGAAGGAAAGACACAACCCTATGCAATTCTAGGAATTTAACGGCACAAAGAGAAACTAACAAGTAACCTAGTGAAGTAAACAACAAAGCGCTTAAGTAAAAGAGGGAGCACAAGAGACACGGATTTTTCACCGAAGTTCAAGCCCACCAAGGACTCTACGTCTCCGTTGAGAAAGTCCACCAAGGACCGGGTTTCTCTCAACCCTATTTCTCCCTCAAGTCACCACCAAGGTTGAGCTTGAGTTTTCCACTATCAAGGTCCCTTCCGGGACGGGCAATACAAACTTCTCGGGCGTCACCACACAAGTTGAGAGTTCACGAGCACGCCTAGCCGTCTAGGAGCTCAAAGCTCCAAGAGTAACAAATCCAAATCACAAGCTTGACGGGAGTGAAGATGCTCAAGAATGGAATCAAGTCTCTCAATCTCTTGCTTAAAGTCTCTCACTCGAATCCTAGCTCAAGGATGGAATTTTTGCTTTTGGAGAGGATTTGGAGTGAGTGGAGTGTGGCTCAAGAGTGTGTTGGTTCGGAATATGCAAGAGATGGTGAAAGGAGTGGGGGGTGAGGCTTATATACCACAGCCCAAAAAGAGTCGTTGGCCTGTCCGAAACCCCGCACCGGAACTTGCGATAGCATATCGGAACTTCCGGTATGGTCCGATTTAGGGTCGGATCTGGATTTTTGGCCCGCATCGGAACTTTCGGTGGAGTACCGGAACTTCCGGTACTTAGGTTTAGGATTTGAAAACTGGGCCTCACCGGAGCTTCCGGTGTCCTATCGGAACTTCCGGTATGGCATTCCAGGGAGCTCGAAGCTCTCTCGTTAGCCTACCGGCACTTCCGATACCGGGGACCGGAACTTCCGGTATGGCTTTTCCGGAGAGCTCAAACTCTCTGTAGCCTACGGAACTTCGGTACCGGGACGGAACTTCCGATGGCTTTCCGAAGCTCAAACTCTCGTTAGCCTACGGAACTGCACACCGAGCTTCCGATGGGTCCAGAAAGAATGGGTTTGGGAGGATTTTCTTGAGTTTGTGAGCATCTCCATTCTTTGCCAAAGTTGTGATTTGCATCCCTCTTTATAGTGGCATCCCTATGACTCAAAGCAAATATAAAACACGAAGCTTATGCTTTGAGATAGGACTTTTCGGATTTCTTCATTTATTGCATTTCTCATTTCTTTTCTCCTTTTTGATTGTATTCGCTACGCTTTCATGTTCTTTGGATGTTCACTACACACATTCTCATGAAAACATTAGTCCAAATTTAATTGTATTGATATCAATCATCCAAAAAATGAGGGACCTAGATGCACTTTCAAATGTCACCTTTGCTTGGACTCCTAGAGCGAGAGAGGAGCTTTCGGGAGCTCAAGACTAGATTGACCACCGCACTCGTGCTCACCTTGCCGGATCTTAGTCGGGACTTCCGGGTGTACTATGATGCTTCTACTCACGGGATTGGTTGTGTGCTCATGCAGAGCAGGAAGGTTGTGGCTTATGCATCGAGGCGGTTGAAGAAGCACGAGCAGCATTACCCCACCCATGATCTTGAGTTTGCAGCGGTTGTTCATGCTTTGAAGATTTGGCGGCACTATCTCATCGAGTGGCAGATGTGAGATCTTCACGGATCACAAGAGCCTCAAGTATATCTTCACGCAGATCGGAGCTGAACATGAGGCAGAGGAGATGGCTTGAGTTGATCAAGGATTATGATTTGAGCATCAATTACCATCCTGGCAAGGCAAATGTTGTTGCGGATGCGCTGAGTCGCAAGGCCTATTGCACTTCTCTCATGATGAGTCGATCGGAGGTGTTTGAGGAGATGATGAGGGATGGAGTGGAGCTCATTCCTGAGGGCTATCTCTATGAGTTGAGGATCACGAGTCTTCTTGGAGATCGGATCAAGGAAAAGCAAAAGGTTGACAGTCTTGTGGAGTCAATCAAAGAAAAGACAAAGGAGGATAAGACACCGGGTTCGAGTGGATAGTGATGGTGTACTTTGGTACAAGGATCGGATTGTGGTTCCTGGAGGTGCAGGGATTCGAGATGAGATCTTGCGAGAGGCTCACTGTTCTCGCTACTCGATCCACCCGGGGAACACAAAGATGTATGAGGATCTTCGCACTCGGTTCCGGTGGGAAGGCATGAAGAGGGACATTGCTTAGTTTGTGGGGATGTGTTGATGTGGACTAGGGTCCCGATCTTCCGAAAGGTTCAGATAACTCTTGATTTGGCGAAGATGTGACACACGTCGATCCGGCTCCTGAACAACACGTTCGAACCCCGCAATCGCAGCACCACGTCCTCTATGGTTATCAACCGTCGATGCACGGTTGACCTCGCCAAGAAGGCTAATCCCTGCCTGCGAATCAAGAACACAAGCAAGAACAAGAAAGAACGCAACCAAATTTGCAGATGTATGATTAATCTCACGAGATGGGGTCTCACAAACCGATGAACGGCGAAACTGTCTAAGCAGAATAATCTAAGCAAAACCCAACCCTAACATGGGCACGGCCCAAAGGCCAAAAATGGTGATGCAACACCAAAAATAGATTCTGGACGTTCCAATGTTTTGATGATTCCCGGCGACTCCGGATGAATTTTGACGTGGGACCGGTTCCACTGGAAAGCTTATGAAATTATCTTTCCATCCATATGTAGAACGTCCAAATCCGACTTCGTATGCGATCTGGGCGTCTGTTTTAATTCAGACTGTTCCTGGACTCCGAAACAGACTCGAAGTCGACTTGGTTTGGGCCTCCATAATGCCTTGCGCCTCTTGCTGGACCTCCACGCCTCCAAGCCATAGTCCATTCATATTATGGTCCTCTCCTTGATTCCTAATCATAATAAAATCATTAGGTAGCAAACTATTCTCAAATTTATGAAAGGAAAGACTTAGGAACGAGCTCACCTCTAAATTCAATTGTCGGGCGCGAGCTCTAGTGATTGGTCCTTGAATGTTCAGCGGAGGAGTGTCATTGGTATCCAAAGGAGTGATGTCCTCATCATCCTCCCCCTCTTGAATCGGAGTCGTCCTCGACTCAAGCTCATGCTCCTCACCCAAATAAGGCTTTAAATCTGCAATGTTAAAAATGGAACTAACCCCGAACTCGAGAGGCAACTCAAGTTTATATGCATTATCATTAATCTTCTCAATTATCTTGAAAGGACCAGCAGCTCTAGGCATTAACTTAGACTTTCACAACTCAGGAAACCGATCCTTTCTCAAGTGCAACCATACTAAATCACCCGGTTCTAATTTAACTTCCCTTTTACCTTTACTACCAGCAATCCTATACTTTTCAGTCATCTTTTCAATGTTGTGCTTAGTTGTTTCATGCATTTTTAAAATAAACTCAGCACGTTCCTTAGCATCAAAGTGAACTCTCTCACTAGTAGGCAAAGGCAAAATATCAATAGGAGCACGAGGATTAAAACCATACACTACCTCAAAAGGACTTACCTTGGTGGTCGAATGTGTTGCACGATTGTATGCAAACTCCACATGAGGCAAACATTCCTCCCACATCTTCAGATTTGTCTTTAAAATAGCTCTCAACATGGTGCCCAATGTGCGGTTCACTACCTCAGTTTGGCCATCAGTTTGTGGGTGACATGTTGTAGAGAACAACAACTTAGTTCCCAACTTATTCCATAGAGTGCGCCAAAAATGACTCAAGAATTTGGCGTCACGATCTGAAACAATAGTAGAAGGCATACCATGCAAACGAACAATCTCTTTGAAAAATAGATCAGCAATATGAATAGCATCATCACTCTTATGACAAGGTATAAAGTGAGCCATCTTAGAAAATCTATCCACGACAACAAAAATACTATCTCTCCCCCTCTTAGTCCTAGGCAGTCCTAAAACAAAATCCATAGAAATATCCGCCCAAGGTATTGAAGGAACAGGAAGAGGCATATACAAACCATGTGGATTCAAGCAAGACTTCGGCTTTTGACAAGTAGTGCAGCGAGCCACAAAGCGCTCAACATCTCGTCTCAACTGTGGCCAAAAGAAGTGTGTGGCCAACACATCCGCCGTCTTCTTTGCACCAAAATGTCCCATCAATCCGCTTCCATGCGCTTCCTGTAACAACAAAAGACGAACGGAACCAACTGGAATGCAAAGACGGTTAGCTCTAAACAAATATCCATCATTTATCACAAACTTGTTCCATGTACGACCCTCTCTACAATGCAGCAAAACATCTTTAAAATCAGCATCAAGATCATATTGTTCTTTAATTGATTCAAGCCCAAAAATGCGACAATCAAGGTGTGACAACATAGTGTATCGTCTAGACAAAGCATCGGCAATCACATTATCCTTCCCTTTTTTATACTTGATAATATAAGGAAAAGACTCAATAAACTCAACCCACTTAGCATGTCTACGGTTCAAATTACTTTGAGAGCGAATATACTTAAGCGGTTCATGATCGGAATGAATAACGAATTCCTTAGGCCATAAATAATGACGCCATGTTTGCAAAGAACGTACAAGAGCATACAATTCTTTATCATACGTAGAATAATTCAGAACAGGGCCAGTTATCTTTTCACTAAAATAAGCAATAGGTTTGCCATTTTGCATCAAAACACCACCAATGCCAATACCACTAGCATCACACTCAAGTTCAAAAGTCTTACCGAAATCTGGTAGTTGCAGCAGCGGTGCATGTGTAAGCTTGTCCTTCAAAGAACTAAAGGACTCGTCTTGTGCTTTGCTCCATTGAAATTCAACACCCTTCTTTGTCAACTCATGCAACGGTGCAGCGATAGTGCTGAAATCTTTGACAAAGCGGCGATAGAAACCTGCAAGACCAAGAAAACTTCGAACCTGTGTGATGGTTTGGGGCTGCGGCCAGCTAGCAATAGCGTCAATTTTCTTGTCATCCACCTCTATACCCTGTGGAGTAACAACATAGCCAAGAAAAGAAACTCGATCGGTGCAAAAGGTGCACTTTTCAAGGTTAGCAAATAAGCGTGCATTTCTTAAAGCAGTAAAAACAGCACGTAAATGATCCATGTGTTCATCTAAAGACTTGTTGTAAATCATTATATCATCAAAGTAAACCACCACAAAGCGCCCAATAAAAGCCCGCAAAACCTCATTCATTAAGCGCATGAAAGTACTAGGTGCATTAGTTAACCCAAAAGGCATTACTAACCACTCATACAATCCGAATTTAGTTTTAAAAGCTGTTTTCCATTCATCTCCAAGTTTCATTCTAATTTGGTGATAACCACTACGCAAGTCAATTTTAGTGAAAATTAGAGAACCGCATAACTCATCAAGCATGTCGTCTAGCCTAGGAATAGGATGACGATACCGTATAGTAATATTGTTAATGGCTCTACAATCAACACACATGCGCCAACTACCATCTTTCTTAGGAACCAAAAGTACAGGAACAACACAAGGACTAAGGCTTTCTCGTACATACCCGCGGTCCAAAAGGTCTTGGACTTGTCGCTGAATTTCCTTTGTCTCCTCGGGGTTGGTCCTATAAGCAGCACGGTTTGGCAAGGTAGCTCCCGGAATCAAATCAATTTGATGTTCTATTCCTCTCAAAGGTGGTAATCCAGGAGGAATCTCAGCTGGAAAAATATCCTCAAACTCCTGCAAAAGGTCAGTGATAGCAGAAGGCAAAGAGCTAGCAATATCATCAAAGGAATACAAGGCTTGTTTGCATATCAAAGCATAAAAAATATCATCATTAGAAATTTCAGCAAGGTCTGATTTTGTAGCAAGCATAACACGACCTTTCAAATTAATTCCATCTCCCTTAGAAATAGGTGCAGACTTATCCTTTATAGGTGGGAAAACAGAATTAGCAACTTGCTGATTTTCAGATTTAGAATTATTCAAAGAAGCAGCTCGTTCTCTATCAGCTTCTACAATTTCAGCAGGGGTCAAAGGTACTAAAGTAATTTTCTGTCCTTTATGCATAAAAGTGTATTTATTACTTCTACCATGGTGTGTAGCATCATTATCATGTTCCCAAGGACGACCCAATAAAAGTGAACAAGCTTGCATAGGAACCACATCACAATCAGCATAATCCGAATAAACACCAATGGAAAAAGGAACTCTGCAAGTTTGTGTTACCTTAGCTTTTCCCGAGTCATTTAACCATTGAATGTAGTATGGATGAGGATGTGGTCGTTTGGCCAAACCAAGCTTCTCAACCAGATCTGAACTCACCAAGTTATTGCAGCTTCCTCCATCAATGATCACACGTGCTCGTCGATTCTTGATGACGAAGAAAATCTGGAACAAGTTGTGGCGCTGTATCTTTTCAGAAGTCTGAATTTGCGTGCTAAGTACATGCTGTACAATGATGTTCATGAAACCTGAAGTGTCTTCTCCACCAAGTACATGGCCCTCGTTGGTGTCGTCGGCGACGTCGTCTTCATCATCATCTTCTATGTCAGAGGTGCTGATGTATCCACCATCTTCGGTGGCCACGTAAGCCCACTGACTTGGGCAATCCTTCTACACATGGCCGAGTCCATGGCAGCGGTGACACTGAATGTTGGAAGTGCGTCCCGTCGAGGCGACCGATGAAGCACTTTGAGCAGGACCCTGCACAGAATTTTTACCTGAATTTGCAGGGCGTGTAGGAGGTGCGTGTGGGGTTGCCGTAACACCACTCGTGGACGCGGGAGGCCGTTTGCTTGCTGGTGGAGATGGCCGGGAAGGAAACCCCGAAGACGGCGTCGACCGTGGGGTGTAAGATGGCCGGCTTGTACTGCTGCTCCTATGTTGCTTCTCCCGTCCCTGCAATTCTTTCTCTGCAAGCATAGCAAACTGGAACAACTGGTTGATGGTGTTAAACTCCTTATAATCAACAATGTCCTGTATATCACGTCTCAAACCGGAGTAAAAACGAACAATAGAGCTCTCATTATCCTCTACTATCATGCAGCGTTGTAAACCCTTTTGAAGCTCACCATAATAGTCCTGCACAGATTTATCCCCCTGTTCTAAGCGCTGAAGTTTTTTTCGTAAATCTCTATGATAAGAAGGAGGGACAAAACGATCACGCATAGCTTCCTTAAGTTGAGTCCAAGTTACAGGAATATCATCAGCAGTTAGAGAATTCCACCAAATGATAGAAAAATCTTTAAACTCACTAGTGGCTTGTCTAACTCTATGCTGCTCAGGAACTAGGTGCCCACTAAATTTTTGCTCTACTGTCATCTCCCAATCTAGGTAACCCTCCGCATCATATTGCCCCGAAAAAGGTGGAATGGTAAACTTAATCTTAGCATAAGGATCATCCGGGACTCGATTATTGTTACCTTGTTGTCGATGTTGGCCACCCATACCTTGGGTGTTCTGTTGTAGACGTCGGTGAAGCCTTTGTGCTCGTATAGCTGCGTCATCGGCGTCGAAAGTGGCATCATTCACCGTGTCATCTTTTCTGTTTCCTCCGGCGTTGCTACCGGCCTCATCTTCATGGATCTTCACACGGTTCTCCGCCTCCGTCAGCTTGCCGATCAATGTTGTCGCCACTTCTGCTAGAGTATTAACCGTGTCTGTCATCTTGGACAAACGCTTATCGATCCTCTCAATCTGGTTGCCGAGATTGAGTTTGTTGATGCCGTCGGTAACGGCCTTGTTAACAGCTTCTGTCATCTCCTCACGTGCCCTGTCAAGAACAGACTGAAGCTGCCCTTGACTAACACACTCGTGGAAATCTTTAGGGGTACCAGCGTCTGCAGCATCTCCTGCCATAGCAAATACCAAAACAGAAACAAACAGTGAAGGTTATCCCTAATAACACTACTACTATGGTGGACAGGGGTGACTCTCACAAAAGCAAATGGAACGTCTCACCAAGTTCTTATAAGGGTCTTACCAAGCAAGGCAAAGGATACCTAGAAGGCGTGTACCACGATTGCAAGGGTCAAAAACCTGTGCTGTCCAGAAGTAGTATGTGGAGCTAGGAAGGCCAAATATGTGAGTGGAACACAATTCAAAAACAGATAGTAATGCTGAATAAATGTCCAAAGCTACTTGTCCTTAGTTGCTGGTCTACACGTGTCCTAGAACAGTAGTGCAGGCAAAGCAAGGATGACAGACACAAAGGAAATAAAAGAAAGGATAACTAGCAAGGAAGAAACAACAACTAGACACAAAAAAACAGGCCAAACCCCTGTTTTGTCTTTTAGCACTAGTAGAAATCACAAATTTGTCTTTTTTGATATTATTTTTTTGATATTTTTCTTCCACTGAGAGGCAACAAAATAGGAACCACGCAAAGTTTCAGGTCAAACAGAGAAGGAATGTGACCTACAGATTTTCTGTAAGATGCAACGACGACGGGTTCCAAACTTTTTCCTCGGATCAGTGGGCTTAACTATTTTTTTTTATTTTTTGAGATTTTTCCTGGCCGGCAAATCCGGGACGAGCAGATGCGAAATTTTTTCTACCCAATTTCAAAAAAAAATTTGCCTAATTTCGAGTCCGTATGCGAAAGTTATGGCTGTTTGAAGGAAGGGACTCCGAATTAGGGTTTCGGTGAACGGAATTGCAATCGGGTAGGATTTTTTTTTGTTTTTTTTCGACGATTAATGTATGCAACGGAAACAGGAGTAGGTCTTGTTCGTGGGGTGTTGAGTTCTAGATGAAAAGGGTGGGAGTGTAGGGTGGGACTATGGTGGATGCAGCGGAGGTGACAAAAACTCCCGAGACAAAGCAAAACTTGAGGTAATTCGGCTAGGGTTTCAAGGGGGCACAAACCGACGACAAGAACACGAACTAAACCAGCAACAAACAATCACTAGAACACAAACTCAACACTACGGACTCTGAAATTGAAACATGCAAAGGCTAAACACGGCTTGGACAGGATGAACCCTAAAACTAAATTTTTTGGCTTTTTCCACTACAAGAGATTTGACATTCTACGACGTTTCATTTTCGTTACAAAAGCATAAAAATATGTCGCAATATATAATCTACGATGCTAGCATGACGAAAATCAATTCGTCGACTATAGTCCGTTATAAAAGACATTCAGCGACGTTTCTACTCTTTTTCGTCACAATATTTTTACGACAATTCTAACTTCGTCGCTAAGTTATGACGTTCTATTTTCGTCGTTATATTGTCCAAAAACGTCACAAAATGCCGTAATACAAATTGGGCTATAATTTGGCCTATTTAAATTATGGGCCAAACCTAGCTGGATTCAACCCAAGGCTGGAGCATCGGGCCCATTTACAATATGGACCAAATCAAGTTGATTGAATTAATTGGTACTGCAAACCAAGCCTATTTCACATTAGGCCAGGCCCATTTTATATTTCGCAACACAACCCGGACCACATATTTCGTGCTATGGGTCAATATAATTCATGTCATGTTCGTGAGCCAAAAAAAATAAATTTCGTATAAACATTTAGTGGGCCAACTCAATGCTGTAGGCCAAATAATCATCCAACATAAACATTTCACCCACTTAATTTAAGAGTCTCCAAAACACAATCAACCCAGTATTAACATTAATAACACTATTCCAATTAAGAAAAAAATACAACTCCAAATTGTCATGTTAACATATACATCTGGTTTCCTAAACAGACTCTCCCTTCAAAAATTTCTGCAAACCTTCTTTTCCAAAAAGAGATGCATCCTCGTAGAAAAGAATCACCACCCCATGTTTTGAGTTCGAAGTCCTTAAATCAACTCTGAAAAAACGACACATCAGTTTTGTCTATGCAAAAGCCACTTAGATTTACAATCAGCCATAACAACTTGATATTAAGAACAGGCCATAAACTAGATCATGCGTAAGTCATAAAACACATTTACATTTGTTATCTGCAAGTCTGTGAAAAGGCACTTTTAATGTTCTTTACAACTCATGCGGTTTACACCAAACCATGCCAATTTATCAAATTAAACAGCTATAACATGATTCAGTTATAAACCTCACTTTTTATTGATCAAGGCTTCAATAGAGATGCAAACTTAGCAAGAATGTGAACCCATATTCTCTTCTATTTTCTTGCCACTACCTACACAAGATCAGAAACATATAAAAGAGTATTGTTAGACGACAATGCAATAATTCTTCTCACAACTATTAGGACATCAGTGGGGAAATAGGATGACAATCAACAACATATGCATCAAACAGTTTAAAAAACAAATTATCAAAACCTATTATATGCTACATGGTCACTTTCCTAGAGAAAGAGAGAGAGAAATCATTGACAAATCTCTGTACAGCGTCAAAAGAAAAAACAAGTGTCATCCGTGCATGCATCCTTACATGAAAATGGCAAGATAAATAGACCCAAGATAATCACTTATTCTTCATTAAACATTCAAAAGAGATGGCAACTTGGCAAGAATGTTGCCACTGCCTTCACAAGATCAGAAGCTGATCAATTTCAGTTAGGCAAGCACCAAGGACAAATCTCTACAGCTACACTATCGAATAAACAGGTTGGAGCAGTGTCCAGATTGCAAATATTAAGCAGAATTTGGAAGATAAAAAAGGAAATGAAATAAGGATTATCTATCATTTCTTAATTAAATTAAATGGCACATGCATCAGTTTCCAATATATAGTAGCACAGCGACTGAAAAAAAACTGTGGTGTCAAATAGTGCAGAGAGGCATAAAGTTGCGGTACTTTTACACAATTTTCACTAGTGCTGGGAACGAGAGAAGGTCGTGATCATTGTGAACGTACATGACCATAAGGAGCCTCATGTGAGAACCAATATACAATGGAGCAGAAGCCGCTGAAGTCGCGCGCTAGGAGTTTCATGAGCAGAATCAGCGCTGGCTCGGCGACTTCGACCGCCTCCGAGGCTCCCGTCTTACCATTGATCACCCAGATGAGGACGCTGTAGCCCTCGTGAAAGCAAAGAGGCCTGGATCCGTTGAATAGGATGCTACTGCTCGAGGAACAAGACAGGCAGTCCACATCCGACGAGGAAGAGGGCCGCCGACCTTGTTTCAGCAAGGATTTGTCGAGGACGACAACAATGCCAACGAAACTGAGGGCTCCCAAGATACAGAGCACCCCGGCGAGCCCGAGTTAACGCACGAGCAATTCACCAGTGCCAACACTCATTCCGCGGCCGCCGCCTCCTTGCGCCTGCAGATTTGAGAAGGGAGGCGAGGATAGAGGGAGTGGCACATCCGCGAGCTAGGCCTAGATACGCACACCGCGCGAACAAGCCGCACGCTACTAGCAAACTTTGGCTGCGGCAGAACTCATTGGGGAACGGGTGCAGGGTGGCGGAACCGCGGAGGCCGGAGGGGAAGGGGTGCAGAGCGGCGGCGCTGGCGAAGGGAGATTTCAGATGGGCTGGTTAGGGTTCCGCAGCCACGCGTGGTATTTATATAAAAAAGAAATGTCTGTCTTAAAAAAATAAAAATATCTGGGCGCCACACCATTTTTACGCCAGTGAATGTGGCTTACGTAAATAGGGTAACAGACAGGTCCCACGTGACGGTGACTGAGAAGAGGAAAGCGCCACACAAGAATACGTTTTTACAGAATGAAGACTTCTGCTGTTGTTGTTTTACATTGTCTTTTTTCCTGATGTACATGGGTCAAATATTTTTAAAAGTAAAACATAAAATACATCAATTAAGATTTCTATGTTAGATTCCTTCTCCAATTGGTATTTTTAAAACCACCATATGTTGAGTAGTTTGGAAAAGACAAGTAAAAATACGACTTCTTCAATTTTTTATTTTATATATCTACAAAAAGATGTCGCGTTTTGAAGCCAAATTTTCCATATCAATGTATCATGCTATGTTCAATCTCTGTGATTTTATTTCATATTTTTGTCATGTATTTTCCCTTGATGTGTATTACAATTGGAGTATATGTCATATAACCTATGGGCATTTCAATCAAATTAAGGGAAGAACTGATCTCTCATTGGTGTAGTTACTCCTAAAAATTTCACTCAAATTTCTATGTGTATATATTTATAAGGTGTACGTACAGAGAAATTTGTAACGAAAATTTCAACTTTGTAGGAAACTATTAAAAATATGAAGGAAATGTTGAAAAGAAACCATTAATGAATGAATTGCTAAGAAAAATATAAAATTTACTTATAATGATTAAAATAGAACTGTATCAGAGGGAATAATTTTCTAAGACTATAGAAAAAAGAATCAACTAATTTGAACTTCATCTGTGAAATCTATACGTGTTTGAAATTTTGTTTATGAATCAAATTAAAAAACAAACTGTGAAGCAAGAACTTACAAGAACTCTGCGCAGTGGCAAGTGCCGACAGGTGGGACCTATTGGTCGGTGGCTCGGTTAAAGGTTGACAATAAAGAAGTAGAATAGTAACAAACAAAGTATCACAATCATACTTCGTGTCTGATGGTTAGGTGCTTCTGGCTGAACCTTGTAGAGAGAGTACTGAGATATAGAGTACTCGAGATCTTGAGTTCGACCTCTGGTCAAGGTTGAGATAACCGATTGAACCGTGAGAACCGCCCGGGGCCGGTCCACCGGTTAACCGGATAACCGGAAAAACCGGCCGCTTAGCCGGACGAAATTTGATTTGTGGCCGCGCCGGTCGCAGCCCGGTTAACCGGCAGGTTTCTCCGGTTAACCGGCCGGTTTGCCCGGTTAGCCGGCGGTTTTCGAGCACGAGTGCAAATTGCAATGGAATCAAGAAAAATTCAGAAAAATAGGAAAAAAATGCATTAACTGCCTAAAATATTAACGATAATTTTAGACATAAATTCATATTATATCCACTTCATAGTACACAACACAACCATATTGCCCAATGAAAAGTCAAATATAGTTGTCTAACTCATATTGTTCACAAATTCATACAACAACAAGATTAATTGTACATAATACATAGAAAATATGACTTTCACTCATGTCTCGGCTATAGTTGTCCAAAACATAGTCTTCACCAAATAATTATACATCAAGAAAATTTGGGAGAGGGAGGGTTAGTCGGCCGGTTATAGCGGTTAACCAGCGCTTTGACCGGTTAACCAACCGGTTATAAGGTTCTATAGCCTTTTTACCTTTATTTGTATTCCGTAATTTTTTTCTATGTCAAACAACTTCAATTTCAAATTATTCTTTTACTATAAATCTTTATTTCTTCTCTAGTTTTTTAACAAATTTTTTATACAAAATTTTTCAAATTTTGAAATTTTTTGAATTTGAACCGGGGTTAACCGGCCAACCGGTGCAACCGGCCCGGACCGGTTTACCGGTTAACCGGGTTAACCCCGGTTCTTTGAACCCTGCCTCTGGTTACTGCACCCTGAATTTGTAATTTTTATCACATTTTTCCCTCCACTTAGAACCGGGCCAAGATGATTTGGTCGTATTTTTTTCCTCCACTCAGAACCGGTCCCAACCGGGCCTAGATGGCCCAGGTCGTATTGCCAAAGAAAGGCCTTATAGAGGGAGTTGGGTTGGACTAATATTAGGTAGGAGGAAGATTCCCCTAAAAAAAAGGATAGGAGAAAGATGGGTTGGGCTATCTCAACAATTTCACCTTTTTATTCTTTCTAATTTATCCACCAAAAATATGTCTTAATAATACAATAAATAAGTGAGATAACAATACTATAAATAAGTATTATTTGTTCATTTATTTATTTCAAAGATAATCTTATTATACAATAGAATTAACGAAAGAAATAAAATTATCATCTCTTGCTTTTATAGATTCTTTGTATAAAACGTACGAGATTCTTAAAGAATAAACATTTTACACTAAACACTAAGTATTTTTTTAAAATTAAAAAACATTGTGACGAAAATCAAGAGTTACGACGATTTACTAGTGTCGTAATATTATGACATTCTTAGTTTCTCTCTCGCGACAACAAATTGTTCGTCGCAATATGTCACGGGGTTTGTTTACGACGTTTTCTGCAGACTTTTATGACACACTTGAAATCATCGTCATTAAAGTGAGTGAAACGTCACAAAATAGATTGCTCGTGACGTTTTCACTAAATGTCACTCTAAAGTCGTCACGAAGGTCATATTTCTTGTAGTGTTCGTGGATGATAGGATAATAAAGAAACAAACTAAACTAAAGGTAGGGCGAACTCGACGGTGCACCCGAAGCTCCGATTACCACTTGATGTGGACTAGGGTCCTGATCTTCCGAAAGGTTCAGATAACTCTTGATTTGGCGAAGATGTGACACACGTTGATCCGGCTTCCGAACAACACGTTCGAACCCCGCAATCGCAGCACCACGTCCTCTATGGTTATCAACCGTCGATGCACGGTTGACCTCGCCAAGAAGGCTAATCCCTGCCTGCGAATCAAGAACACAAGCAAGAACGAGAAAGAACGTAACCAAATTTGCAGATGTATGATTAATCTCACGAGATGGGGTCTCACAAACCGATGAACGGCGAAACTGTCTAAGCAGAATAATCTAAGCAAAACCCAACCCTAACATGGGTGGTGGCTGCTGCTAATAAAGACTTGGGGACGTGCAAGAACCCCTGTACGCTCCCCTAATGGGCTCACACGAGATACACGGCCCAAAGGCCAAAAACGGTGACGCAGCACCAAAAACAGATTCTGGACGTTCCAATGTTTCGATGATTCCCGGTGACTCCGGATGAAATTTTGACATGGGACCAGTTCCACTGGAATGCTTATGCAATTATCTTTCCATCCATATGTAGAACGTCCAAATCCGACTTCGTATGCGATCTGGGCGTCTGTTTTAATTCAGACTGTTCCTGGACTCCGAAATAGACTCGAAGTCGACTTGGTTTGGGCCTCCATAATGCCTTGCGCCTCTTGCTGGACCTCCACGCCTCCAAGCCCTAGTCCATTCATATTATGGTCCTCTCCTTGATTCCTAATCATAATAAAATCATTAGGTAGCAAACTATTCTCAAATTTATGAAAGGAAAGACTTAGGAACGAGCTCACCTCTAAATTCAATTGTCGGGCGCGAGCTCTAGTGATTGGTCCTTGAATGTTCAGCGGAGGAGTGTCATTGGTATCCAAAGGAGTGATGTCCTCATCATGTGTGACATTTGCAGGAGGGTCAAAGCAGAACATCGGAAGCCAGCCGGCTTGCTCAAGCCTCTTGAGATTCCTATGTGGAAATGGGAGAACATCAGCATGGATTTCATTGTTGGACTACCTCGCACGCCGAAGGGCCGTGATTCCATTTGGGTGATTGTGGATCGCTTCTCCAAGGCCGCTCACTTCATAGCCGTCGGTACGAGGTACACAATGGAGCAGCTCTCTCGCCTCTATATTGACAACATTCCGAGACTACATGGAGCACCTCTCACCATTGTATCAGATCGTGGTTCTCGGTTTGTGGCTAAGTTTTGGAGGAGTTTGCATGCAGCTATGGGCACTCGTTTGGACTTCAGCACAGCGTATCGCCCTCGGACGGATGGTCGGACGGAGCGGCTGAATCAGACCCTGGAGGATATGTTGAGAGCTTGTGTGCTCACCTACAGCAAGAATTGGGAGGAGAGTCCGTCGTTTGCTGAGTTCTCTTACAACAACAGCTACCAGTGCAAGTATCAAGATGTCACCCAATGAGCTCTTGTATGGGAGGAAGTGCAGGACACCTCTCATGTGGGAAGAGGTTGGAGAGAGGTCTTTCTATGGACCGGACCTTGTCGAGAGAGGCTGAGGAAAAGGTTGAGCAAGTGAGAGAGCATATCAGAGTTGCTCGGAGCGAGCGGAAGAGCTATGCGGATAAGAGGAGGAGACCTTTGGAGTTCTTTGTTGAGGACTATGTCTATCTCAAGGTCTCTCCACTTCGTGGGACGTGCAGATTCCATGTGCGTGGCAAGTTGGCACCAAGGTTTGTTGGACCTTTTCGAGTGGTGAGGAGGATTGGAGATCGCGCCTATCGGCTTGAGTTGCCGGGACACCTTGCCGGAGTGCATGATGTGTTCCATGTTTCGCAGCTCAAGAAATGTCTTCGTGTGCCGGAGGAGCAGGTTTCACCGGAGGTGTTGGATCTACAGGACAGCCTTGAGTACATGGAGTACCCCGTCAGGATCTTGGATGTGGCTTTCAAGGAAACAAGGAGTCGCAAGATCAAGTTCTGCAAGGTGTTGTGGAGCAACCATACCGAGCGAGAGGCCACTTAGGAGATGGAGGATAACTTGAGGAAGTACTTCCCTCACTTGTTCGAGGACGAGGAGTTAAATCTCGAGGACGAGATTCTTGTAAGGGGGAGTCCGTAACATCCCAAAAATTTGTAACAAATGTCATGTAATAAAAATCCTTGAATTTATGGAGAAGGTTTGATTAAATTTGGAACAGGTTTGAATGTTCAAATGTGTGAGAGATGAAACAAACAATTCGCAAAGCAATTTATTTGAATTCCCGTCGTTGTGGGCCGAATCTCTCTCTTTCCCTCGCGCCAGCCCAAGTCCAGCCAAAGCCCGACCCGAGCGAGTGTCGTCACCTTCCTCCCAGCACTTTCCACCTCACCTCCCTCCCGCACGGCACCCGTGGAGCGTGCCACCTCGGACGAGTGTCGCGTAGCACCGCGAGCCCTACCTGCTCCCTCTTCCTTTCCCCGGCTACGGAACCCCGAGCCGCCGCCACCTCTCCATTCCCCCTCAAACCCTAGCCACCGCCGCCGCGCCGTCGAGGTTTTCTTCCCCGCCATGGATGAAGTTCCGAGTCTCAACTGCGCGTGCTACCTCCAGTGCTCGGCGTGAGACGCGAGTATGCCGGTGTTCTTGGTTCCGCGGGACGGGCCTTGGTGAAGCGGTGTGTCGCGCGAGAAATTCTCCACCGCCACCTTCTTCGTCGCCGGTCGTCCGCCACGGTGAGACTCATCCCCTTCCTTGGCTCGTCCGTGGATCCTTGTTGTTTGCCGTTCAACCTCGAGCTGACCCCATCTCTTTTGGCCCTTGGTAGCCTCGGGACCGGAAGTCTTCGTGGTCACCGCCCCCGCTCGTCGCGTCGTTCGTGTCCGCCGTTGCCGGAAGTCCGTCGCCCATCGCCGTCAAGCCGTCTCCTTCCCTTCCGAGCCCCGCGAAAGCTTCCCGGTGAGCCGCCGCGTCGACCCCTCTCCTCTTTCCCTTTGTTTGGTGACGAATTGGTCGCCCTCGTCGAGCTCCGCCTCCGTGTCGCCATGGCCGCCGGTGAAGAGCCGGCTAGGGCGGAGCTCATGCTCGTTTCTTGGTCCTGGTAGCTTCATAGCGGTCTGCTCGAGCTCGTGCGCTTGGTGGTTTGGTGAAAGCTTGTAGTTTGCTAGGGTTTCACGAACTCCGTTGAGCCGCCGCCGCGGAGCTCGTCGCCGGCGGCGCTCCGGTGGGAGTCTTGATCCGTGGTTGGTCCTGTCGGGTTCGCCTCGTCCCGTGTCGAAGTTTGGTGTGCAAACTTGCGAGCTTTGGTGAGTCCTGGGGTTTTCCCTTGCGCGCCACCGCCGAGTGGAACTCCGGCGAGCTTCGTGGCTCCGTCCGCGGTGAGCTGGTCGGGGAAGAGGAGTCCGGCCGGTGCGCGGCATCGCGAGGAAGGTCGTGGTGCGCTCCGTTCGTGCCACGGCGAGCCGTAGCGTGGGGGAGAGGGGTTTCCGGCAAGAGCCGTGGCGGAGCACCGGCGGCGCCGCCCCTTCCGACGGAGGGTGACGTCGGCTATGGGACCCGCCAAGTCGGGTTGGTCCACGATTTGGTGGTGCGCTCTCACATGGACACGGTCTTCCTGGACCGTAGAGAGAGAGAAGGGAGAGTGGGCCACGAAGCGATCCTGGGCCACGGAATATTCCCGGGGAATATTCTGAGGGAATATTCGAGGAATATTCCCTGGTTTTTCATTTTCTTGGATTTTCCCGAATTTCCATAATTCATTTATCTTTGGAAATTCATATCTTTTTCCCTGGAGCGTCGGAAAAATACGCGGTCAGTTGCGTTGGACTCATAGCGACGTTCTCTACGTGTTAGTGTAGCTTTTGGTCATGTTCTAGTACCGTAATTTTCATCGTTCGTTTCGTCCTTTTTCCTATTTCCTCGATTTGCGTGTCTAACCCCCGTTTCACGATCCGTCTCGTCAAAGGGTGCCGAGGAGTTCCCGTCCGAGCCGCAGTTTGAGGAGTTTCCACCGGAGCAGCCGTACAAGTACCCCGACCCGGCTCGGGAGCAGCCTTATCCGGGCAAGCCGCAATCCTTGACCACTCTTGCTCCTATTTAGCAATTTGCATTAAATTGATCCATGCATGATTAATGGTTACTTGCACTTGTAGTTTACCTATGCCATACTATGCCATCCTTGCCACCGATTGCCATAGGTTGTTCTACTGTTACTCGCATGCTTAGTATTTGCTTAGTTGCTTAATTGATCCCCATGATGACTATACATGTTTTTATGTAAAATAAATTGTAGGTGTTTCTTAGGTGTCGAGTTTCGTACTAGATACCCTGTAGGACCTTTTGTGGGGGCGAGTGTAGGTGGTTAGGTGCTGGGAGACTTCGGGGAGTCTCTATTTGGAGAGTACTCGTTGTGGGTACAGTTGTGTAGGGGCCTTGGGTTATGGGGCCCCTGTTGTGGTGACACTCGTTGTTGAGACTCGTTGTTTTGAGGAGAGGGATGGTGACTCGCCCCGGCAGCTTAAGGACCGGTTCTTGTGCTTGCTTGCTCTTTGGTCTACTAGCATAACACGTGACTTGTATGGGCGGGCTGGATTATGATACTTAGCGGAGGACCGGGTGGCCCGCCGCGGTGTAGAGATTAGTGGTAGTGGGTGTTGGAGCGTTTGTCTCGACCTACGAGCGAGAGGATATCCCACCGGCCCGTGGTACGCCTTGTCACACCCTTCAGGACCTTCTTTTCCTATGTTGTGGTTAGAGGGTCCCGGACCCGAGGGACGGGCGCCTACCGCTCGATGCTTTGTAGAGTGATCCCGTGAGTGTTGCTTTGCTTGGGCCACGATGGTGGTCTTTTGTTTGAGTACCTCTTCACGTGGGTACAGCTTGCTTACTCTCTGCAGAGATATATAAATCTATACGTATAGTCTAGCCCAAAGTATGGGCACTACCTCCGAGCGACCCACTTGATTTGTATTTACTACTTCTCCCCTCCGATAGGTGTTTTACTTCCGGCTTCGAGCCGTGGTCCAGTGGAGGTGTGCTTGGACATAAAATTTGACCCTTGCAGGATTGTGTTGTTTCCTGCAAGGCCACTTATAAAATTTGACTAATAATAAAATATGATTCACATAGACTTGAGGAATAATGCTTTAGGTGCTAGCCCTTGCCTATCCTTGAAATATCCGAGCATGCATACATTGTTGCTGGGTAGTTGCGGCTTGTTGAGTACTTTATGTACTCACGGCTTTCCCACTTTGTTTTTCGGACGCCGTTGCTCGAGCAGCCAGCCGAGCCAGCCGAGGAGCCGACGGAGAGGAGTGACGGTCTCGCCTACACTCGAGTCGCTTGTGGGTATGGTCTTCATCGCCGATCTTCATCGGAGATGCTTTCGCTTCGCTTCCGCTAGATTTCTACTTTAATATCGCGATGGCCTGCGTGCCAAGCTTTTGTATCCATGAGATTGAGACTTATGCATAATGATGATGTACTATTGGAGATTTTATTGTCTTACCTTGCTTTCATTCTCTATTTTATGGTTTTTCTATACTAACTTGTGATGGATGTACGTGTCACACTTCTAGGAGTGGCATAGAGGTACAAAGGGTTCGGGTTTCACTTAGGTGAAATTCGGGTCCCTCATAGCTTCAGACTGCCGGCGGTCTACTTCGTCTCTCACCATCCTAGCCTTTTCAGCGGTAGCTTCCTCGGGGTGAGTTCTTGAAGAACTGGGCCAGTCATAAATACTTGAAAGAAGGTTGGAGACCCTTCCTCGAAGTCGTTATCAAGCTCGAGAGAGCTGCTTATTGCCACGGACCGGGTACCGGTCCGAAGTATAAGCGGTCTTATGATTCGCGCTAAAGTTGCGTCCGTCCCGCTGGGTTCCATGCATAAAGTTTCGATCGTGTCCGTGATCGCGCTTCATAAGCTGTGGCCGGATCGCGACTCGGATTCATCAAGCGTAGCTTTTCGGCAGAATCCGCTTTGAAATCAAGGGACCCAAAGTGGCTCGTGAAGCCGGGCGCGAAGTCGACGTCGAACGAAGAAGCCATCGAACTCGCTGGAAACTCGCCGGGCTCCTACCGGCGCGCCAAATGTCGAGTCTTAAACTCGACACTAGAACTACCTGGTCCCTCACGAGTGTGGAATTCGATGGTGCAACACACGAAACACACAAGAACACGCGATTTTAGACAGGTTCAAGCCTCTCGATGGAGAGTAATACCCTACGTCCTGTATGTTATGTATTGCCTTTAGCAGATTGCTAATTGCGAGTTGTCGAGAGTATTCGGGGGTCCCTGCTCCACCTTATATATCCGGGGGAGCTAGGGTTACATGTAGAGTCCTAGTCGATTACATGGATTACATATTTGAAAGCTCTATCTCTAAACTTTCCTTATTTATTCAGAGTCCTAATAGACTACAAATTGCTCCTTTACTTGTTAATCAAGTCATCGTACGTCGATCTTTACGTCCGCCTTATTTCCATACCGGTGTATAGAATGTTCTGTTATTCCATACTGGTCGGGCACCACTCGTGGGCCCTCTCCGCCGATCTTATCTTCATTGATTTGCCACCATATCCACACTTGATTTTGGAAATATGTAGAAGAAACGAGAGGGGGGGTGACATGTTTGCAATAAAATGGGGGAATGACATGTTTGCAGCATTGCGCCTAAATTCCATTTGCACTAAAAATTTCCACCAATTCGCTTACCGTGTGGTTTGCCACGGAACAACCAAACCAAAATAGAAGATTTTGATCCCTATGGTATACAGATTGGAAAGAAGAATGATATCAACCTCTATTTTCCTCACATAAGTAGGGAAATTGGAGATGGTTTACTCAGTTTTATCTTCGCTACCCACATACTATATGGCCATCATCAAAATCCCAATCACTCGTTATAAATCGAATAGATAAATATCAAAGACAATGCCTATTGAGAGGATCAGATGGTAATGCAAGGAAGCAACCTCTAGAAGCATGGAAAATGGTCACAAGACCAAAAGGAGACTTGGAGTGCTTAGGCTCATAATCCGGATGAAGTAATGCTACACAAATTAATCAAGAAGGAAAACTTGCCATGGGTGAAGTTGCTACGGGAATCATACTACTCTTTTAGTCGGCTAGTTATGAAAAACAAAAGCTCCTAGTGTTAGCAACATGGATCCGGGGTCCTAGCTAGAAATCGAGAGACGGCATGCATCTTAGACTGTCTGTTCCGAGAGAGAGAGAGGGGGAAAACATACCGGAGATGTGGATCGGGTGGCGATCCGTGGAGGAGGAAGAGGGCGCCATCTGCGTGGTGGCGGCCACCATGGTGGAGCTCGTCATGGACCCCATGGTGGTCGCCGACGTGGTCGAAGAGGTTGTGGAAGCGTCGGTCCCGGCCATCCGGAGGTCGACGATGCGATCGAACCGAGAGGGTGAGGGCGTCGACGTTCGTCGTGGCGGCGGCGGCGGGACTTCCCGTGGATCGGCTGCGCGACCTAGATCGGTAGGTGTCCGGTGATGTCGGTGGGGTGCTGGCGGCGCAGGTGAACCTCGTGCTGCGTGCCCCGGCCCCCACCTCTTTTATATTGCGCGAGTGTCACGGGGGCCCACTAACCATTAGGGTTGGGCGCCCCCGATTAGGGCGCGTGATGAGCTGCTCGGGCCTTTGGGCCCGGCGTGGGAGATCTGTTTAACAATCTCCCCCGGATCTCTTTTCTATATCTATCCCGTCATGGATTAACCCATAGGGCATATCTCGTCGTCACAGCTTAAAGCCGATAGACTCAAGAGCCACTATACGTATCTCCATTCAGCGACGGAGTTATTCTGTTGGGCCCCGAGTCCAAGATCATAAGGTTTCCCTCAAACCCATGCCGGCTACATGTTCCGTGAACAAGCTGGGTGGAAGGCCTTTCGTAAGCGGATCCGCGAGCATTCTCTCTCGTTCCGATATGCTCAAGACTTATTGTTTGATCTTGGATGTTTGTGAAAACAAAATGAAGACAAAACGCTAAAAAGTGCACACACAAAACGTGTAGCGAGGAACCATATATTTCATTAATCACATATTACAAAATACACAGTTCACATGACTTTGTCTTCCTTCGTCTTCTGCGTCATTGCTTAAGGAGATATCTAACTGGAGAGATTGCGTAGTTCGCCGATTCCCGGGGCCTTATAGGGCACGGCCGGTTAATTACATCTATAGAGCGAGTCTATAGAACACCTCCGATTAAGTTGCGCATAATGGTCGTGTCTTCATATAAAACTGTAGCTCATTCATATACAAGCTACATGTGGAGATGCACATGATGAGGATGGCTTTTGTGTGGCCAAAACTCAGTCACAAACTGCACCATCGTCACGTCGAATATAAACGGTGTAGATGTTAATGAAGTGGATGACTTTCGCCTCGTCGGTGCCCAGTCATGTATACGCCAATCTTCATTAACCCGAACGAAAAGGGTCGCCTTTGCCTCGTCGGTACCCGGCAACAATATGTTCGATCCGTATAGGAGGGACATGTCGGTGGACTATGACTTTGATTTTGTCATTACTTAACTAAAATTTACTGTAACCTTATTGGTACTAAATATCTATTAACTATTCATATGGATGCTCCACTACTTATCATCACAATATTCACTTGAGCAATGCTTATTCAGCGAGTGTGTAGAACATGTAAACTTTGCTCTCACGTATGAAGTAAGCAGCATTTTGTTGAGCCTTTCGGCGTCACTAGTCTCATTAACAATATGAGATTTTTTATGGGAGGCCATATAGCACTTCAAACTCCCGTCTTTATAAATTATCGAGCCTTTCGGCGTCATAAATATAGAAATAATCATGGGAGGCCATTCGACACTTCAATCTCCCGTCTCGTATAAATTGTCAAGCCTTTCGGCGTCATAAACATGGAAATAATCATAGGAGGCCATTCGGCACTTCAATCTCCCGTCTTTATAAATTGTCGAGCCTTTCGGCGTCATAAACATGGAAATAATCATGGGAGGCTATTTGGCACTTCAATCTCCCGTCTTTATAAATTGCTCGAGCCTTTCGGCGTCATAAACATGGAAATAATCATGGGAGGCCATTTGGCACTTCAATCTCCCGTCTTTATAAATTGTCGAGCCTTTCGACGTCGTAAATATGAAAATAATCATGGGAGGCCATTCGGCACTTCAATCTCCCGGCTGAGTCGGTCGTCTCTCAAAAGCATCGTTGAGATAGACGTATCATGGCTTATGGGAGGCCGTACGGCACTTTAAACTTCCACCATGGACATCTTAGGACTTGGAGATGAGAAGTATCATAGGAGGCCATACGGCACTTTAAACTCCCACAATAGATCGCATCTTTGATCTTGGTGCAACGGGGCATATCATGGGAGGCCATACGGCACTTCAAACTCCCACCATAGACACCTCTAATCTTGATACGATGAGGCTGGCACTCGAGATTTTTATACCAACATCATCGGCTCACCTTGAATCATGCTCACAGGAAAGATGACGCCTAGCTTGAACGAGTCCATCAGTGCTGATGTCGGGCGTTGATTAAGTCTTGATTGATCTTCACTTGATCAGCCTCCGGCGTAGCAGCAGGGACTCGAACGTCGATGGTGCGTGCGGCGACGATGCGTGCGCGCGGCCTGGCGGTGTTGCAGGAAGAGTCTGCGTAGCCTGGCGGCGTGGTGTCTTTGCAGCGTGCGGCGGCGGCGGCGTTGATGTCTCGAACCGTGCGGTGGCCTTGGAGTCTCGAAGCATGCGGCGGCGGCGCTGGCTTTATTTGTGTCCGCTCTTTCTTCCGAACCCTCAGCACGTAGGGCTTTGGCCAGATTATATAGGCCGTAGAAATCAGGTGAGGCACGAGCGAAACGCGTCTTCCGTGCGCAGCAGCGATGCCGTTCCGTTACGATCTCCACGTATTGTCTCGACGTGAGCATGTTTATCTCTACTTTTACGTACGTAATTCCTCGTTTACTTAGCAAGCCAGCAACTAGGCCGGTATCACATGGGCCATAGTCCCCAACAAACAGGGCTATATGAACGGCACGGCCCAGCTACGGCCAATTACCATAATCACGTGATTAGGCTCCCTATAAGCTATACTCTACGATTGCTTGGTCTCCTGACAATGTATGCCTAGCTGAAGCAAGCCCATTGAAACTTCATACGTCTATACATCCTTTACTTATGTAACATCCATTTGAATAAAAATACATCATCAAACAAATGCCCCCCACCGAGCCGAGTTTATGCGCGAAGCAGCATGAATTCGACTCGGGGACATATATCTCTTCCTGTCCTCGAACATCTTGATTTACCTGCCGATAGACCTGCGTACATACTTGTATGCTTGTCGCATGAATATCTGGTCGAAGTCAGCCACGTATGGAATACAGGCCGGTCTGTTCTCAACTGAATCAACGTGAGGAATACGGACTCCAATCAGAATAAAGTTCATATAGGCGCTCGGAAGAGGCAACCTGTATTCTATAAATTGGCCAGGCTGCCGTCATTGGACACCGCCGAGATGAAATAATTAAACAAGCTCCAACCGCTTCGCTGAAGACACAGATTTCTCGTCATCAAGCATCGGCCGGGTGAGCATTAATCAGCCATCCTCCTTTCTTTTCTACGCGTCTGTTCATCCAGGCGAGAAGCTGTTATATCAACTTTCTTTGCCAGAAGGATGACTCGTGCGCCTAAAAAGAAAAGGATGGAAGAAGCAGGTAACTCGTCGCTTCTTTTTGCTTTCCATATTTATTTATTTATGGTTAAACTACTGTAGTACATGCTCTCACGCATATGTGCTTTTTCTCTTTAGTCAATCCCATGAATCTCAAGCTAGAAGTTGCAGAATCTGAGAGGCTATATTCAGAAATTGAGCAGGTGGCCAGCACACTCAAAATGGGGGTAAACACAACCGGCAATCTCACAGATGAGACTGGCGATAGCGAGTTTGACGCACAACAACATGTGTGTCTACCAACAGGTGTAGATGCCTTATCAGCACGTTTTCTAGATTATGCCCGCAAAGACCTTGATCGTTTCTAGAGTAAAATTCGCACACGCCCTTTTGATAAAGACGATGTGATCTCGGAGATAGATGCAAATGTGAAGTTATGGGGCGAATGGTTCAAACAACCATCACCTGAGATAAAGAAGTTGATAGCTGGATTCAATGCTCGAGGAAAGTTCTTTCCAACGAACCGGCCTCATTAGCTGCAAATCTTTTTGCAAAGCGTGAACAGTTAAACCAGCAGGTTGAAACCATCAAGGCGTCCAACCATTCTGTAGCTACCAAGCACTCCTTGATGGTGCAAATTACTGAAGGCCTTGAAAAGCAACTCACTTCTCATGATGAAAAGCTGAAGAAGTACTCGTCCGATGGTCGGGCATTGCGAGCACAAATAGCGAAACCGACAGCTCAACTCAAGGAGGTTGAGGACAACCATGCGCAGGAGGTTCTTAAGAAGGAAGAAGCATCACATCACTTATCTCAGCACAATGACCGATTGGCAAAGACGACTATATTAGCCTCCGAGCTGGAAACCTTTTCTGTCCAGAGCCAAGAGCAATTCCAAAATATTGAAGCAACTATCGCTCAATTAAATGACCAGAGCACTATAACAATAACTCATTGTAGCCACGTAGCCCAAAACCCTATAGCCACAGCAAGCAAAATCGACCGTGGCTATAGTTGGGTGCGGGCTACTCGTGCCCTTGGACCGTGGCTATAGAGGCCACTATAGCCACGGTTGGCTTTGTGAACCGTGGCTATAGTGGCCTGCACCAATAGCCACGGTCCACGTCACCAACCGTGGCTATAGTTTCTTCTATAGCCACGGTTGAAGAAGTAGACCGTGGCTATTGTTTTGCACAGTATAAAAGCCGCGTTCGGACGAACAGGAGCTCGGTCCAAGTGTGGCGGCTCGAAAATTGAGCAAAAAAATGAAAACCGAGGGGGAAGGTTTTGATCTCGTTTTTTTTGCAGAAATTTGTTCTCCGTGATAAGGGAAACTCATTCCATGTATTATTTGTTGCTATAGTGTTGTAATCATGGAGAATTTTGGATTACCATTTGACCTAGGTTTTGATTTCGATTTGTCAAATTCCTTCATATTTGTAGGTTTGTTGTTGGTTTGAGTTGTGTATAATAAACTCATATATCATGTGCTTGTGTTGCATACAAAAAAATCATGTCTTACAAGCCTTTTTCATGTCAATCAATTTAAGATCTACTTTATGCTCTCTTGAGAGAGACCCCTAGAGCACAGTCTAATTATTAAAAGATTCGAGTCAATTAATAATAATTTGTATAGTGGGTTTTTATATATAATAGTACATTGTCTTATGCAATATATTAGTTCCCTTATATTTTCTATAAATATATAATTCATAATGGTAAATAGATTATTTAGTAATTATTTAATAATTCTTAATTCTAGCACATTATGTTATGCAATATATTAGTTTCCTTATATTTTCTATAAATACTTAATATTCATACTGGTAATTATTTGATTTAGTAATTATTTTATTATAATTAATATTCGCGTAATGCTTGTTTAGATGGACAAAACATGGATGTACGAAGAGTCAAGATTAAGTGCATATTTCCGAGGTCAAGTCGATGTATTTCTCAAGAGGGTCTGTCGAGCATGCTAAGCGTCTAGGAAGACAAAAAATATATTGTCCATGCGTGGAGTTGATGGGGTCGACGATCAAGATGCATACAATCGATATGATGAAGTTCCATTATTCGTGATCCGAAAAAATTTAAAGTCATTGAAGCAAAACTATCGTATCAAGAAATGCCATACCTACGCACGATTGCGAAGGAAAAATCGTTCAAGGATAATGTATCTTTATTATTCCATTGCGATGTACCTATGATGTACTCGAGATATATATGTTTCAAGCAACTCGTAATTAATTTAATAATATTTTAGTGAATTTTCAGCCACATAAATTAAATTATCAACAATTAAATAATTTCACAATTTAACAAGTTTTAAATAATTTTTCAACTACTTTAATTAATTTAATAATATTCTATTTATTTTCAGCAACGTTAATGGATTTAATAAATTGTTAATTATTTTTCTGCCACTTAAATCAATTATCTAAGTCTACTCGTTAATATTCTTTTAAATAACCCCATTTAACAATTATCTAAAAGTTGCAAATAAATATTTAATAAGTCTACCTGTTAATAATTTTCAGCCACATAAATTAAATTATCAACAATTAATAATTTCACAATTTAACAAGTATTAAATTTGACAACCTCAGCTATAGCCACGGTTGACTTCTTCAACCGTGGCTATTGTAAACCGTAACAATAGCCACGGTTAAAGAAGTCAACCGTGGCAATAGGCTGGTCGGTGCGCGGCGAGCGGGGTTTAGTACCACCTCGCCCGCCCAATGTCGCCCTCGCCGACTTATAAGCTCCACTCCGCACAAGGCTTCGACGTTACCGATATTACGGGCTCGCTTCCGCCATTTGGGTCGTCTCGTTTGTGCTCGGGCCTTGATCTCTCGCCCGTGGGCCTTGGGCCTTGATTGTGTTCTAATGCGCCTGCCGACTTATAAGCTCCACTCCGCACAAGGCTTCGACGTTACCGATATTACGGGCTCGCTCCGCCATTTGGGCCGTCTGTTTGTGCTTGGGCCTTGATCTCTCGCCCGTGGGCCTTGGGCCTTGATTGTGTTCTAATGCGTTGGTCAATGTGGTCGGGCCCGTGGGCCAAAATTTTTTAAATTTATTTATACATTTAGTATTAAATTTTAAAGTTTGTATATATACTGATTTAAAATATTGAATAAATAATATTTAGGTTCAATTCTTACTTGAAATCCTAAAAATAGCAAGGTATAATTTAAAATTTTAAAAAACATTTACTCTTTAGATATAAATTTTAAAATTTATTTATACATTTAGGTTTAAATTTTCAAATTTGTATATATACATTTTTAAGTGTAAGATAGTAATTTAATTATTTTTAGACAATATAAATCAATTAAATAATATATTTTAAAATAACAATAGTGATTTGGGCCTCACTCTTAATATGAGGCCCATTAGTAGTTCATCCATTAGTTCATTTAGGTTGTGTTTTTTTTTAATTTCTATTTAAATTTTGAAACATATATATATAATTCAAATATTGTCCAAATTTACTGATTCTTGTTTCTAAATTTGTATAAAATTCCAATCTATCCATTTCCACTTTGTTTTGTTAGAATCTCCAAACTATTTTATTGAATTTTCTTCAAATTTTCTTAGGGTACGTTTTGACATTTATTTAATCATTTTTATTTCATAAACCGTATCGATTTTGACCTCAACATTCGGTCGGTATGCATGCCATTAATAAACACACACGTAGAATTTTTGGTTCAATTTTTCAAAACATATAAATATGTTTGGTACCAAACAACATGAGTTTCAAGTATAAAACTCTACTCACTCGAGACGCATAGTCCCATTTGAACTACTTTTTTTGCAAAAATCTTTAAAAAAATTTATAAAAAACATAAGTGAGTTCGAATGCTCGGAAACAGTGGCATGCCAAAATATAGGTCAAACGGGCTTATAGTTTGCAAATGATAAATGTACAAAATAATAGAAAAAACATGGTTTCATTTGATTTTGTATATCTGCACAATTTTAATTATTTTTGAATTGAAAATTGGCACACACATCTGTCATACAAATTAAAATCTACTGTAATTTTGTTGGAATTTTTTAAAATATTTGGGTCATGTAAAAGTGAAGAAAAACAATTTTATAGACGAAATATTATATTAAAAAGTAATGGAGTAGAAAAAACAAAAAATACATATGTGTTTGTAAACAACTAAAAAAGTGACATGCCAAAAATTAGGTGCAAAGTCATTATAGTTTTTAGAATAAAAATTGAAGAAGTAAAAGAAAAATTACATAAGAAAAAAATAAACACTCAATGACAAGTGGGGTCGGAGGAAACAATAGCCACGGTTGGTTTCGGAACCAACCGTGGCTATTGTTTGTGTCTCTGGCATTTGGGCCCCGCGTGCCGGTGGGATCACAATAGCCACGGTTGGAATTGACACCGGCCGTGGCTATTGTGCTTTGTCCCACCGACATGTGGGACCCGCTCCACCATCGCCAACCGTGGCTAATGGTTGCTATATAAAAGGGGCCGACCCCGTTCGCGCAGCCAACCCTAACCCTAACCGGTGCGCCGTTGACGAGCACGCCGACAGAGCTGCCGGTTTGCGCCGCCGCGCCGTCTCTCGCCGCGAGCTCCTCGCCGGGCTCGTCGGAGCTCTCCTCTGCGCCCCGGCTCCTCCTCTCCGCCCGCAAGCTCCTCCGCCCGCGAGCTCCTCCGCGCGTGCCCGCTGGACCTTCTCCGCGCCGGCTCGAGCTCTCGGACGAGCCCGCCCGGGCTCCTCTCCGCCCACGAGCTCCTCCACGCGTGCCCGCTGGACCTCCTCTCGCGCCGGCTTGAGCTCTCCGACGAGCCCGCCCGAACTCGTCTCTGCCCGCGAGGTCCTCCGCGCGTGCTCGCTGGACCTCCTCTCGCGCCGGCCCGAGCTCTCCGACGAGCCCGCCCGAGCTCCTCTCTGCCCGCGAGGTCCTCCGCGCGTGCTCGCTGGACCTCCTCTGCGCCGCCCGAGAGCTCCTCTCCGACGAGCCCGCCCGAGCTCCTCTCTGCCCGCGAGGTCCTCCGCGCGTGCTCGGTGGACCTCCTCTCCGCCGCCCGAGAGCTCCTCTCCGGTCGCGCGCTCCTCCTCGCCCCTCTCTCGCGTATCTGGTATCCCCCGTCCCCCTCTTCCCCTCCGTGGTTGATTGTTATGCTACATTTGAGATGCTAGGTGGTAGATTTAGTGGTGATTGTACTCTATTTTAATGCAATTGCATCCTAAGGTTGTCTACTTGCACTCAACCAGACCTACAAGATTATTCTGGACAGACAGAACATAGGTTCAGGATTGTTTGTTAGACATTGTTAATCTAGTATTCCAATAGCATTGTTTAGATCATAACAGAACAGGACAAAACACCAAGAGCCAATGACAACAATGAGTTTCTTCCGCAATAACTGAAGTAAACATTCAGATATCTGAACATTCAGATGTATGACTGACTCTGTTGCCCCTGCTCATCAAATGGTGTCTAATCTGATTTAGATGAGCTCTTTGTGTTCAATCCTAGAGCTATACTGCTTTGTTTTATAGTCATATACAGTGGCTACTAAACCACCACCACTAGTATAATTTCTCAGCAGCATGTCCATCTCGAGTCGCCTTTGTTGTTTCAACTCTGAATAGGGGGCTCCCAACTGTGGAAATGTGAATGATTTGTCTTACCACCCCCTGAGTAAACATTAATTTGTGAATGAGCCAAACTAGTTAAGCTATCTGTGTTCTGAACTGAATTATTAGACGGTGGAGTTTCACTTTCAAAGTTTGCCTGAGTTTGATTATTTGGTAGCATGGTACAAACTGTTTTGAGTGCCCTTCTAAAATTATTTAGAGGCCGAATTTGTCCAGGGTTATATGGAGTATATTGTAGCCCTATATACCCTCTTTCCATAGAATACTTGCACTCTTGTTTTGGCTCACTAGTTTGGGAGATATAATTTTCCAAAGTTAGTGTTGTGATGCTGTTTGACAGATTCTGTCAGTTAGATTGTGGAGCCATTTAGACATAGTAAATGACGATATTAAATTTGGAAATGAATACCAAAGTTGTGGCTTGTTAAATGTAGATGCTTGCAGAGTATTTTTTTGCTATCATTGCAGAGTAAAGCTTTGCCCTAAATTGCACCTATTCATGCTAGGCTTGCTGATTTGAGTGCTCTATGGTTGAATAAGTACCAATGCTGTTATAAAAGCACCTATAAAGCCTTTGTGCTCTATGGTACTCTCTAGCTAAATCAGCACATGGATTATAAGGCAAAGTATTTATTATAAGTGCTGATTTCTCATCTCTTTCCTCTCTTACTCTCTTTTCCTCTCTCTCTCACTCTCTTTCTCCTTTCTTCCTCTATTTCCTCTCTTTTCTTCTCCTCTCTTTCATGGCTAGACCATTTTTTTCAAATAAAAACTATTTTGTCCTCGCTTTCCTCTCCTCTCTTTTCTCTTTTTCTCCTCTATTTCCTCTCTTTCCTCTCTCTCTCACTCTCTAGCTAAATCAGCACATGGATTATAAGGCAAAGTATTTATTATAAGTGCTGATTTCTCATCTCTTTCCTCTCTTACTCTCCTTTCCTCTCTCTCTCACTCTCTTTCTCCTTTCTTCCTCTATTTCCTCTCTTTTCTCCTCTCTTCCTCTCTTTTCTCCTCTCTTTCATGGCTAGACCATTGTTTTTAAATAAAAACTATTTCATCCTATTTGTTTTATTTTTTTACCTTTCTTTAATCTCTTCCTCTCTTTCCTCTCTTTTTATGGTCTAGCCATGCTCGATGATGAAAGCGGGCAAAGTGAGATGAGTGTGGCAGCATGGACCGCATCCTCGGATGTTGAAAATATGTTGACATACGAGTCGATGACCTTAACGATAGCGTTGGATGGCCGTTGATTCGGCAACCTGCACCGAGAGCAAAAAATCCAATCTTTTTGGCAGATGATGATTGTTGATAGAAGAGGAGGTAGCTGGGGGGATCAATATAGAATGTAGGGTGTCTTTCATTAGGAAGGTTGGTCAAACAATATGCAAGACATACCGCAACTCGTACGACACGGGGTAGACATGGTCGGATGCTTGGGTATTCTCCGGATCATCTTTGTGATGTGTATGGCACATTATATTTGATTTTCCGGAGGATACCCAAGTATCCCGACCTATCTACCCCGAGGTCGTATAAATTGTGGTATGCATTGCATAGTGTGCACCTGCCTTTCTTATGAAAGTGTTCTACATTGTATGTTCATCCTCCTCAGCTGCATCCTCTTCTTCCCCGTTCGATGCCATGGAATGTACTCATTTTCTTGGAAAAATATATTTTCAACTAAGTCTTCAAAAAAATTCTAACTTTTTGGTAGATGACGATGACTCTTGATAAGCATTTGCATATTTAGGAGAACGGGAAGATGGGGTAGAAGAATATAGAATGTAGGGTGTCTTTCATTAGGAAGGTTGGTACAATAAAATGCAAGACATACCGCAACTCGTACGACCTTAGGTAGACATGGTCGGATGCTTGGGTATTCTCCGGATCATCTTTGTGATGTGTATGGCACATTATATTTGATTTTCCGGAGGATACCCAAGTATCTTGACCTATTTACGTCGAGGTCGTATAAATTGTGGTATGCATTGCATAGTATGCACCTGCCTTTCTTATGAAAGTGTTCTACATTGTATGTCCTTCCATCTCGTCTTCCTCTTCTTCTATTTGATCCCGATGCTATCCATGTTACGATGCCAATGCTAAATAATCCTTTTCTGTCATCTTTTCTCTATTTTAACTCTTTCCTCTAATTGTTTGCTACTAAATCTTTTCATTGTTACGCTAAAGGTATCAAATCCTATAATGGCGGACAGCCCCCGATCCAGTATACACGGGAGGATGTTGTGAATATGAACCATGAAAGCTCCTCATCAAGTGGACAATGGGAAGAACCGGAGGATCCTCACCCCCCAGGCGTCGTGAACCTAGGGGTATTAATGAGGACCCAGATTACGTGCCCTCGGAAGAGGTATCACGTGAAATGTCATTCTTTCTTTAAATATTTCAAGTTTCCCGTATTAGCATATTACCGAGCTTCAATGATTCTTTATATGGTAGGTTCCTCGACGAAGTGTTCGTCGTGCCTTGGCCGCACAAGCGACACATTCCATGGCTTGCGAAGACACACCTCATGAGGAGCAAACGGAAAACATACCGGCCCATGAGTCCCCCGAAAGCGCAAGCGTGGGGGTAAACGGTCCGCGAACAAGGCTGAGGGCACATATGAGGTGACAACACTTGGACCCCGCCGGCTGGGAGCCTGTTGAACCAATGGGTGTCCATGCAAAATGGCGGAATCGTTGTGGTGTTGTTGTCGGGGAGAAATGCAAAATAACCTGGACCGAATGGAAGCTGGTTCCTCAAGAGCGTAAAGAGGAAATGTGGAATGCCGTTAGATCACACATTCTCTTCCCACCGGCGGACCTCGAGAAAGCCAAGAAGGCAACAGCTGACCGCAATGTCACATATCTTTCGAGAATGGAGGTCCCGACTAAACTGTCGTTACGTGAAACGTGGCATAACACCCTTTGACGATTATGGTCAAATAAGTCCACGGGATCGGGAAGAATTTGTTCAGCGAGAAGACAGTTGGGCCTGCCAAGGACCTTAGTGCAAAGATGTTAGAGCTGAACAGAAAAAATAAGTACAAGCCACACTTGGGCCCGGCGGCTACAAGAAAAAGATTCGGAGTGGAAGGCGATGGAAGAAAAGCTCCGTCGTTGAAGGGAAGCCTGATCCACTAGAGGGCCTCGAGCCGCGTGCCAAAAATTGGGTCCGTGCGCACTCTAAAATGGATGAAAATGGGGAGATTATTCCGATGGACGCGGAATCGGCGCAAGTTATCCAGCAATTGACGGGTGACATCAAGTCGCGGACGCGATCTGGTGTTATTCAATCCGAATATCACAGAGACCAACTCTCTCTTGCTGTGGGGACCAAAGAGCATGGCGGGCGAGTGCGAGCGGTGTCCTCCAAGGCAACTTGGAAAGAGGGTTTCTCCTCTAGCTCTTCCACCTCGTTGTACAAAAAACATAAATTTCACAAGAAAGATAAGGAGGAGAGGGACAAGGAAGAGTGGAGGAGGCAGGATGGAGATGTACCAAGGCTGACCTGCGAAGTGGAAGTATCCCCGATACGACTCCTACTTGTCCCAACCACTTCGCCTAGCTTTACCTCCCCGTTAGAAGGGGAAGTGATAACGCAAGAATGTCCTTGTGAGCTGCATGTGCCGTTTGGTTACAAGGGAAAGACCATGAAGGTTGCAAGCTGGTAGAGCACTTCCGGGACGAACACTCCACAACATGGATATTCCACCGGGTACGTCCGTGTTACCGTCGAGGAGGTCAACCAAGGATGTGAGGAGCACGAGATTGAGTGCCCCATACCGACGCGGGGATTATAACTCTACATGATGCTATCGGTTCGTTCATCATGTGGAAACGTCGTGAGGTTGTGCTCTCGGAACCACGAGTTTCCCCTCCCCCTTGTACGGACACGGATCGGTTCATGAGAGTCAACAATTCACGGGGGATGAAGGCTGGAGCAGGAGAACCGTCTCCTTTGTCGGGTCTTTGCTTCGGCCGCTAAGGAACAAGATGAACAAGGACATGAAGCGGTTATGAGTCCTATACTCGCGGACAGCCCGCGGCAAGAAACCACCACGAGTACACGGCTATGAGGACCCTCGGCAACAAATGGTGCCCCTTGTCGAGCCGGAAGGGCAATGTATCTCCTCCGTCGAGCCGGAAGGTGAAACCCTAGCCTTGGATGAAGAGCCTCGGTTTATCGAGCCTCTTCGGAAAGAGTTTACTCCTGTAATTCCTAGGATGATTACGCTGCGGAGGTGGATCCGTCAAAGCCGCAACCTGAACATGTCACGAAATACTTGGAGCGAATGAGGAAGGGACCCGTGCAGCCAATCACGGAACCTCGTCAATTGGTACATTACGATGATGACATATTTGAGAGTCGTGACGAGAATGAGGACTTCCCAAATTTCATCTTTGGCAAACCCCTCGTATCTAAAAACATGTTGTCAAACCTACCGTGGGAGATGCGGAAGCTGCATGGTCGGTACGTAGCGGCAGCGAAAGAAGGAGTGGATGTGATCACCTGTAAGCTTCCGAGGGACGTGTTCAACGATACCGGTGATTCGGTCCTTGGACTATATTTCAATGATATCCATACTATGTTTCGCCTCGGCGAGATGGACACGACCTTCGTAACCTTGTGGTGCATGTAAGTGCCTCCATCCATCTTTTTCTTGTCTCATACTTTTTGCAGTACATGTTACATACTCCCTTTTGCTTTTAATGTAGCTTGAATTCAGCATTTCAAAAGAAGAGATACGACAGACCCGATTGGAAGGTTGGGTATCTCAATCCGAGCTTGATCAATCAAAGTGCGATCAACCCCGGATAAATAAGAAAGACAAGATATATAAGGATAAGACACCACAAGAGTTACAAGAAGCGAAGGACACCATGAGGACAAAAGCTAGGGGTCAAGCTGCAGGTTATATTTACAGGTGCTTCGGGGAATGGCGGGATTGTCACGCCATTTACGCGCCTTACCACTTCGAGTAAGTTCGACCACTACATTCCTCTCGTCGATCGTAAAGATAGATGACATACTAATGAATACGATCTTTTGTTGCGAGTGGTCATTGGATTTGTTTCCTGATCATGCCAAAAATTGGATATCTATTAGTCTTGGATAGCCTTGACTACGACTCCAATCGCTACGAAGATATCGTGAGCGTTATAAATTGGTAAGTATAGACGTACAATTAAATAGCGATAATTTCATGCAATAATACCCTTTTCTCAATACTTGTAGTGCTTATTTGAACTACGTAAAGAACCCGAAGGTGGCACGTTATAGAATTCGGAAACAAATATACTTTCGTCATAAATTTCCGGTAAGACACACGTCACACACATCTAATTTTTTTATGCTGCTATCATTGAAATAGAGTGATGTTTTTTACTTCACTCTATTTAACGAGTGCATTAAGCAAGTAAAAGGTAGTGTGCACTTGTGGATACTACGCATGTGCGTATTCGAGCTCCGCTGCATCCTACTTGAATGTCATCACCCATGAGACCACCGAGGAGGTACGCTAAGATTGCATCTGTTTAATTTACATTCTTTCTGTTTTTGTCTATCATGTACCAACTTTTATGTATTTATTGACAGCGAACAAAAAGTCTAGAAAAGGCAATGATAACGGACAGAAAGATATTGAATGAAATATCCAAGAATGGATTCCCGACGGCGCGAAAGCATCTAAGTACAAATGACATGTACTACATTGTCGCTAGGATGTGCCGTTTCTTGCTTAGGGAGGTCATCGAGTCCTCGTGGTCGGTTCTTTGACGAGCAAAGTGAAGTGACGAAGGAGCATCGGGCACTTTTCGAGTGGTGCGGCTCGAAACGACCGTACGAGCCCGATGTTGTTGAAGATTCGTATAGTGTAGACTTAGTTTGAAAAAACATTGTGATGTTCACATTATTAAACTTTTGATGGATTTTGTTAATATTTATAAATATTTGTAAATATTAATGTGATGTAATACTTTAATATTAATGTGATGTAATTATGGTTAATGTTATGTAATTGTAATTTATTATTTCTAATGCGTATTTATTTATTTTATTGTGGTGCGACATAGTGAACCGTGCCTATAGTTGCGTACTATAGCCACGGTTGTTACGTTTTCCGAGGCTACGGATGGTTTTCTGTAGTCTCGGAAACATAGCCACGGTTGGGGCTGACCGTGGCTGTAGAGCCCCCAACCGTGGCTATAGTGAGTTTTTGCTATAGTGTTTGCGTCCGCTCTTTCTTCCGAACCCTCAGCACGTAGGGCTTTGGCCAGATTATATAGGCCGTAGAAATCAGGTGAGGCACGAGCGAAACGCGTCTTCCGTGCGCAGCAGCGATGCCGTTCCGTTACGATCTCCACGTATTGTCTCGACGTGAGCATGTTTATCTCTACTTTTACGTACGTAATTCCTCGTTTACTTAGCAAGCCAGCAACTAGGCCGGTATCACATGGGCCATAGTCCCCAACAAACAGGGCTATATGAACGGCACGGCCCAGCTACGGCCAATTACCATAATCACGTGATTAGGCTCCCTATAAGCTATACTCTACGATTGCTTGGTCTCCTGACAATGTATGCCTAGCTGATAAGTAAGTGATACCTTTACAAGCCCATTGAAACTTCATACGTCTATACATCCTTTACTTATGTAACATCCATTTGAATAAAAATACATCATCAAACATTGGACTTTATCTTTCACAACATATAACTTAATGTCAATGTGTTTGGTAGCACCACTTGACTGGTTGTTGTGAGCGTACATTACTGCGGGCTCATTGTCGCAATACAACTTTAGTGGTCTCTCAATGCTATCAACCACTCTTAAACCGGGTATGAATTTCTTCAGCCAGTTAACCTGTCCCGTGGCTTCATAGCAAGCTATGAATTCTGCATACATGGTCGACCCTACTGTGATACTCTGTTTGGAGCTTTTCCATGTAATAGCTCCGCCAACCAGGGTGAAAATGTATCCCGAAGTCGACTTTGTGTTATCCTTCGCAAAATCTGAATCTGAGTACCCCACAATCTGGAGTGAGTCTGTTCTCCGATAGACCAACATGGGGCCTTTTGTGCCTTGCATATACCGCAAGACTTTCTTAATCAGTTTCTAGTGCTCGGGCCTGGATTACTCCGAAATCTACCAAGCAACCCGGTAACAAAAGCCAAGTCCGGTCGTGTGCACACTTGCGCATATTGTAAGCTTCCGATAGCTGAAGCATACGGTTTTGACTTCATCTTGTCAATCTCATATCTGTTTTTGGGTTTACGCCAATCCCCAAATTTCTCTCCCTTGGCTATAGGGACAGGTGTGGCTTTACAATTATGCATGTTGAATTTCTTCAACACCTTCTCTATGTAAGTTTTCTGGGACAGTCCCAACGCGTACTTTTTCCTATCTCGGTGAATCTCTATGCCCAAAACATACGAGGCTTCACCAAGATCTTTCATGTCGAAATGTGAGGATAGGAATCTCTTTGTCTCTTGTAGTAGATCGACATCACTACTCGCCGGTAGTATGTCATCCACGTACAAGACTAGGAAAATGAATTTTCCATTCTTAAACTTTGCATAAATGCAATTATCCTCAACATTCGCTTGAAAGCCGTGTTTCTTGATTGTGCCATCAAACTTCAAGTACCACTGTCTTGAAACTTGCTTTAATCCATAAATGGATCTCTTTAAACGACATCTCATTTTCTCCTTTCCTTCCACGACAAAACCTTTCGGTTGAGCCATGTAAACTCTCTCTTCTAGATCCCCGTTAAGGAACGCCGTTTTTACATCCATCCGATGCAACTCTAAATCAAAATGTGCTACAAGAGCCATTATGATTCGGAAAGAATCTTTACAAGAGACTGGAGAAAAGGTCTCATTGTAATCTATTCCTTCCCTCTCGTGTGAAGCCCTTCGCCACAAGGCGTGCTTTAAATTTCTCTACATTCCCTCTAGAGTCATATTTCGTCTTGTAGACCCATTTGCAGCCTACTTGTTTTGGCTCCTTTAGGAATATCTGCTAGGTCCCAAACATCGTTGAGACTCATAGATCTCATTTCATCTTTCATGGCCTCCAACCATTCGGATGAATGAGCACTCCTCATGGCTTCTTCATATGAGGTGGGATCATCCTCCATATGAAATTCTTCCGTATTATACAATACATAATCACTTGCTTATAGCAGGTTTTCCGATTCTCTTAGATCTGCTAGGGCCTTCATCAGCTGGCACAATTTCTGGTTGGGTTCTTGTGGAACCTCCTCCTCCGGTTCATCATCGTCCGCAGGAGGCTGCTGCAGCTCCCCTCATCCGTGGTGACGGCCTCTGCGGGATCCTGAAGGACAGGTTCCTCGTTGATGACGGGTGGAGTGACAACAGGTGCTGGCACTGCAACGTCACGCATCACGAGCGCAACATCAACGGGTAGTGAGAAGAAAGGCTCTTGACTCATAAAATCGGGTACGTATACCCGTTTCTCCTCAAGATCGATTTCTCTCGCTATCATGCTCCCCCGATCATGTCGTCCTCCAAGAAGACGGCATGTCTTGTTTCTACAAACTTCGTGTATCCGTTAGGGCGGTAGAAACGGTATCCCTTGGACTTTTCTCGGATAGCCAATAAAATGGCAATCGACTGTCTTGGGATCCAACTTCCCAAGATCCGGGTTAAACAGCTTGGCCTCTGCTGGACTCCCCCACACTCGGAGGTGAGCTAGCGAAGGCACTCTACCAGATCCATAACTCGTACGGTGTTTTGGGCACCAACTTTGTTGGAACTCGTTGAGAATATAAATAGCAGTTTTTAAAGCCTCCATCCATAGAGCCAATGGGAGTGTGGAGTAGCTCATCATGCTACGGACCATATCCATTAGGGTATGGTTACGCCTTTCCGCCACTCCGTTCTGTTGTGGCTCGCCCGGTGTGGAGTACTCGGGTGACTATGCCATTCTCTTGTAGGAACCTTGCAAAATATCCCGGGACTTGTCCATAAGGCGTATGACGACCGTAGTACTCCCCTCCACGGTCCGACCTCACGATCTTGTAAGGATGCAAAACTAATGCAATCGTTATTAAACCACAATTCACACTTGCCATTACCAAAATGGCAATCATATCCATCAATATCCAAACGAGAGACACTAATTAAATTCCTTTATAACGAAGGTACATAAAAGACATCTCTAAGCCTAAGTATGAAGCCATCCGCAAGCTGTAGGTGAAGATCTCCCACCGCTTCCACCTTGGCTTCAACTCCATTGGCCACTCTAATGGAACCTTCGTTTCTTGCTTCGTTGCCCTCTTCGTTACGAAACCACTGTATACAATTTGCAACATGAATAGTTGCTCCAGAATCAATCCACCAAGTGGATCTAGAATAATCAACATACAAGGATTTGTTAACAAAAGTGATTAAGTTCTCACCTTGCTTTCTGTTCAGCATCATCCTAAGCCATTACGGCGAGTCCTTCTTGTAGTGCCCCTTCTTGCCACGAGTGCATGCACTCATCTTTCTCCACCGTGGTTCCGCTCACTGCTGGTCGATGTCTTGGACCCTTGGCCTTTGCATTGTTGGAGGGGTACATAGGGCCTTTGCCCATGTTGGTTCTTGATTCTGTCCTCCTCTTGAATGCAATTGGCGATGAGCTGGTCAAGCGTTCAATCATTCTCTTTCATGTTGTAGTTGTCAACAAAATTATCAAACTGCTTTGGCAAGGACAACAACACAAAATATTGTAGCAGCTTGTCATCTATGTTGATCTGCATGGGTCTCATTTTCTCGAACCATCCCACTCATCTTGAGGATATGCTCTCTAACACCGCCACCGTTGTACTTCTCATTAACAAACTGCTTCGAGCACTTGGGTGGCATAAGTTCGGAAGAACCAGGTGAACTGGTTCTCTATCCTCTTGAGGTATCCGAGTAATGGTCTCCTCCTCCGGTATTGAGCCCAAGATAGCGGGCTCAATAGTGTTCTTGACCAAGGCCAAGCACTTCTTGTTGTCTAGCACCCATCTCATGTGCTCAATCCGATACACGGAGATGGTGGGAGCATAATCCCTCTCGTCTCTGTACCCAAGAGTCATCGGACTCATCTGCGTCCCCGACTAAAGCAGGCGGCTCGTTGGCACGGAGTGCGACGACCCATTCTACCTCGCCACGGATGAAGGCGAGGTCAAGTCTCCTCTTCCACTCTCCGTAGTTATCGCCCTTCGGGACGGGAATGTCCTTGAGGCTGCCCATCGAGAGAGGATCCTGAAAACAACATGAAAAAGTGAGAACAATAGTCACTATAAAAAACTACCATGCCATGTATTAAAGTCTACATCACCGTTGGGCGAGAAAATAGACAAATAATACATAAATGGTCTAATATGACATTGCAATTAACAACTTTGGTCAGTAAATCACAATGACATATAACAGAAATAAATGCAGCTAAAAATTAAATTTCTCCCGTTGGTTCGAAATTTAATTTTAGAAAACATCAATTTCATCCCATAATTAATCTTGCAGCGGAACCAATTCTTAAATCATGCATGAACAATAGCAAAATATCTGAAATTTTATTCTCTGTAAAATTATCCCGTTGGTTCAAAAATTACAGAGACAAAATTTAATCTAAAACATGCATAAAAGCATTTAAATATCTGAAAAAACAGACAAAACAATAATCTGATAAGCTATTGTTCATTTCTGTAATTTTAAGCCCAAAATGAGCCCAAAACGTCTTCCCACGTGCCCATACACGCGGGCTCCGGTGGCCCAAAATTCCTCGGCGCCGGCCTAAAACTGTGGCCTAAAACGATTCTGCGGCCCACGAGTAAGCCTGCGGCCCAAAATAAAAGAAATACTTGAGCTCAAAAGCCCACCGGTGCACGCAGCCCAAAAAATTCCGTTCAGTCCTAGTCCGCGCGCACGGCCCAAAACGCAAGCCACCGGGCCCCGAAACCGGCCCGGCGCGCTGCCTCAAAAACAAAACCCTAACCGGCCGCCGTGTTAATCATGGCCGTCGCTGCCGATCCGACGGCATAGCGCCCGGATCGGAGGAATAAAAACCAGGATCGAATCCCCGGAACCCTAACTCCCCATTCTTTTCCCTATGCTTGCGCCGCAGAGCTTCGCCCGCGCACGGCCCATGGCCACCGGCGGCGGAGACACGGCTCCGCCCGTGTGCGCGAGCTCGCGATCTGCTCGCTTCGAGCGGAGCTCCGCTCGGGCTCACCCATGCGCGCACGTCCCGCGTCTCCCGGCGCCGAGCAAGGGCTCCACCGGCGCAAGCGCCTTGATGGTTCCACCGGCCGGTACCGGTGCGAAGCCTCTGTTCCCTTCCCTTTCTCTGCTCCCTATCGGAGATCGCCGGAGCGCGCGTCGCGTTCATCGAGGAGGCTCGCCGTCGAGGATCCTTGTGGTGGTGCTCGTGTCTAGCGCCGGCAAGACGGCGGCGGACTCGCGACGGTGAGTTCCGGGTAAGACCTCGAACCCTCTCACGTCGATCCGGATCTAGGGTTAGGGAAGAACGAGATTTGTTGGGGTTAGGGTTAGGGTTCTATTTTCTTCTCTGTGGATCTGATTTTTCTACGATTCGCCCACACGAATCTCTGTTGCCTCTACTCGATCTAGTCTAGGTAGGCTCGGTACCATTGTTAGCAACATGGATCCGGGGTCCTAGCTAGAAATCGAGAGATGGCATGCATCTTAGACTGTACTGTTACGAGAGAGAGAGGGGGGGAAAACATACTGGAGATGTGGATCGGGTGGCGATCCGTGGAGGAGGAAGAGGGCGCCATCCGCGTGGTGGCGGCCGCCGTGGTGGAGCTCGTCATGGCCCCCATGGTGGTCGTCGACGTGGTCGAAGAGGTTGTGGAAGCGTCGGTCCCGGCCATCCGGAGGTCGAGGATGCGGTCGAACCGAGAGGGTGAGGGCGTCGAAGTTCGTCGTGGCGGCGGCGGCGGGACTTCCGTGGTCGGCTGCGCGACCTAGATCGGTAGGTGTCCGATTATGTCGGTGGGGTGCTGGCGGCGCGGGTGAACCTCGTGCTACGTGCCCCGGCCCCCACCTCTTTTATATTGCGCGAGTGTCACGGGGCCCACCAACCATTAGGGTTGGGCGCCCCGATCGGGAGCGCGTGATGGGCTGCTGGGCCTTTGGGCCTAGCGTGGGAGATCTGTCTAACACCTAGTAGCTTATGTGGAGAAGCATAACAAAGCTCATGCACCATGACCTCAATAAAGGAATTGTAGAAGCACTAGCAGGAGATGGTATAACAATATTGTGCTGGGAAGATCAGTGGCTTGGCAGAGTGGTATTGGAGTTCCTCTTGGACTCTGTTACCTTTGTGATTATTTTATACTTGGTACATATAACCCACATCCTTAAAAAAAGACTAAATATAACTCATGTTATAGATGTTATAATTTTTTCTAATAATTAGTAAACTATTAACTGTGTGCAAATCTCGAAGGCATCTTTTGGGGATGTTTGGATTGATGCGAATGGATGCGGTGGCGTCTCAAACGCATCTTAAAGAGTTGTGTGGTACAGCATCAGCAGAGCAAATGTTTAGTGGCTGGGCTAGCACAAGCAAGATTTTGTTATATAAAAAAGGGAAGCGCTAATGCGCGACTGGTCGCACGATAGGAGGAGTGCGCGACCGGTCCACTCGTCGTTCCCACCCACAGCCAGCCTGCCGCCTCGCCCCACCGCCACGTCACCACCCGTCGCCGAGGCTACCGCCTCCCCCAAACCGTCAAATCCCGACAATGGGGCACTCCTCCGACAACCCAAATCCTTAACCCTGCCACCATTAACCACCATCGGCGACGTGGCGACGCCCTCACCGCCACGTCGCACCGCCCGCCTCACTCACCGCGCTCCGCCGCCGCCACCCGCGCTAATCCGCTGCCCCCGACGCGGCAGCGCCCCGCTGCCACGTTGGACCGCCCACTCCTCCCCTACGCTCCGCCGCTCAGACAGCACCGCGATCGGTCGCACGGAAGACTTTCAAAAAAAAAAAGCAAGATAAAAATGAGCCCCGTCTTCACCGCCACCAACCAAATCACTTCCAATCCAAGGCTTGATACAGTGTAACCTATAGACGAAAGTCATGGGACCAATTTGCTGAAATATATTGTTGTATAATTATGTATGCTGTTTTCTTGATCGTAATCATGCCGACGACTTCAAAGTCTTAGTTGTCAGCGCATGCTTGGACTGGTGCAACCTTTTTGTATCTTGTGGAAAGAACCTGACCATGACGTACACTCTCACAAATGATAGTATAACCAGCAGATTCGATTTGCCAATGGTTGGGCCGTTGGGACTTTAGACAGGAAAAGTTCATTGACAAAAAATAAATAAATTATATGATGAATTTCAAATCATGGATTCATACTGATCATTATCATGAGATGGCAGGAGGAACTGCAAGGAATATTTCCTCAAGACTCAATAGTGAGGTCCTAATAATTGCAGATGAGCATGTCCGTTCAAATTCAAATGATCGTTTAAATATAGATCAAATCAGAAATAAAAGTGCACAAATGAGCGATCCTTCTTTTAGCTGCAATTTTGTAGTCCTCCATTCATATGACGTTTTTGACTTTAAGAGATTACGTTAGACCGTTTGTCTTATTCAAAAAATATGTGCAAATATATATACATATATATATATTATATTAAAAATAACTTTAATGACAAAACATACCATAATAAAATAAAAAAATATTTGAAGTTTTTGAATAAGACAAACGTGATGTCTGAAAGTCAAAAACGTCTTATAAATTAGTATAGAGCGAGTATTTTGTTTAAACTGTACCCGACTCTCTTGGTCTTGAAATATACATTAGATTGGTAGAAGCTGCTCCTTTTTTTGGTTATCCCAAAAAATTAATATATTACGTCCATATTTAAATATATGCCATTGTAATTCATATATTGTGGTTTTCAACGTACAACTTTGACCACTATCTTATACTTACATTTCATGATGAATCTATACATTTTTTATGTTTCCAAACAAGAAATTTAAAATATATTAATAGTAGAATATATCTTTTCAAGTTTATTTGACCACGGAGGGAGTATAAAGGAACTAACTATTTGTATTATCTCGTTAGTAACAAAGTGTACCAGTGGAGAAATTGGAACTGCTTCCCATCTTCAGAAATTAAGATTTGATGAGTAACACCTATTAAATCATGTATAACTTATACCATACGCGAAGACATGCTCAACTACTTCAAAGCATGTTTTTGATTATTTATTATACTGAAAAACCACATTTACGTGTGGGTAATGACGCTAATTAAATTCCTTGAGGATGCATGGGCAAAGGGCACTTGCTCTCCAACAATCCTGTGGTGTGTAGTTAGATGTGTAGATTCGCCTGAGTTCCAGTTATAAAGTTGACATCACATTGTGTGCATCAGCCCAACTTCGAATTCTATGTTAGGACAAGAGATCGGCTGGATGGTGAGGGCCGAATCACGGAAGTATATGCACGTCGAATTGGTAAAATTGTTTGCATAATACATACTCAAAATTCCCAGTAAGCATGGGCAAATGATGATGTAACATGTTCTTATCAGATCTTGATTTTTCTTAAAATATTTCTCAATTTACACAGGGCACCTGAGATGACTTCCGTACAAAGGTAATCATCCTCAAATGAGAGGCAGCCGGCTTGTAATACTCTGACGGAGATACAGCGACAGAGCGACTTCTATGGATTTTCAATCCTCATAAGAAAAGAAAATATTATTCTGAACGTTTCAGTTTACCTGCTACGGTTTGACCGCAGCCTGGCACCACAAAAAACCTCGCTAATCACTAAACGCGTGTTCATATCGTACGAGGTGACGTTAGGAAACCTCACTTGCAACATGTACTCGATCGCTTCGAGTATAATTTGACAAATATGAATGTTGGGGGCATGCAGTGTACTTTCTACTATGTATGGTATTGACAATTTATTTTGGATTCCATCCTTGAAGATATTTCCCAAAAGTGGTACTATCTTCCAAGAAATGAAGATGCTGAAAGGAGCGAACAGGACAGACCACGATGGGCATTGTCGTAACATAAAGTATGCTGATAGAAGCCTGCACCAAACTGTAAACTAAGGCCACAGGGCGGGTAGCTTTGCTACGCCTACGGCCACCACGATGTGGAGTACTCCTACGTGTTAAACTGTCAAAAAATTGTTAATTCAATTTATTATTCCGATGCAAGGTATGATGTGACAATCACGAAACAAAAATAGTACTTTGGAAAGAACACAGTTCTAGGAGGTCTAATGCATGAAGTAATAATAATATGATATTCTAGTAGTTTAGTAACTCTATTGATCAATGTAATCGATTCTATCAAGGTGCTAATATTAGATTATTATAATATTCTTTTGTTGTGTTAAAAAGGGCAATACCACTTTGTTCCAAAATGCCGTTGACTTTTTCATTATGCTTGGTCATTTGTCTTACTCCTTCCGTCCAAGAATCTAAGGATTTGTTGACTTTCCGATTTCTCATTTGACCATTTATCTTATTTAAAATATTTATGCAAATACAGAATTAAAGAAGACGTACTTAAAACATACCTAGAAATAAAGTATATTATAACAAAATAAATAAAATTTTAACAAATTTTATGAATAGGACGAATGGTCAAACATGACATCCGAAAATCAATAAATGCTTATATTTTTAGATGGAGGGAGTATTTAAAAATTTAAAAGATATTATATATTTTGTTGGAATATGTTCTATCGCTAAACAAATGTAAAATATAACCTTTAACTTCTATATTTGAGTAAATTTTTTGAATAGACAAATGATCAAATATAATAAAAAAATCAATGACAACAACAATTTAAGAACGGAGGGAGTAGTTTATAATGTTAGGTATACAATCGGCAATTCCAAACCGGTAAACATTCTTAAGGCTTTTAACCAACGGTCTATCCAACTTCATCTCATCCTAGGTATTTCTTTTTTGCGGAGGTGCACCTCTCACTAGATCGAAATAGTAGTACTATATGCTACCAATGTTTGTACATTTACACATCTTGTTGTCTTTATAAAGGTGAAGAACTATAGAGAATGATAGCTGTACCACTATTACAATTTACATTTAAATAGGGGATCATCAATATTCTCGCAGCTTGACGGAAGTGAATTTGCATACCTTGGTGCGTGAGTGAGGGTACCCCCAAACAATATCTGTTTATTAAATACCACATGTTTGACCATTATGCATCATGTGTCTATATGACAAATTGTTGCACCGTGTTGTTTTGGTCGACCAGGTAACCAATTTGACACTCCAAAAAGCCAACCGTTTCATCAATTCATCTATTTACCCGCATGTCGCAAGAAGGATAAACCCTCCACCAAAGCTAAAATGGTAAAACCAAATAACTGAAGTACGAGAAATGAAAGTGTCAGCAACTTAGCGTTGTCTTCCAAGGAGATCAATTGGATCTGCAAATTGCAACTGGGAAGAGATGAACATTTCATCAGTGAGAGGACCCAATAAACATTAAATGGGCTGAACCTCCCTTCCTCCCCTTTGAGCTACTGAGTGGGAGTCAAAGGGCTGTTCTGTGTAGGCTCATAAATAGCCATAGATATTTTGCTTTTGGAAAAAGAAATACTTTTATTTCTTCTCACATCCATAAATGATAGCAGTAAATTATTGTCAAGGAGAGTGTCAAACTTAACAAGCTAGAGGACTTAGGAAATGCGAAATTTCAGTCAGTTGACCGAGTATCCAACCAAAGTGGCAGGAGGCGTGTCTTATTTCTTTCAGGCAGGAACGACCGCTTCAGCATCGCGAGCTTCGCTTCTCGCCTCCTTCCTCCTCCCTGCACGGAGAGCTCTTCCCTTATAGCACGCACAATCCTTTCAGCGACAAGAACGAACAGGAATTCGTTCAGTTCTGGCTCAGGCAAGGAGGAGCAGATGGCGGGGAGAGGGAGGCAGCAACTTCTCTTGCTACTCGTCTTCTTGAGCGTTGCCGGATCAAGAATCGCCTCCGCCGGCACCAACCCGCAAGATGGTGAGCTTTTCTAGTTCTTGTTTTCTTTTTAGGTGTAGTAAGTAGAACTTTATCCTACCCTTTTAACAGAGAAAATTCGATGGGTTTCGGCGATTTTAGACTTTTGGTATCAGACTGCTGTTCTTGGGGTGGGGGACAGAAGATTGTCAACTTTTTCAACTATTTCAGGTTTTCATCATGTGTCAGAGCACGATTTTGGGGGAAATTTGTGTTCAACTGGATCAGGATTGGAAGTCTTGTGTTGCGATTTTGCTGATGAGACGAGGGTAGAAGTTGTACCAATGAATGCAAAATCGCTTCTTTGTTGCTCTTCTGAATAGAGTCATGGTGTCAATGTCCACTCTACCAAGCCACAGCTTCCTCATCTTCTATCCATATCTTTCTTCAACTCTGGCTGTTCAGATAAAAGCATCGCGCATGGCAAACTTTATGATAGCCTCTATTCAGCTCTCTTTTGATACAGATGCTAGAGGATGAAGGATAGTCTCATGATGCCAGAAAATACTAGCTGGTCTATCATGTAATACAGCCCTGAGCACTTAGCACTCACGCCAATCACGTCCGTCTCCGCAAATCCATGATGTACCTGCCTTTGCATCTATCAATAAAATGTTTAGGTCAGCCTAACGTAGTTACCTAAAAAAAAGCTGGTCTAATCATTTTCAGGGAAGATATTTCGTCACAATCAAGTCCAATTTATTTATTCATTCTTGTCGCAATATATCAGCAGTATCAGTTATACCCAAGTTGGTTGATGCGCTTTATTGTCCTTTTTCCTACCTGTTGCAGCGGCGGCTCTCAGATCATTGATGAACAACTGGAAAAATTTGCCATCTAGCTGGGGAAAGTCCAACGATCCTTGTGGCGCAAAATGGGATGGAATTGTGTGCGATGGCAATTCAAGGGTCACATCACTGTGAGTAGAGCTAATCCCAGCAAATGTTAGTAGCCCCATCCAAAATCATGTTATTATTTCCCATTAAGTCTCTTTGATATCGCAGGAATCTATTCGGCATGAGCATACGTGGCACTCTAGGTGATGAAATAGGAAGCCTGACTGAATTAACGGTCTTGTAAGTGTTGCCATCGTATGACTTTGTTTTCTCAAAATGTGGAGGATGCCTCTATGCTTGGCATGCTTATAATAACAGAGCCGTGTGATGTCAGGCCACTGAATCACTCACATTGTCTGGTAATGCATTGCAGGGATCTGTCCTCGAATAGAGATCTTGGTGGTCCACTGACATCAGCTGTTGGGAAGTTGGCTAAACTTGAATATTTGTGAGTTGCGACAGTTTCAATCTTTGAACAAAGTGATTCTGTTACACCTTACTAATGAACATTGTTTTACCGAATCATTTTGTAGAGTATTGGTCGGTTGCAGTTTCCGCGGTCCTATTCCAAGCGAACTAGGCAACCTGTCACAACTCAAATTCTTGTAAGACCCTTGTTCTTCCTATCAAAAGAATGCAAGAATAACTAAAACGTAAAACATATATAAATCAGTTGGATACTGATTTTTGTTTCGTTTTGTGCTCTAGTGCTCTGAACTCAAATCATTTCACGGGCAGTATTCCACCGTCGTTAGGCAAGCTCTCCGAAGTCACCTGGCTAGACCTTGCAGACAACCAGTTGACTGGACCTCTCCCAACCTCTAAGGACAATGGAACTGGATTGGACCAGCTTCTTAAGGCACAACACTTGTTAGTGTTATAATTACTTGATTCTCATGTTGCCCGTAATCTTTATAAGGTTGCAACTCATTCATATATTTCATCTATCCTTTCCAGCCATTTCAATGAAAACATGCTGGAAGGTTCAATCCCGGATTCTCTGTTCAACTCCAGCATGCACCTCAAGCATATGTAAGCATCACTAGTTACCCTTTCCATCATCAGTTATTGGGATTTTTCTAACTAGGCATTCTGTTGTCCAGACTTTTTGACAGGAATAAATTTACCGGAAAAATTCCAGCATCAATTGGTGTAATTCCAACACTAGAAGTGCTGTAAGTCTTCATATGCCTTGCTCACAATTAAGATGCGCATATGGACCTGATTATCTTAATGTTTTTTTCTGAATACAGTCGTCTAAATGATAATGGTTTCACGGGTGAAGTTCCTGTTCTCAATAATAACCTGACCAAGCTGCACGTTCTGTAAGTTGTTGGATTCAAAATTTTCACTAAATTGAGATTAGCGCTATCTTGTGCCACCAGTCACATTTTCCCGAAATATCCAGGATGCTTTCAAATAACAAGCTAAGTGGACCAATTCCTAATTTGACTGGAATGGTCTCGCTAGAGAATGTGTAAGATTTTCCTGGAAGATCATTTTGCACTTTTCATACAAACGCTCTTTCGCAATAATTTTGACACTTGATATGTCACTTATTCACAGGGATATCAGCAATAACAGCTTTGTACCTTCTGAAGTTCCGAGCTGGTTCACAGATTTGGAAAACATAATGACCCTGTAAGTGACACCTTATCTGATAATTGTTCAGTAAATGGCAATTTTGGAGGAGTATAATATCAATATTATCCTTTGTTGGTGCAGTACAATGCAATCAGTTGGGCTTTCCGGGAAACTGCCACAGAAGCTTTTCAGCTTCCCTAAGTTGCAAAATCTGTAAGACAATATGCACAAACCATACTTCGGTCAAAAAAAAAAGCACAAATCATAGGACCTCTCTGCTTTGTGAATTTTGCTGAAATATATTTACTTGTTGAACGGACTGCAGAGTACTGACTGATAATCAACTAAATGGCACGCTTGACATGGGAAACAACAATAGAGATGAACTAGACCTTGTCGATATAAGAAACAACAAGATCACTTCAATTACGGTATACAACAGCTTTAAAGTCCGAGATCTGAGGTGGGTATTGCAGCTCATTACAATGTTTGTTTCCTGATTAGCAAATTCTTGCATCCTCAACAAGCTTCCTTTCTTCTTGCTGCCTTCAGGCTTGAAGGAAACCCACTTTGCAATGATTCTCTTCTGTCAGAGACAATGCCATGCACAGGCCAGAGAGCTGAAACTCCAACTCCGCCTGTCGTCTTTGATGTGCAGTGCCCAAATCCTTTTATTGAAACCATCGTCTTTAGAGCTCCTTCCTTTGGCGATATCATGAAGTACCTTCCTGAGCTGCACCGCAACCTCTCAGGCACATTAAGCAACTGCACTCCTAACAGTCTAGGCCTGGTACCGTACAGCAACGATGAAGCATACCTAAATGTCGATATCAAGGCATGCCCTGTGAACCAGAAGAGGTTCAGCTACTCCCAGGTGTTGAATTGCTTCAACCTGACTCTTCAGACTTACAAGCCACCGGAGATTTTTGGACCTTATTATGTCAAAGCACGTCCTTATCTGTTCCATGACAAAGGTAACTGCTCTACTTATCAGTATTATTTCTGACCACACTAAACATACAAGGCTAAAAATTGAATATTGTTGTGGCAGCTTCTCGAGCTGTGTTGATTGGTGTTGTGACTGCATCTGTTCTCCTGGTTGTTGGACTGACGCTAGTTGGGTTTTATGCTGTTCGACAAAAGAAGCGGGCTCAGAAGCTTGTCTCCATCACTAACCCTTTCGGTAATGCTTAATCCTATTAGGAGTTTCACTCGATATGTTATGCGGTCATCTAATGTTGCTCATGTAATGTCTCTGATCAAATTTTCAGCATCCTGGGGATCAACGGGAGAAGATATTGGTGAGGCACCAAAACTCAAGAGTGCTAAATTCTTCACATTGGAAGAACTCAAGTTGTGCACCAATGACTTCCGCAAAATCAATGCAATTGGAGAAGGAGGTTACGGAACGGTAGTATATTATCCTTTCTACAACTGAACAGCAGTTATCGAACTCCTTACATTTCTCTATAACATTTTTCGTTTTAATATAACAGGTTTACAGGGGAAAACTTCCTGATGGACAGTTAGTGGCAATCAAGAGATCCAAGGAAGGGTCCATGCAGGGTGGTCTTGAGTTCAAGACAGAAATAGAACTCCTCTCACGGGTTCATCACAAGAACTTGGTTGGACTAGTTGGTTTCTGTTTCGAGAAGGGTGAAAGGATGCTTGTTTACGAGTTCATAGCAAACGGAACACTAAATGAGGCCTTATATGGTATAAGCTCTTCCATCTTAATGATAGCTGTAAAAATTGTGAAATAAAATTGTTAGGATGCAGTTTCTGTGAACCATATACGGACTGCTTGGACTTATCAGAACTTTTAACTATAGGTATGAAAGGAATACAATTGGACTGGAGTAGGAGGCTCAAGATAGCTCTGGATTCAGCTAGAGGGCTAGCTTACCTCCATGATCATGCCAATCCTCCAATCATTCACAGAGATGTGAAGTCCACCAACATTCTCCTTGATGAGAAGATGACTGCAAAGGTTGCAGATTTTGGACTGTCGTTGCTGGTATCAGACAGTGAGGAAGGCGAGCTGTGTACAAATGTCAAGGGAACACTGGTAAGCTTTCCCTTTATATCACTCTACTGGACAAAACGTCTCTTATGACATTCATACCATTCGTGCAAACTTACAAAATACTCACTAGTGACCTCATACAATGCAAATTTTTTTACATGAATGCAGGGCTACCTTGATCCGGAGTACTACATGACGCAGCAGCTTACAGCAAAGAGCGATGTCTACAGTTTTGGCGTGGTGCTGCTGGAGCTCATAGTGGCCAAGCCACCGATATACGAGAACAAGTACATTGTTCGCCAGGTGAAAATGGCGCTGAATATGGAAGATCGCCAGTACTGCGGGCTCAAGGATGTGATGGATCCAGTCCTGATGAAAATGGGAGGCCTCCTGGGCTTCCCAAGGTTCCTAAAGCTGGCATTGCAATGCGTGGAAGAGGTGGCAGCTGACCGGCCGTCCATGAACAGCGCCGTGAGGGAGATTGAGGTGATAATGCAGGACAACAGGCTTACGCCAGGCTCGATTTCGGCGAGCTCTTCGTTCAGCATCGAGTCGAGAACGATGAAGGTCGGGCCTAAGTACCCTTACTCCGGTACATCGACGTCCTCCTGCACGACGCTGGACAGCAGAGCCTTTGAATACAGTGGGGTGTTCCCTTCTTCCCATGGAAGCTTGAAGCCTTGAAGGATGGCTAACTGCTTTTCGATACGAGCTAGCTGTAAAGATATAACGGAAAAATAGGAGTCTGTACATTATTTGAGGAGCTTACAGTTTCATACACATAATCATAGGATCTAGCAGGGTTGTACTTTCTGGGTAAGGGTGTACGTGTTGTACAGAATTCATGAACCTGACAATTCTTTTTGCGTCGAGACATGAGTACCTACTACTACCGTTTTTTTCCAGACATCCAACCTTAACATATACTAGTACTACGTAACTCCAAGCATTTCAGAAAATAAATCAATGCTATTTTTTCTATAAGTGAAGATTCACTCCAACAAATTCCAGTACTACTCTTAGATGTGACAAATCGTTACCAATAAATGCTACTTGGTTTAATGAACTTATATAGTGCATAATACTACATTCTAAAATTATTATCACCATCCATTTTTTTCATCACGTTCAGTTTATTCAAAAAAATTAAAATATATAATATATTTTATTGGAATGTGTTTTATCGATAAAAATTTAAAATATAACCTATAACTTTTCAAATAAGATGAATGGTCTAATAAAAAAAGTCAAGAACGATAACAATTTTAGAACAAAGTATATTATATGGATTAAAGCTGAAAACAGTTTTGTTATACGGCCTCCAAACGCCGTGGCACATCCATTTATACGAAGTGGCAGCTCGATGGTGCCTCTGTCCTTATCAAGTGAGAATTTTTTTTTTATAAAGAAATAACAGGCATTAAACGAGTCGACAAAGTGGCATCTCGATACTATTAATCGAAAGTGAGTGTAATTCGAAATTCAAAGTTTTAATTGCCGCATCCAATACAGTACATGTACGTGATTCCTTGATTCCTTCACTGCAACTCCCTCCAAATTCTCTAGTACCGCAATTATCTCGTATAAATGTAAGGCATTCATCATTGGCGAGTGGCCGCAACCATGTTGTGTACACAGTGACATCTTGCGCTCACAGAAAGTGAGCTATGTGTATATGTTGTGTGGAACCCTGCGATTATAACAGCATCACGGTCAGACAAAAGAATTGGTTACAATTACAACATCGTGTGAGACTTCTGATGCATCCGGACGGCTACTCCGTCTCAAGCATCAGCCCTCGTCACGTTAGGTGCAAACACTCATTAGGGCTCCACGGTGGGCACGGCCGGCTCTATGACCGGTGGCACTGCATCCACCTTGTATCGGAGGCTCTGTAAAGACATAAATAATAAATAAATTAGATTAATTGGCATTAGAACAGTAGTTGTTGATAAGTTTGTATGTACCAACCAGTTGAACCCAAAACCTAAGCTGATGGGAAAGGTTACGCAATACATTTATACTTCAACACTCCCCCTCACGTGAAAGGTCTCAAAGGCCGCAAACGTGGAAATAAGAGTAATAATACCCCGCCTCACGTGAAAAGCTGCCATAGACCACAAACGTGGAAAGTAGGAGTCGGCAGCAATTTATTTAATAAATTGCGCCCGCCAGGATTCGAACTCGATACCTCTGGCTCTAATACCATGATAAGTTTGTATGCACCAACCAGTTGAACCCAAAAGCCTAAGCTGATGGGAAAGGTTGGGCAATACATTTATACTTCAACAGTTGTAACATGAATAAACAGGTACATGATGACATGTGATGTTTGTACATAAATCATGATATGAAATTCTCATTCCCACAAAAAATTTAGCTTCATTAAATTCAGAAGCAAACACCACGGTTTTTGCACCCATGGGCAACAGAAAACGTTTTCCATGGGATGCTAGTTACATTCCTCCCTTTTGCAAGTCAGTGCAGCTAACGTGAAATAGCTCATGTAGGGTATCGTTTGTGAAATACCTTTTTGAAGAAAGACGAATATGAGTTATCCCATACAAGTTTGTATGATCCCGCTAGAACAGTACAAAAATTTCCCTGCATGGGACAGAACAAATGTGTGTGAAAGGTATAAACTGGATAAACTGATCCAGCCGTTATATTATTTCTGTTCAGACTAAATCAATAAAAATATTGATTCGAGACTTACTTTAAGAGGGTATATAGTAAAAAAGATACAATTTGTTCAAAGTCACAAGGAACGGATAGTTAGTGGACAAGTGATGGTTGACCTCGTTGTTATCTAGTGAGCTATGTAGTTTTCAACCAGAAAACAAAAGCTGTGGAGTTGGATAATGGATATATTAAACAGAATAAAATGTTTCTGAAAACAGAAATGCAATAATAATTCCAAATGTATCGGTTATGCAAGCCTAGATATGAAAGGATGCAAGTAGTCAGTAGCCATGAAAACTCTGGTATTCAGCATGATTTCTATCTTGTTAATTTATGCTCTGTTAGTCCCATCTTATGACACTAGAGTCGCATCAATTTAAATATGTTATACTGAAGCCATTTTGCATGTTATGAGAATATGCCAGACTAATTCTTAATCACGAAAGAAAAAGTCAGACTCAACATGCAAAACCTTAATTTAAAACAGTTTATGTACCTGACACATGGAAAATAAGAATATAAAAAAAGGCCACAAGTATAAAGTAAACTTACTTGGTCAGCTTCATATCGTCGGTAAGGAAGAATCAACTGCAATAAGCAATAAAATGTTTTTCGAGAAATTAGCCATCTTTTAAGAAGAGGATCATGTCAACTTGTAAACTGTAAATATCTAACAACTAAATAATACAATAATTAAATGTTGAACAAGACACAACCAGTTGATAATAGACACACCAGTTAGAAACATCATATAGATCAGGAGTAAATAACTGCCCAAGTAAAACATACACCGACAGTAATATATTTCAAATAATTTTGTTTGGACTAACATACAGAATGCTGCCTACCCCAACTTACTTGGGACAAAAGGCTATGTTGTTGTTGTTGTAATATACAGAATGCTAGATTCTTTTCAGAATTCAGATAGTGCATATTTCAATCAAAATTTTGTTTGTGGCTTTTTTCTACAGACTCTTTCCAGTGAAAGTTTGCCCATGTGTTTATCATTCAGTCATGATGTTATTGATTCTCATATGTGCTCTAGTCTATACATCAACAATCAAATGTGAACCACAAAGAGATACATGATGCGTAGCATTGGATAAATAATGTCAACAGCCACTGGAAATGTTTATTCTTGGCAGTCAAAATATCCAATATCCTGTGAACATGAAACTTACAGTTTTCTCCCCTGAAGGACTAATGTATTCGATATGGAAGCCAACGTCCTGTAAACATATATTTAGATCCGTCAAGAGTCGTGAAATACTAAGCTATGGAAGCATTTGAAGAGCTGCATAGCCTCTAGATATCTGAGTTATCAGGCATTGTGAAGCACAACACATTTTTATTTGGTAGCTACAAATACAAGATATCTGAGTTATCAGAGATATGATAAAGACTCCACATCGTGATATCGTTGGTCATGCCAATGCTCTAGGCTCTTTTTCTTTTCATCTGAATGTCTGGTTTCTTATAAGTACTCCCTTAAGCATAAACCAATAAATATAACAATTGACATGCAGTAAACAAACAAAGTAGCAAGTGGTAACTAAACACTAATCTCCCTCAATACCAAAAGGAGATTCTTTTTATTGTTAGAAAATATAATAGATTATAGGATCATCTTCTGTTTTGTAGATAGAGAATATAACAGATACTATTATAATAAAATCATCTACTTTGGAAAGTAGGGAATCAGTATAGTACCAGCACCATATTGAGGGCCCCTTGTTGTAAGGAGAAGTCCCATGCGATGTATGAGTTTACAGCTTCAACACTCAAGATAACCTGATCAATATGAAAGAAAAGAACTTAACAAACTTAAGACAATCTAAGTAATAAAATATCAACTATTAACAATCCAAATGACAGTCCCAACCTATGACATAATAAATGATATGCATGTGACCATACAAGAAGCAGATTTATCTTATTAAAAACATAAAGCAATAATTCAGCAAATAGACCTGTACCTCATGTGTCTTTCCAGCTGGAATTATGGTTTCTTTGTATTCATCACTTTTCCTACAAAATGAGCCAGAGAGCACAAAAAGGAGGAAAAATCAGCTCAGCGAAATTCTCTATTACTTCTTACTTTTTAGTACTAAGTCGAAATGTTAAACGAGTAACTCAAAGTGCAAGAGATCACCATATAAAGGAGAATGTACCTTTGATCTGCAGCACCTGCATCCTCAGCAGATATAAAGAACGGTGCATTCACAAAAACCTCACTGCAGAAATGCAGGGTGTTTGCTTCATCAGTTGAAGAAAAATGGCATGCTTTTTCAAAAAAAATGTTTCAACTTTAATAATAACGGTATACCTAATTCTTTTCATAGCTTTTTCATAATATTATAAAACTTTGCTATATATGTATATCTCATGCTTGTAAACAGTGGTCATAGTATTGGTGATTGTGTGACGTCCTTAAACAACATATATTTGTGACAGGAGGGAGAATATAACGAATATGTAAATTTAACTAGACATGGGGAAGAAAAAACTTAAAAATAGACATGGTAATATGGAATGTTATTGGAAAATGACCATTATACCACCCCATCTATTCTGCCTGCCCACACAACCTGCTGTACAAAAACTTCATCTATTTTATTATATTCAATGCTGAAACTATAAGTACCCTATGAATTTAAGAAACTTCTCAAACTCCTCAGTGTAGATCACCACAGCTTGCTGCAACACAGCAATGTCATCCTTCTCTCTGTAGTTTCAAAAGGAAAAATAATTAGGAATTAGAATGATCTTGCAGATAAAATAGATTTAGTCCCTGTAGTATTTGTATATAGGTCTTATTAGCAGAACTGCTCACATTTTCCTTTGTCCATATCGTCCCAAAGAGACATGAAGATATAGCCGAATAGCAAGCACCAGTTTGGTAAGGGTATACAATGCTGGCCCATAACGTTCTCTCTGCTCTTCCATTGGTCTGAAAATAAATTTCAAATTTAAAGGAAAGGCAATTGCATTATTAGAATCATGCATATCCAGTTACTTCAAGAGAACATATGAAATATGCAGGGTTCTAAATATGTACATTCCAAACTTTTGATGCATACACAAACATACCCATTGTCATCATTTATTTGTCGAATGAAGTCTAATAAAACCTGTGGTAGAAAAAAATCGGATATTAAATTATGTCACTGTTGAAGTAATAGTGGTAAAACACACAATAAATAATTGAGGTATCATGTTCTGACAAAAACATACTCGCTCCGTCCGAAAATAAGTGTCATTCTAGGTTCCCGAGGAGTCAAACAATTTTAACTTTGACCACATATATACTAAAAAATATTAAATTTTATGCCACGTAATAAGTATCATTAGATAGATTGTTCAATTTATTTTCATAATAAACTTATTTCAAAATAAAAATATTATTAATAAAAATGCACTAACCTGTGGGACACCAACCAAATACCTAACAAGAGTCTTATATACACCAGTTGCCGAACCAAGCTGTGCTAATTGCACCCGCCTACAGATTGATTATGGAACAGAAAACGATTACATATTTGTTGCTAACAAATATAGGTAAACTGCTAAAAGAAGAAAACAGTTAAGTAACCTATCCATTTGCTGTTTCCATAGCAGAGCATATCGGTCACGGATGCTTCCACCAGCACTAACTAAAGCATCTACCTCTGCTTGCTTATTTCTCTCTGAGCGTTCTCGCTGTTGTCTGATTAGGGCACCACGAAAATCTTGGGGCATGTACGTCATAACTGCATATATATTATAAATATTGTCAATGATCATGAATACATCAGAGGTGTAATAGCACCTGAAAGGGGAATTGTGGAACTAAAGTAGAAACTATCAAAATATTGTTATGCTCTCAAATTTGCAGTCATCAAAGTCCTGTATATTTAAACAAATATAGGGAAGAACTCACTTCAGTATTTGGAAAAGAAAAACACCTAATATTATACATCAGGGACATGTTAGAACATCGATCATAACAAAAGGGCATTTATGAATGGATCAAACCAAAAAATTGTCAGAAGAGATCCAGAATTCCAGATCAAATGATCCTATTATACTGGGGCTCAATTCATGCGGAGAATAAGCACAATGGCATCAATTGTTTAACCACGATGCAATATTCAATTTCTTAGTGATGATGCTTCACAATTAAGTATTCACATTCATTTTGCTACTTATGCAATGCATCACAGGAAATAAAAAAGGTATAGTGAAATCAACCTGTATTAAAAACATTGTCAGCATTCTTCAACTGAAACTGTTCTAACTTCTTCAACATGTCCTTCAATTTGGTTTCAATATCATCAAGTATAGACGATACCTCAGCATCTTCTGCTGTGGACTTCTGTTGAAGCTGATTACATGTGGATAATAACTGTCAGCTCTTAAAAGAAAAAGACATACCTTGTACTTAATGGCATAAAGGCAAAATAAACTTACCGCCACAGGATGACGGGATTTATTGAGCAAAAACAGAATTTCTTCCATTTGTTCTCTGTTCTTCCACATATTCTCGTCAATTTTATGGGCAGGTATGCCAGCTGCTTCTTGTTCCAAGAGTTTCTCATCTTCCACATGTCAAAAAAGCCTTAGTTAAAAAAAATGATTTACAAAGTGCTTAAAGCTTCAGAGCCTGCTTCCGCTATTGTATTTGCACAGGTATTTCCTTTATAATACTAATACATATGCACTTTCAAACTGCCCCTTGCATGGGAGAAGGATTAGAATATCAACAAAGAGCTATCTTTCAACATGATCCTATCAAAGTTAGAATTGCACGCCAGAACCATAACTTTAGGCTATCGACCCAGCATGAAATTTTTCCTTCAGTTATCTGGTCTTTTATTTTTATTTTTATTTCTATTGCATTCTTACTTACCGTCCTCTCTGTTGTCTCCCTTTGCTACTTGTTATGCGATTCATCTCTAGCCTAAATCAACTCGCTTGGGTCTGTTGCTATTGTTGTTTCTTCTAGTTAACCCATTTCAGCTGTAATTATGGCTGTTGATTGTAGCACAATAGTGTATAAAATACATAGACTGTTAAACTGAGGCACACTCAACTCTCAAGCAAGAATCATGATAGATAGTTTCATTGTCCAGTCCAGACTAAGCATCTGAGAACCATTACTGGCCTAGTGCCTGCTGTGCAAGTTTCACTATTTTTTCAATCTGGTTTTGGGAACGGAAATTAAGGAGAGGTGAAAAAGGTATGGTGTGGAAACAAGGAGAGAGATAGAGATAGTATCAGGAAGAGAGAAAGGCTCATTGGGAAGTGAAGTAGTATGAAAAAAAAATTGAATTGTAAAAGAAAACATCTGAGTTTTTACAACATCCATATACCACAACGGAACAGCTTCTCCCCATTTCAGAATTCGGCTATATTGATTGCATGATAAAAACAAGAACCATTCTACATGCCTAACGCCAACCTATGAGTGGCCATATCCTAAACCGATATCGGAAATTGGGAAATCCACAAGAAGTTGGGTGCAGCACAAGCAGCAGCAAGGGAGGGGTCCGGGCGGCATGGGAGGAGTAAGAAAGTTAACAACATGTACACTCAAGCTTCTGTTTGTCCTATTAATACAAGAACGCCTAGAGCAATCCACAATTTATTTTCATCACCCATTTGACAAAGGGAAGTTGGCAACATTACAATGTAATGACTATCGACAAATATAATTCTTTGTCACTTTTTTAAAAAAAATTGATTCTGTCACATTGAGCATCTAGATCACATATGGATAGCAATTTTAAATTGAGAATGGTTGGGACCAGAGAACTGTAGTGTGATAGCCTGGAGCTTCCAAGCAAAGTGAAACAACTGCAACCAAAAGAGCTCCAAAGTCTGCTTCTGGTGTAACCGATGACACCGCAACAATAGTATGATCAACCAAACTAGAACTTGCATAGGTTGTGACAGTCAGCTCGCTAAGAAGTGCATTAGTCAGCTTCTCAGTGAGATTCAAACTGTTTTTTTATATAAAAAAATCATTTACAAATCAATTCAAGCTAACAGCTTCATTTGACTAACAAAATTAGGTAAATGCATGCAGGAAACTGAAAGTAACTTTTTTTAAGGATCTTTGCTACATCTTTAACACTAGAAAAGAAATAATCTTTAGCTGATCTAAGCAACACGTCTTGCTAACCCGCAGCCGATTCCACAAAGCTAGACGCCTCTAGAAGCAAACATCGAAGTTCCAGGATGCCGCAAGAAGCTACCAACCAATATCCACCACAAACAGGACAAGCCCAACTCCAATTCAAAAAGTTTCTACCCAAAAATATTCGAATCACGCGGGGAGATCAAAGGTCCGTCGCCGCCGCCTCCGGGAGAGTAGCGAGCAGCGGATCGTGGAGCGAGAGGGGACAGCGTAGGTGGCGGCGCTCACCGGGAGTGGAGGGGGCGACGGCGGCGAGGTCGGCAGACAGGGCGCGGAGGCGGGCGGCTAGGTCGATGGCCGCGTCAGGGAGCGGGGGCAGCGGATACTTGTCGTAGTAGCGGGAGAGGTAGGCGCGCGTGATGGGCACCAGGCCCTCCGTTGCGGCCATGTCGCCGGCAAGGCGCGTCGGCGGTTGCGTTTGGGGGCAGGTGGAGGTGGGCGGTGGCGTGGGAGAAGGGGAAGGAAGGGGCACGTGAAATGGACGTGCTGCTGGCTGCTGCAGCTGGGGAAGAGGACGGTGCGGTCACCGGGTGGTGGGGTTTAACAGCAAAAAGAGCAGCGCACCTGCCGGTGGTTGCTGCCTCGCTGGGCCGCTGGGGTCTCGGGAAGGCTTTTTAAATTTTGATCCGTATCTTTCAAGGAATCAATATATTTACCGTCATACATTTTCGTTTCTAAACTTTATAGCTGTCACATCAAAAAGAATCTTATTATTTAAGAGTACTAAATAAAATTTAATTATAAAATAAATTACAGGTCCCTAGACTAATTTACGAGACGAATCTAATGAGGTTAATTAAGTCATGATTAGAGGACGATTACTCGTAGCATCACTTTAGCAAAATATAAATTAATTAAGCTCATTAGATTTATCTTGAAAATTAGCACCAATCTGTCAATAGGGTTTTGTTATTAAATTGATCGAAATATTAATAAATAATAAGATTCTCTTTGATGTGATGATGCTTAAATTTTAAAGGACGAGAAACGACTTACCCGTTCCATCGGCTTTAAATTCGCACATAGAATAATATTCTCTCGTCACTGTTTTATTATCTTAGTACTATGCTTAGATTTTTTCTTCAAAATAAATATTGCATGAGTATTTACCTTTATAAAATACACATACGCGACTTTAAAAACACACTCTTGTGCACCATCCATTCTTACTTTTAAGGAAATGTGTATTTACTCTTTTTAAAAATATTTTTTTTGTTTCACTGTTAAACAAAATAATGGATTAATTTACTCATAAATAATTGAAGGGGATGGAATATACCATTATTACTCAATATTTTTTTCTCTCCACCTATAAGTTGAATTTTGATTCCTACATTTTACATGATAATAACTGACACAACAAGCTATATTAAAAGGTATTATACCATATTTTATTTCTTTCTAGAATAATACTTCCTCCATCCTAGAATATTGGCGCTTTTGACTTTTGGACTTTATATGTGATTGTTTGTCGTATTTAAATTGTTTATGAATGCTATTTTATAACTTTTTCATTAGATATATTTTAATCATGACATGTTTGTTTTAATATATTTGTATAAAAATTTTGAATAAGATGAATGGTCAACCGTGAAACCCAAAAGTCAAATATGGCACTTATTCTCTCGCGAAGGTAGTAGCAATTAACAATATATACAAATAATTCTCATTAATATGTTGTGTCACCTTTCATCACATAAAACTAGTTGATAATCCCGCGCCTTGCAGCGGGACTAAAAGATATTAATTTTAAAATTAGAATCTTGAACTAATTGTGTTAATCTCTAACATCAATTCTTTATCTAAATAATTGAAATTAATTATGATTTCTTTATCTAAATAGTTGAAATTAATTATGATGACGTAACGTAGATTGAGAGAAATAGCCATTAAGACGTGCTAGTGGGTTACATCATTTATATATAAGTAGATTTGACCTTTGAATTCAACTTATATGCTAAGAAATAAAAAAAATAGAATAGAAGATATATTTTTACTAAATTGGATTGTTTGGTTGATTAAATTGACTCAATTTTTTGTTTATGTGATGAACAGATTAAATAATTTTTCAAGAGAAGTAAAATAAACTTTTCCATTTAAAATGGTCGGGCTATGTTGTTAAATCTTTATTGCTCAAACTTTTGAGCTTGTCCGTACATAGCATGACGCAAGTGAGGTTGATGCCAAATAGTAGAGCCATTGCCAGTCTCGTGCTCTAGATTTTTTTTTCCTTGTAAAGAGGTTTTTTGTAATTTTGTATTGGATGGTGTGAAATAATGAAAAAAAACACTCGAATTAATGTTCTAAAAAAGGTGGCAGCTTCAACTTTGCAACTTGGGTGATTTCAGAATTCAGATGGCAACACAAATGATTGGATGCGTAGACTCTTCATCTAATAGTCATGTTGAGCTTGGTTTTATTCGTACAAGTAAGGCCCCGTTTGGGACAGCTTCTCACCCGCGTTCATTGGAATTAATCCGAAACCGACGCCAAACGGGTAGATTCTCAACGCGCTTCGTGGACCCCGATTCATTTGAAGGAAACTTTTGTACTGGAACGCATAATCGACGAAAACGGTGCTTCACGGAGAACACAACACGATTCTCAGGCCGGCCGCCGTCGCGCGTGCTGCGCGTGAGGAGGGCCGTCGTCCGCGCCGCCTCCAAGCTCCGCCTGCCGCCCTGCTCGCGCTGCGCGCGCGGAGGAGGGCCGTCGTCACCCGCGCCGCCCTTGCCCGAGCTCCGAGCTCTACCACCTTGCCCGCCCTAAGCTCCGCGCCCTGCTGCGTGCTGGAGCTCCGAGCTCCACCCTCGGTTGCCCCAAGCTCTGGCCTTGCCGCGCGTTGGGGGAGTGTAACACCATAAATGGAAAACATAAAAAAAGGCCCAATTGGGCTTTGAGTTCAATTAAAGCCCAACTTAGAGGGGGCAAAAGGAGAGAAACCTAACTAACCCTAGTTCCTGCTCCCTCTCGATTTGCAATCGGTCGAAGGTGAAACAAAGGGCGGCGCTGCAGCCTGGTTGACCAGCGATAGCGGCTCACCGTGACCAGCTCCCAGGTTGGTCAATTCCCTCCCCAATGAAGGAAAACGATGCCTCTCCTCTTCCTCTGTCCTGTTGTGCTGATTTCTTTTCCATTGGAAGTTGTAGGCCGCACAACTCTTTAGGGAGCAAGGGAAGGGCACGCAGGTCAGGTTGAGAGCAACCGTAGGTAAATACGTTGGTTACTCTTTTTGTTTTTCTATATTTCGTCCCTGGTGCGTTGTGGTAGCTAGCAGGGGATGAATTTCTGAGCTGACATGTGGTGCTGTTCAGTTTTTGTCAAACAATATGCAGTAACAGATCGATCCCAATTTCAAGGGTTTTAGAAGCCGATTCTGACTAAGATTATATAAGAGAAGTTGTAGAGGATTTCAAGAGCTTTCCAACGCATATCTGTATACATTATTTCGTGGAGTAATCTAGGAGTTATGGCCATCTGAATCTGACTGTTATTTTCGTCAGTTTAGTCAGATTTACAGTTTCCAGTTACAATGTTCGATTTTGAGAGGCTATTTAAAATACTTTAGAGGCCGAATTTAACTAGGGTCTTTTAATGAAAGTGGTAGAGTACTTAACAACCTTTCCAATGAGTATTTATATGTATTATTTTGTTGAGAATAGAAGAAGTTATGGCTGTCTGAACTTTACTGTCGAATTTTGTCAGTTACAGATTCAGACTGACATTACCGACTATAACGACCCATTTTGAGTGGTGATTTACATTACCTTAGAGGCTATATTAGTCCAGGGTTATATGGAGTATTTTTTTAGTCCTATATACCCTCTTTCCATAGGGTACTTATTTGCTTGTTTTGAATCAGTGGTTTGAGAATTATGATTTTCCAAAGTTAGTGTCATGCTGCTGTTGACTGATTCTGTCAGTCACCTTGTGGAGCCATTTAGAATTAGTAGATGTCGAAATTAAATTTAGAAATGAATACTAAAGTTGTAGCTTGTTAAATGTATATGATTGTAGAGTATTTATTTTCTATCACTGCTATTATAGTTTTAATGTTATGAAAATAACAAGCCACAATGCTGTTGTTTGTTAATATGAGGTATTTTACTGTTTTTGATGATTGCGGGTTCGGGCATAGGAGCGCTATGTTCATTGTTTGTAAATGATATATGGGGTGTTTGTACTGAGTTATTTGTTCCAAAAACAGGTGGTAGTGCTCCGAGTCGTCCGTAGTACATTGATCTTCTTCGGTTGGAGGCAAGTGAATGTAGCGGTGGTTTGCTACCGTTTTGTCTTGTTATTTTTATCACCTACGTCTTAATATTCAGAACCGTGTCACTTAATAATAATCTGAATGTTGGTGATAATTTGAGGCTTATTTATGTCATGTTCCTTATTTATTCATTTGAGGCCTATTATCATATCTTTATGATAAATGAAGTTGAAGTTGTGGTATATTCTCTTATTATGAGACATATGAAGCATATCATGAGCATGATCATCTCATCTCATTTGCATTGAAGTTTATCACAATCCTATGGTTGTGATCTGTACCAGTACACATCGTACGTTGCTCGAGGAGGGGTGCGATGTAAAAGTGGACATGGCATTGCATATATGTATTCATTGAAGTTTCTAACATTTAAATGTTATTGTGGATGTGAGGTGATCTTATATGATCCTGGAGCTGTTTTCTTATCCAATTATTATCATTGTGGTCTATACTGAAGTTTTACTTATGTCATCTTGATATAATTAAATCGTTGCTTAATTCAACTTGTGGTTTAAATAGCTTGACAAAACAAATTTGCTTGCTGAGATTTTTATCTCATCCTTGCTCTACTCTCTCTAGGTGCTTGATGATTGCTAGGAGGGGAAGAGGGATTAGCTGCACATCTCACAGTTCATCGTTTTATAGACCCTTTTGTTTTAGTCTTGAAAATGAAAGCTTAGTCTTTATCGTCGTTAGAATGATACTTAAAGTCTATGTGAATGTTAAAGTTTTGCTGCGGTTCTTTCTTATGGTTGCTAGGATACTTTGATAATGCTAGTCTTATATTCTTCAATAATAGATATGTGTGTGTGGTTATGCTTCCGCGGTGGTTGTATTTACAAAGGAGATGCTGCTGAAAATTTCTATTTTTATCTTCGGTGGTAGAATGTGTAGTTTTAGTAATGTCCCGGGGTGTTGGTGGATTCCGGGACGTTACAGTTGGTATGAGAGCCTAGGTTATAGATTCTAGGTATAATGAAGTTTAAATTGACACACTTGCACTTGTAGGTTGGGTAGTTGTTTATTTATTTCTTTATGATAGTTTTGACTTGTTTCTTTGAAGTTGCTTAATGTTTCTTGCAGTTAATGTGGATTTTATTGGCTTGTTATGATGGCTGCAGTTATGCCGGCTAAGAAGAAGGGGACGTGTAACCGTCCAACAACCAATAATGAGATGGCCAATAATAATCGTACTAGTAATTTAGGTAGTCAAGAGGAGATGGCTGCTGCAATACGGACATTGCAGCATGAGTTAACTGCGTTGAGGCAATCTATTCCTAATGCCTCTACTAGCACTGCCGCTATCGCTCCTAGTGGTAGTGTTCCTGCTACGGCTGCGGCCCCAAGTGGTCCTAGTCGGGAGGCACTTCCGGTCAGTGGGACTTCTCCGATGCAGTGGATGGGGATGAAGCTAGACTCATTTGATGGTAGTGGTTCGACGAGTGGATGCAGCAGATTGGCTGACTTATGTGCGAGGATAAGTCGGAGGTCTTTGAGGTGGTCTACGGAGATCGTGTTCGTTATGGAACACAATTATCGAAGGGAGAGGCTCGGGTTTGGTGGAGAGGTGTGCGAGTGCTAATTCTCATGCACCCGGTTCTTTGACTTGGCATGTATTTGTCGGGCAGGTTTGAGAGGAGGTTCTATCCTGCCACATTCCTTGATAAGATGAAGATAGACCTTCGAGTTATAAGCGGGACAAGAAGACGGTGGCTGAATATGAGGTGGGATTCAACAAGATTGTTCGCTTTGTTCCTCATGTGGCTAATAATGACTTGGAGAAAGCGGGCCGGTTCCGTCGGGGTTTGAGGCCATCGATTAGGCACACTTTAGGAGCTTTTCCATTAGTGGATTTCCGTACTACTCGTGGAGCAAGCCTTGGGTGTGGAGATGCGAGCATCGGTACACTAATGAGATTAAGCCTTCGGATCGGTCTCGCACTCAGGATGATAAGAAGGGTCGGTCAGGTGGCCCTATTCATAAGAAGGGAAAGTTTCGGCATCATCAACCATATCGTGGCAAGCATGGTTAGTCTAGCTCTTCGGGGGAGGTGGTGGTGCCGTCCGAGTATCGGGCTACCCTTAAGCCTGGTATGGGTATGGTATGTTTCCGTTGTGGTGATGCACATCGCCGTGCGAGTGTCGGTGGAGTGGCACTTGTTCTATCTCGTGGTCATGACCATAAGGATGTCGTATGTAGGAAGAATCCTAATGGGAAGTTACGTTGGGAGCTAGTTTCTTCGTTAGCTCCTAGTGGCACCGCTAATGTGTTGGCCTCTACACATCGGCTGTCTCTTGTGCCACCTACTCGGCAGCAGTTTCTTGTGCCACCTTCACGAGCAGTGCGCCTTTCTATCCTCGGTACTTGACAAGCACCTCCTACACCGACCGTTCCTTCGACACCGCAGTTTGGGACTTTTGGACCGCCCCGAGCTATAGCTCCTTCAGTGCCTTCGCTTCCTTGGGCTCCTACTGTTTCTAGTGGCTATACTCCTAGTGTTTCATCTTCTACTCGGTGTTCATGGAGTTTACTCTTTGCCCTCTACCGATGGCCGAGATTGTGGTGATGTGGTGACGGGTATTATCTCGGTTGATTTCTTTGATGCATATGCTCTTTTTGACTCGGCGCTAGTTTCTTGTTTGTCTCGGAGGGTTTTGTGGTTCGTGCTAGACTCTCTATGCGAGAGGACTAGGCGATCTATTGTGGTCAGTTCTGCTAAAGGACTTATATCTAGTTGTTCGGTTTGTCCTGGTTGTTTTATCTTTCTTGCGGATGAGACCTTCATTGGTAATCTTGTGGTTATTCCTCTTGAGTCATTCGATGTTATTCTTGGCATGGATTGGCTTTCTCGAGTATCGAGCTGTTATATCTTGTTTACGGAAGACAATGTATTTACGGACACCGTGCTGGGAGAGAGGTGATCTTTATCGGGAGTGCTATGAAGTATTATCTTGCCTTGCTATATGAGTTGTTCCCGGATCGCTGGACGAGGAAGTCGGGTATCTTTTTTGCTTTGATGGATGGTAGTGAGGTTATCTTGCGAGTGGAGAATATCCGAGTGGTCCGCAATTATCTAGATGTGTTCCCTGCTGAGCTTCCGGGTATTCCGCTTCGAGTGTGATGCAGTTTTTGAGATTAAGTTGATTCCTGGTACTCAGCCTATCCATAAGGCTCCGTATCGGATGGCTCCTAAGGAGCAGGTGGAGTTGAAGAGACAGGTTGAGCGATCTATTTGCTAAGGGCTTTATTCGACCTAGCAAGTCACCGTGGGCTTTCCGGTGTTATTTGTGGAGAAGAAGGATAAGAC
>JAUNZO010003429.1:0-26579 GCA_031894775.1 Chloris gayana | reverse complement strand
GTAACAACCCTAAAATAATAAACATGCATTTCATGTCATTCATAAGCATGTTATCATGTGCATTTGTGAAAATATTAAATTTTTGTGTTAAGAAATACACATGAAATGTCAAATTAACTTAAGTTAAATTAAGATATTAAAAAGACTTTTAAATAAAAGTAAATTATTGTGTTTAACAATTTCTGGTGGTCAAACATAATGATAAAGGATTTATGAAATTGCTCTGAAATTATTTTATTTTGTAAAAATGCCTACAAGAAATAATGAAAACTTCTCTTTTAATTTAAACTTGAATTTTCAATCCAAAATTTATGTAGAATTTGAACTTCGTCCTAAAAGGAAAAAGATCCACAATAATCTCAAATGTATCCCTGAATTTTTGTAGAATTTTTCGAGCCTTAGAACTATGATTTTCATTTTTGTAAAACCGCAAGGGCTTTTCTACAAAGTGCTGATCTTATCTCTTCAATCTCTCTCTTCTCTCCAAGCACGCACCGCCTCTCCTCGCGGCTGTGTTGCTCTGCGGCGTGCTGCTGCGCTGCCTTGCTCTCTCGTCCGCCACGCAGCCTGCCTCCTCTCCACCTCACCCTCCGCCCGTTGGAGATAAAAAGCCCGGCCCCTGCGTCTCCCTCTTTCTCCCCCTTCGCACCGCAGGACACCCGCCATAGCTGCCACTTTGTGAGCTCCATTGCGCCACTCGCTGCACTCCATCCTAGCTCGGACCAAGGCTGCGGATCGATGCGCATCAACCTACCAAAGCTATGGGAAGAAACCTCAATCAATTTGGTTCGGTGTGCAGAGAGTATTTCAAGGTTGACTCCAAGGACATCACCAATGACCACTTTTGACGGTTTGGCCAAATTCACCGTCGTTGGTGAGTGTTCTCGCCTCGATTTACGTTCCATCATGTGCGCACTCAGCCTTCTAGCATCATCCCGATGTTTATTTTCTCTATTTTCCTAGACAAGTTGAAGCTACAACGGTTCCTTTCCTGCCTTTGTTCTCGCCGCCTCATGCTGCTAGCCGGTTCCGGTGAGCTTCTTGCCCGGGTGACCCCATCTCCTAGCTCGCGCGTCGATCTCGACCCGAGGTGCCAGCTCCCGTCCCGGCTGGACGCCTCGCCACTGGACCGGCAGACCGCGCCGCCGCCTCGTCCGGAGCATGGCTAGCCTCTCGGCCGAGCCGGCGGCCAAGTTGGCCGCATACCCTTTGGGTCGTGGAACCAGGCCTCGTTGGCCCCGTTGCTTTTGGCCCGAGCTCCAGTTCATTTTTATTTCGTCATTTATTCTTTTCCAGAAAACAGTATTATTTTTCTAAATTCAGGTCTATTGATCCGGAGCTCCTAAAATAGTAAATCCACTTTTGTTGGATCCCTTGTGTCACGGTCTATCCACTGGTCATGATTGTTGATCAGGTTTTCCCAATATTTTTTTCTTCTTGGCAAACTCGGATCATTCCAAAACACTAATTAAACAATAACTATTTGTTTATATGTGCTAAAAGTGCAAACTCAACTTTGTTAGTTTGCTTTTGATGTGTTCTATCCTTTATATCATCTAATGATCTTTTATATGCATGTGTGCATGATAGTATTTAATTTTTGTGCATAACATGTATATTTGCTTAGGAATATAAATGTGCATCTTTTGAATTTAATTTATGAATGCGTTTTATATAGTTCATGTCACACCTTCCTGTTATTCAAGTAGGCCGTAAGAGCATGCTAAGTTACCATGAAAAGTTTATGCATATAATCATAGTTTTATTTTTGCAAACTCATATGAAAATCACACAAAATGATAGAGGTTCAATTTAAAATAAAGTCCATATTTCATGCAAATTCAGAAAAATATGAAACCAACTTTGTTGAGTTCATAAAATTATTTTCTATCTGATTATGTATTAAAATATCTATTTTTAGAATCTTAATTTCATAAGTTTTAATTAATTGCATTCCTTTGATTAAGATAATTTATTATTTATGCTATTTACTATTTAATTTTGAGAAATGAATTTCTTGAAATAAAAGGGATACTGTAGACGAAAGTTTTTGTTAAACTTATTTTTCAAAAATAAGCATAAACATTGTCATTTCATGCACTTGTATTTTATCATTGCATGCGAAGGCACATTCATCATTTTATGTCATCGCATGTTAACATTTCATGTCGCTCATAGTATAGACTTAAGTTACTAATCGCCGATCGTCGATGCATCTGTCACAAGTCATACCTTGCATGATCATGCATGCATGTTAGTGACTCGCGATGTATCGTAAATTGTTGTAGCACGCGAGGTCGTCTCGATAGAAGGAGAGGATCCCGAAGAGGTGATCATGGAAGTCAACTACATCGAGGACCACGGATTGTGAAGTCGATCGACAAGCCGCCGAGGTGAATCAAGAAGAGAGATCATCAGCGCTAACGCCGCACCGAACGAACCTAACTACGCTACGGTTAAAGGCAAGCCCCGGTGCATCCCACCTATGTTTTTAAAGTCTTTTCTTTTATCACGGTTAATGAGTCGTGATTGTGCATTAGGTTATAGGAGTTGCTTGATACCCTAGATGCATGAGATAGGTTTCCATTTGTTTATGCTATACCGGTATAGGTAGCTCAATAGAGTTCGATAACCGCTAAGCTTATGTCCTAGGGAATCGGTAGAAGTCGGGTGGTGTGCTACACTACTCGCGAGATATAGGATAATGACTGGTTCAATGTTTATGCTAAGAAGAATGATAAGAGAAAGATGAGAGTGGAAGTGAAGATGTTAATAAGCCGAGACCAGACGGGCCCCGTAGGAGAAAGGGCAAAGACGGAGTTAAGGTCTTGCAAGGTGGTAGCCCCGTCCGAGTCGGTCAAGGACCGTACCGTTGTCGGCTTAGTTGAACAAGTTTGAACGTACCGCACTACATGCTGGTATCATGGGTCCAGCAAGCTGATGTACCCTATCGCCCCGGAGATGTAGCGTAGCCGGCTCTCTTTGCCGGCCGTTAGTGAGAGGATAGTCTCATGGGAGGGAGATGGGTCGACCACGAGGGAAGTCGTGGCGTCGCCATACTCCCGGGGAGTTGGAAATGGCTAGTCTTCCGTCGGGTGATAGCGGGAAAGTTGTCGTATACGACCGAGTGTGGTGCGTATACATCGTGTAGTCGGGTTTTGCCAGCTGGTATAAATCGATTCGAATCGCTGTCCCTCGCAGTAATGAGTACCGCTTGTTTAGCTCGTCGCATCGTAGTAATCAACCGAAAGATGTGGATGAGAGATGAAAGAACTGTTGATCGGAAATGATCTTTGGTTGCAAACTTGATTGCAGTAGTTGTAGACTCGCAAAACCATGTTCTCTATTGAACTTAACTTGAGCTAAAACTTGAAAGTAAGGATCAACCATTAGTGCTGTTTTCGCAAGAGAATCAACTCCACAGCCAGTAAAGCCTTTGCATACTAGGCGTCGGCCTTAGCGTGCCTCGTTGACGGGTCAGTCTTGCCGAGTATTAGAATACTCGGGGTTTGCTCGTTGTAATTTCAGGGCAAGCGTCGTTCTTCCATGACTCGTTGCGGTAGCTGTCCGGAAGAGGAGCCGTGTTCCGAGGGTGGTTCTCTCAAGTGGGAACAGATCCCGACGTCCCGAGCGTGGAGGATCGTGATGTACGACGGGCTCAGTACATCACGATGACGCTTCGTAGTATTTTGTTGTATAAAGTACAAGTTTCCGCTACAAGACTCGTAGGTTGTTAAACTTCATTAATGTATTATGCTTCCGCTGTATAATGTTTGTATTTTGAAAACCTGGTTGTATTATACCATGATGTATATATTCCGCCTTGTAAGAGATGATGTTTCGTTGTAACTCGCTCGTCGAGTGTCCCTCCGTACCGATTCCCGGGTGTCCCTGAGGGGATGTCACAACTGGTATCGTAGTGGTTCGGAGGCAACAAGACATTGTTACAAGCTTGTTTTCAAAAAACTTAACACGTTTAGTACGTTTAGAATACAAGAGAATACGGAGCCCTATAAGGATGTAGGATAGTTAGACTTTTTACTAACCGTTCGACGTCCGGGTTTGGAAAGTGCTAACTATTCGTCGTAGTTTTCTCGTACTATAGTACGTATAGTTAGTTCACGAGCATGCATCATGTCATATTGAGTGCTATAATAAAAAGCTAGGGTTATACTTAGCTAGTATCGTAGTGTAGAGTTAGCATCCTATGGATGGCACAAGAAGAAGTTTATGTTAGTGAAATAGAAGGCGAGAAGCACTCTCACACAGAGATAATGGAATGAGAAATTTAAGATCTTCATATACGGATGATCAAAGGAAATCAAATACCTGGACGATCATGTGTATTTATCAAGGAGCCTCGTATGAGAACTAGGGATTTAAAAAGGATAGATTAAAGATGCCGGTATGAATGGGTGCTACAGGTGAATCTTGGGATGAACAACTAACAGCTGCCAAAGAAATAGATAAACTAGGTGCAGCTCGATGAAGACACATGATGAGATACTGGATCTTGAACAAGCTCAATAACCTTCCAAAGAAGAGCAGAAGGATGGAATGTATGAGCGGAAGAATCTAGGAGCTAGTTACCAATGCCACTTCGATCGCTCCAGGCCTCATCCAGGAAGATGACTCGGTTAACTACCACTTGTCGCCACCAAAAGTTTCCCTTCCCTCTCCAGCAATAGCCATTTTGATTTCTCGTTCGGACTCTTCATCTCGACATAATTTTCTCGGATGATAAGATTCCAGATATTATGAGCTGACTCGTCCTAGTCGGAAAGTCATTCTCCTTCTTTCCTTGAAGTTCTTGAGTGACTCCCATTTGAAGAATAGTCATCACCTTTTTTACTAGACTAAGTTGTACCGAGAGCTAGTTTGAAAATGGGTGTTTTACATTTTCAAATTGCCATTTTGCCTTTGAATTGTGCCGGTTCGCCCGGCGCTTCTCAAAGTCAAACATGAGCGGTATGGAAATGCATACTCTATTTTGAAACTAGAAGAGAATCCAAATATAATGTTCTTCTCGAACGGATGGCGTATAACCTATGGTACGCACCCGGAAAGAAGAACACCGTATTGGAAACTCATCGGTGCAATGATCCTTATAAATATCTTACGCCTATATTTCCTTCAACACCGGACGGATGAAAGCACCGTCGCATCTTTTGATAATCCACGTGTTTCATAATCTCAACCTTTCCAGCTAAATCTGTTCCTTCATCCTTGATTTTCCCCAAACCCCTTATAACCTCGTGATTCCTCGGTCTCGACATGAAAGTGATAGATATTGACAACAAGCACCTTGACAGTCTAAATTTGGACCGAGGAGTTAGTTTCAATGAGTTGTAAGTGATGCTATACTCATGGAGGATGATCTTCGTGCTCATCAAGAAGAAAAGACTAAGAAGAGAGCAGCCAGCGAGCAAGGAAGTAAGGTACTCTCCGGGCATCGTCTAGCCTACACTTCGCAGCAGATCGGGGTTCGAGTCTCGACCATCGGGTTCCACTTCTTACCAGCCACCTCAAGCATCGGCAACATGTGTTCTTCTGTTCAGCGGCTCAACAATCCGACCTATGGAGTATACGTCCCTTATCCTCGACACCCCAATCCGTTGATCATTCATGCTATAACGGTGATCGTCTCAAACACTTGGCTCAAGATTGTGTCACACCAACAAATCAGAATTTTTCAACGCGTCCTCAAAGGAAAGCATTTGGTCGACGGAATCATGCAAGTAAAGATAAGATGGAGACGGATCATGTCGACTTTACCACCACATCCGAGGAGAGTCCGAAAGGGTCGCAAGTCATAGCTGGATTGTTCTCTATCAACCATCATGCTGCCAGTATGTTATTTAACTCGGGAGCAAACCGCAACTTCATCGAGCAAGAGGATATGTCCAAGATATAACCCTCCGTCATGCAAGATGATTATCCACATCTCATATTATCACGTGGGGTAACAGACTTGCAGATCAAAGTACGATCGAGATATCATTGAAGTCGAGTCGTAAGGATCATTCCAACTCCTTTATAGTCTTAGACGGACAAGGATTTGGATGCGATTCTTGGCATGAGACGGATGAAGTATCATAAGATAGTATTGAATACGGATGCTTTTGCAGTTCACCTGAACTCTTTCCCTCACAGTACGAGATGGTTTTCTCGTTGACTTCTTGCCGGACTATTTTTCCGGTGATCTAGAAAACTATTGGTAAAAGTTTGGAAGACATTCCCGTAGTTTGCAAATACCCCGATGTTCTCCGGAAGACTTACCAGGTTTACCACCTGATCGGGCAAGAGAGCCCAAGAGAGAATTTCAACCAAGGATCGCACCCATGTCAAGAAGATCGTATCGGATACCGCCCAATGAGCCGACGAAGTAAAGGTGCAACTAAAGGAATTACTCGGATAAGAGATATATCTGCCCAAGTTCATCACCTTGGGGATGACAAGCATTGTTCGTCAGGAAGAAAGATCAAACATTGAGGTTATGTGCAGGTTATCGAACTTTGAATGCAATGACCGTTAAGCACAAGTATCCACTTCCTCGGATTGACATCCTGTTTGATCGCTTGATGGGAGCAAAAGTGCTACCAAGATAGATTTTCGCTCCGGATAGCATCGGATCGAGATTAGAGTGGAAGATATACCAAGGACAGCCTTCTCTACCGGATATGGACTTTATGAATACCTGGTGATGTCCTTTGGTCTAACCAAGGCACCAGAGACACTTCGGTATCTCATGAACTGGATGTTTATGCCGAATTGGACAAGTATGTCGTGGTATTCATAGATGACCTTCTGATCTACTCCAAGTCGAAAGAGGAACATGTAAATCATTTAAGGACCATGCTCCAACGTCTAAGGGATCATCGCTTATTTACCAAATTCAGTAAGTGTGAGTTTTGGCTGAAGGAAGTACCATTCCTAGGTCTTGTGATCTCAAGCAAAAGGAGTGGTCGTTGACCCAAGCAAGGTTAAGGAGGTATTGAATCGGAAACCACCTAAATCGGTCACACAGATCCGAAGCTTCTTAGGGTTGGCTGGTTATTATAGAAGATTCATATTCAATGTCTCAAAGAGTGACACGCCAATGATCAAATTGCTGGAAAAAGATAAGAAGTATAAATGGAGCAATGCATGTGAAAGAAGAAGCTTTTCGGACGCTCGAAGAAGTTACTCATAACAGCACCAATGTTAGCTCGACCAGATTCGACCAAGCCATTTGAGGTGCATTGTGATGCCTCGTGCACTCGGACTTGGATGTTCTCTAATGCAAGAGGGTCGAGTGAGTACCTATGTGTCTCGACAACCGAGGCGACAGGAGGAACAAGTACCCAACACAGGGCTGGAACTAACAGCTGTGGTTCTAGCATTGAAAAGCTGGAGACACCATCTATTGGAAAGCTTGGTACATCTATACACGGACCACAAGAGTCTCAAATAAATCTTCACTCAAGCGGATCTAAACATACGCCAACGAAGATGGCTAGAGCTAATAAAGGATTATGAGATCGAGGTTCACTACCGTTCCGAGAAGCCAATGTCGTAATCGACGCCTTGAGTCGAATAGCTCGTTGCAACAGCCTCACCGCTCAGCCTATTGACTAAAGCATCTAAAGAAGAAATGAGTGAGCCTAGTCTTTCGAATTCTTCCCTATGAAGTATTGAGTAATTGGCCCTTATCCCTACCATTCGCGAAGAACTGGTAGCAACTCAAAAGAAAGATGTTGGTAAGAGTCACATTAAAAGACGAATTGAGAAGGGTAAAGTGAAGTGCTTTTGGAAAGATAGTGAGGGTGTGATTTGGTTCAAGAACAGATTGGTAGTGCCCAAGAAACTGGAACTTCGCCGGAAGATAATGGATGAAGCACACACCTCTAAGTATTCTATTCATCCTGGAACCAACAAAATGTATCAAGGTCTAAAGCCAAGACTTTAGTGGTCAAGAATGAAACAAGAAATAGCACGGTACGTCAATGAGTGTGACACTTGTCGACGAGTAAAGGCAGATCAATTGAAGCAAGCAGGACCACTCCAATCCATGAGTGTTCCGGAAGGGAAATGGAAAGATCTTAGTATGGATGTCATTATCGGCTTACCGTTAACTCCACGGAAGCATAAACCCGTTTGGGTCATTGTCGACGGCTTAACTAGGTCTCGCTCATTTCACCACTCGTACGTACTACCTACACGTCAAAGCAATACGCAGATTTACACATTGCTCGTGTATTCTGTCTACGTGGTGTACCCAAGACCATCATCTCGGTTCAAGAAGCTCGGTTTGTATCCAGCATTCTGGAAGCGGTTACATGAGTCATTGGGAACGAGGTTGATTCGCAGCTCGGTGTATCACCCTCAACGGATGGACGAGATAGAGGGAATCAACCAATATCCGGAAGGGGTGCTTCGAGCTTGTATCTTGACATACCCCCAGATTTGGAAAGATGCCTACCGTCGCAGGCATTCTCCTATAGCAACCGCAACCAAGAGAGTGTCGGAATGTGACTGTTCCAAGCTCTATACTCGGAAGGTACATGGAGAGAGAATAATATTGGTACCAGATCTAGTAAAGGATGTCGAAGAGCAAATACGCCTCATTCAACAGAACCTCAAGAGAGCTAAATCTCGATAGATCGGTTATACGGATAAAAGACGTCGAGAATTAGTGTTTAAAGGTGGAGATTGAGTATATCTTCGAGTATCCCCTACCAAAGTTGTCCAACGACCTAGAATCAAAGGCAAGTCAGCTCCACGATATAGCGGACCCTTTCTAATTCCGTAAAGAGGTGGAGCAGTTGCATATCGTTGAGAGTTACCAAGCACAATTATCGGGAATTCACAAGGTATTCCACATATCTCAAACGAAGACGTGCCCGAAACCACCGGTAGATGTATCGACCCCGGATGTGGAGCAGTTATAGCCGGACTTGACATATGATGAACATCCGATCGTAGTTCTCGACACCAAGGATCGAGTGACTCGACAAATAACCGTCAAGTTCTATAAGATTCAATGGAGCAATCACTCGAAGCTGAAGCTACTTGGGAGCAAGCGAGTTTCTCCGATCCAATCACCGAGAGATCTTTAGTACCATCACCTAGTCGTTTCGATCGTGAATCTCGGGACGAGATTCCTATAAGGGGGAGGGTCTGTAACAACCCTAAAATAATAAACATGCATTTCATGTCATTCATAAGCATGTTATCATGTGCATTTGTGAAAATATTAAATTTTTGTGTTAAGAAATACACATGAAATGTCAAATTAACTTAAGTTAAATTAAGATATTAAAAAGACTTTTAAATAAAAGTAAATTATTGTGTTTAACAATTTCTGGTGGTCAAACATAATGATAAAGGATTTATGAAATTGCTCTGAAATTATTTTATTTTGTAAAAATGCCTACAAGAAATAATGAAAACTTCTCTTTTAATTTAAACTTGAATTTTTAATCCTAAATTTATGTAGAATTTGAACTTCGTCCTAAAAGGAAAAAGATCCAGAATAATCTCAAATGTATCCCTGAATTTTCGTAGAATTTTTCGAGCCTTGGAACTATGATTTTCATTTTTGTAAAACCGCAAGGGCTTTTCTCGCAAAGTGCTGATCTTATCTCTTCAATCTCTCTCTTCTCTCCAGCACGCACCGCCTCTCCAGCACGCACCGCCTCTCCTGCGGCTGTGTTCCCTGCGGCGTGCTGCTGCGCTGCCTTGCTCTCTGTCTCGCCACGCAGCTGCCTCCTCTCCACCTCACCCTCTCGCCCGTTGGAGATAAAAAGCCCGGCCCCTGCGTCTCCCTCTTTCTCCCCCTTCGCACCGCGAGGACACCCGCCATAGCTGCCACTTTGTGAGCTCCATTGCGCCACTGCTGCACTCCATCCTAGCTCGGACCAAGGCTGCAGATCGATGCGCATCAACCTACCAAAGCTATGGGAAGAAACCTCAATCAATTTGGTTCGAGTGTGCAGAGAGTATTTCAAGGTTGACTCCAAGGACATCACCAATGACCACTTTTGACGGTTTGGCCAAATTCACCGTCGTTGGTGAGTGTTCTGCCTCGATTTACGTTCCATCATGTGCGCACCAGCTTCTAGCATCATCCTGATGTTTATTTTCTCTATTTTCCTAGACAAGTTGAAGCTACAACGGTTCCTTTCCCGCCTTTGTTCTCGCCGCCTCATGCTCGCTAGCCGTTCCGGTGAGCTTCTTGCCCGGGTGACCCCATCTCCTAGCTCGCGCGTCGATCTCGACCCGAGGTGCCAGCTCCCGTCCCGGCTGGACGCCTCTGCCACCAGCACCGGCAGACCGCGCCGCCGCCCTCGTCCGGAGCATGGCTAGCCTCCGGCTGAGCCAGCGGCCAAGTTGGCCGCATACCCTTTGGGTCGTGGAACCAGGCCCGTTGGCCCCGTTGCTTTTGGCCCGAGCTCCAGTTCATTTTTATTTCGTCATTTATTCTTTTCCGGAAAACAGTATTATTTTTCTAAATTCAGGTCTATTGATCCAGAGCTCCTAAAATAGTAAATCCACTTTTGTTGGATCCCTTGTGTCACGGTCTATCCACCGGTCATGATTGTTGATCAGGTTTTCCCAATATTTTTTTCTTCTTGGCAAACTCGGATCATTCCAAAACACTAATTAAACAATAACTATTTGTTTATATGTGCTAAAAGTGCAAACTCAACTTTGTTAGTTTGCTTTTGATGTGTTCTATCCTTTATATCATCTAATGATCTTTTATATGCATGTGTGCATGATAGTATTTAATTTTTGTGCATAACATGTATATTTGCTTAGGAATATAAATGTGCATCTTTTGAATTTAATTTATGAATGCGTTTTATATAGTTCATGTCACACCTTCCTGTTATTCAAGTAGGCCGAAGAGCATGCTAAGTTACCATGAAAAGTTTATGCATATAATCATAGTTTTATTTTTGCAAACTCATATGAAAATCACACAAAATGATAGAGGTTCAATTTAAAATAAAGTCCATATTTCATGCAAATTCAGAAAAATATGAAACCAACTTTGTTGAGTTCATAAAATTATTTTCTATCTGATTATGTATTAAAATATCTATTTTTAGAATCTTAATTTCATAAGTTTTAATTAATTGCATTCCTTTGATTAAGATAATTTATTATTTATGCTATTTACTATTTAATTTTGAGAAATGAATTTCTTGAAATAAAAGGGATACTGCAGACGAAAGTTTTTGTTAAACTTATTTTTCAAAAATAAGCATAAACATTGTCATTTCATGCACTTGTATTTTATCATTGCATGCGAAGGCACATTCATCATTTTATGTCATCGCATGTTAACATTTCATGTCGCTCATAGTATAGACTTAAGTTACTAATCGCCGATCGTCGATGCATCTGTCACAAGTCATACCTTGCATGATCATGCATGCATGTTAGTGACTCGCGATGTATCGTAAATTGTTGTAGCACGCGAGGTCGTCCGACGTAAGGAGAGGATCCCGAAGAGGTGATCATGGAAGTCAACTACATCGAGGACCACGGATTGTGAAGTCGATCGACAAGCCGCCGAGGTGAATCAAGAGCCGCCGTGGTGAATCAAGAAGAGAGATCATCAGCGCTAACGCCGCACCGAACGAGCCTAACTACGCTACGGTTAAAGGCAAGCTCCGGTGCATCGCACCTATATTTTTAAAGTCTTTTCTTTTATCACGGTTAATGAGTCGTGATTGTGCATTAGGTTATAGGAGTTGCTTGATACCCTAGATGCATGAGATAGGTTTCCATTTGTTTATGCTATACCTGGTACAGGTAGCTCAATAGAGTTCGATAACTGCTAAGCTTATGTCTTAGGGAATCGGTAGAAGTCGGGTGGTGTGCTACACTACTCGCGAGATATAGGATAATGACTGGTTCAATGTTTATGCTAAGAAGAAGGATAAGAGAAAGATGAGAGTGGAAGTGAAGACGTTAATAAGCCGAGACCGGACGGGCCCCGTAGGAGAAAGGGCAAAGACGGAGTTAAGGTCTTGCAAGGTGGTAGCCCCGTCCGAGTCTGGTCAAGGACCGTACCGTTGTCGGCTTAGTTGAACAACTTTGAACGTACCGCACTACATGCTGGTATCATGGGCCCAGCAAGCTGATGTACCCTATCGCCCCGTAGATGTAGCGTAGCCGGCTCTCTTTTGCCGGCTGTTAGTGAGAGGATAATCTCACGGGAGGGAGATGGGTCGACCACGAGGGAAGTCGTGGCGTCGTCATACTCCCGAGGGAGTTGGAAATGGCTAGTCTTCCGTCAGGTGATAGCGGGAAAGTTGTCGTATACGACCGAGTGTGGTGCGTATACGTCGTGTAGTCGGGTTTTGCCAGCTGGTATAAATCGATTCGAATCGCTGTCCCTCGCCGTAATGAGTACCGCTTGTTTAGCTCGTCGCATCGTAGTAATCAACCGAAAGATGTGGATGAGAGATGAAAGAACTCGTTGATCGGAAATGATCTTTGGTTGCAAACTTGATTGCAGTAGTTGTAGACTGCAAAACCTTGTTCTCTATTGAACTTAACTTGAGCTAAAACTTGAAAGTAAGGATCAACCATTAGTGCTGTTTTCGCAAGAGAGTCAACTCCACGTACGTAAAGCCTTTGCATACTAGGCGTCGGCCTTAGCGTGCTCGTTGACGGGTCGGTCTTGTTGAGTATTAGAATACTCGGGGTTTGCTCGTTGTAATTTCAGGGCAAGCGTCGTTCTTCCATGACTCGTTGCGGTAGCTGTCCGGAAGAGGAGCCGTGTTCCGAGGGTGGTTCTCTCAAGTGGGAACAGATCCCGACGTCCCGAGCGAGGAGGATCGTGATGTAAGACGGGCTCAGTACATCACGATGACGCTGCGTAGTATTTTGTTGTATAAAGTACAAGTTTTCGCTACAAGACTCGTAGGTTGTTAAACTTCATTAATGTATTATGCTTCCGCTGTACAATGTTTGTATTTTGAAAACCTGGTTGTATTATATCATGATGTATATATTCTGCCTTGTAAGAGATGATGTTTCTGTTCTAACTCGCTCGTCGAGTGTCCCTCTCGTACCGATTCCCGGGTGTCCCGGAGGGGATGTCACAACGACCCCCGTCACACCCGTCGAACAGGTGTAACTCGAAGTCGAGCTCGAGTTACATTCCGCCCCGCACGACCTTCGCCCGCAAGCTCGAGTCGTGGGGAAAACCACCCCTGGTCTTATCCGTATGCGCCCGACAGGGAAGGACGGGCATGGCCTCGTCTAAATCCAACCACTCGCAACGATGCCATCCACGGCTCCTCTAATTGCGGAACACTCCACCCGGGTATTCGCCGCTACAGGGACGACGCGACCGCCCGACCAACCCCGCCGGGACGTACGGAAAGAAGGCCGATGGGACAACACCGAAGCTCGACTAACACTCTCTCTCTCTCTCTCCCGTAACTCGAGCTCCATCCCCGTGACTATAAAGGGGTGTGAGTCTTCTCTACGCACAACGACACACGACGGACATACGCATCACACGTCACATTACGCACGGGACTTGGAGCGTGCTCCTCTCCCACCTCTCATGTATTCGCATTCCATCTTGGCGCAAGGAACACGACGCCGTGACCCCCCCCGCCGGACGTAGGGAGCTTTCCCGAACCAGCCTAAACCCCTCGTGTCTTCCCTTGTGCACCACCCGGCCTAAAACGCGCGACCCCGGGACAAATTCTACCGCCGGTGGTTCGAACACCGACAGCTTGGCGTGCCACGTAGGGTACCGTTGCGCGTTTCGTTAGCTTTCTCTTTTTCCTCATGGCACGGGTGGCAGATTCTCGAGCCGTCGTTTTGGGCTCCTAGCGCCGTCGTGCGCTTCGGAAGCCTCGACTTCTTTGCCACTCCCGAGCGGACGCCGGTACGCGTCGAGCTGCCAGCGCCGCAGCCCTTGCGGTCACCCCGTCGCCGCGAACGTTGCACAATTTGGTGCTCTCCGGGGACAGCCGTCCCCATGGGCGGATAGTTTGTTGGAATGGTTATCCATCCCTCCGAATCCCTCTTCGACCTTCTCGACGCGGGGAGGACGAAGATTCGGACCGGGGCAGCAGCGATGAAGCCTACGGCCCTCTCGCGAATGCAATGTAGTGCATGCCGCGGGAGCGGGCGCCCGTAGCGCCGGGGGACCGGCCGCGCCGGAGCCCGGCGCTCCCGGGACCCCGGCGGCCCAACGTGCGCACACCGCACCCCCGGACGGCGATGATCTACGGGATCGCCTCCGGTGCTAGACGTCTAGAGCCGGAGGAGGCCCGTCGTGGCCTCGAGGAGGAGACCGCGGTGGTGGAGCGAGAGTTGCAGCAGCAACGCCAACACGCGGAGGGCAACGCGCGTCGGAGGGCTCGCCACGTCCACCAGCCAGATTGCCGATGACGTCGGAGGCAAAACCCAGCACTTCCACGCGCCGGCGGAACGTGGCGGCGGCGGCCGCGTTGCTAAAAACCCTCCCCGTACAGCCGACTCCCGAGGCACAACGCGTGCAGAGGGAGATGGCCGCGCTCCTCGCCAAGCGGGCGGAGCAGCACGCCGAGAGTTCGCAGCCGACGTGCCGCGATATCAAACCAGCGCGCTAGCACCGGGCGGCACGAGTCCCGTGCGGGGGTTCAAGTACATGCTTCCGTCCGACAGCCCGTGCGGCCGGGCCAGCCCGAGCCAAGGCGATCGGTACATTCTCGCATCGGAGCTACCTACGACGCGCGCTCCAGCCTCATGACGATAGAGGCCCGCGCCTCGTCCGCAACCCCCGTCGCGGAGGTCGGGGCGACGTCGAGCACGACCGGAGCCGGAGCCCCGACCCCTCGGGCCCCGGGGTCTTCGGCTCCGCCATCATGGGAGCGACCTTCCCTCCGCGCTTCCGTCCCCGACGACGGTCGCCAAATATGCGGGGAGTCGAACCCCTCCCTCCGGGCCGGAGGACTATCGGCTTGCATGCCGGGCCGGCGGCGCGAGTGACGATCTCGCCATCATCCGGAACCTGCCTCTATACCTCGCCGATTCGGCGAGGACCTGGCTCGAAACCTGCCGGCGGATCGGATACGATCATGGGCGGACCTACGAGAGGTTTTCGTAGGCAACTTCCGTGCCACGTGCGCCCGCCCGGTAACCCCCGGGAGTTAAAGAACCGTCGGCGAAGCCGAATGAGCCGCTCCGGGATTATATTCGACGTTTCTCCCGGCGCCGCAACGAGCTGCCCCACGTCGTCGACGCGGACGTCATCGGGGCCTTCCTCTCTCGGAACGAACCGCGAGGCTCGGTCCACGAGCCGGGCGAAGCTGCTCGCGAACAGCTCGGGAGCTCCTCGAGATCACCACGAGCCACGCTTCGGCAAGGAGGCGGTCGGTGCCCTCCTCCACCGCGACCTCCCCGAGAAGGGGAAGGGTAAGCGGACCGGCGGAGGGCCTTCCGGCTCCAAGCCCAATAAGAAGAACAAGTCGCGGTCGATCGACGGTCCCATGGTGGCCGCGATCGAGAAGAAGGGCGCTAAGCAGCCCAACAAAACCCTCCCGACCACTTCGAGAAGAAGTGGAACGGGCCGTGCCCCAACCACGAGTTCCCCGTCAAGCACTTGATGCGGGACTCGCTCGTTGATGAAGAGGTTCATCACGCAGCGATGGGCGGAAGGGGCGCCCCAGCGAGACCAGGAGGAGAACGCCGGAGTCGAGGGCAACACCGGCGAAGAGAACGACGAAGGCTTCCCCGTGCGAAGGGTTGCCCGATGATCTTCGCGAGTTCCGACGCTCGCCCGGTCGGCGCTCCGTCAAGCTCGAGCGTCGGGAGGTCTTCGCCGCGGAGCCTCGCGACCCCGCCTTATCTCAAGTGGTCGGAACTCCCGATCACGTTTGATCGCGCCGATCATCCGGCGCGAGTTCCGCGGCCGGGTCGATACCCGCTCGTGGTCGACCCCATCGTCGCCAAGACACGCCTCTCTAAGGTGTTGATGGACGGGGGTAGCGGCCTCAACATTTTGTACACCGATGTCCTAGATGCTATGGGCATCGAGCGCTCGCGCATCCAACCAAACGGTTCGCCGTTTCATGGCGTAGTTCCCGGAACGCAAGCCGTTCCTATCGGCGGATCGACTTGCCCGTCACTTTCGGATCGCTTCGAACTTCCGAACGGAGACCCTCACGTTCGAGGTGGTTGATTCCCGGAGTCTACCACGCCATCCTCGGACGGCCATGCTACGCGAAGTTCATGGCCATCCCGAACTATGTCTACCCGAAGCACAAGATGTGGGGGCCGAAGGGAGTCATCACGGTGGGTGCGTCGTTTCAACACGCCTACCGGTGCGACGTCGACAATCGCGACCTGGCTTCGGCGCACTTGGCCCGCACCACCGAGCCGGCGGTCATCGTGGAGCAGGTGGTCGAGGACCCACAGCGAGCAAGCCGCAAGGCGGCTTCTTTGAGCCGGCGAAGGGAACCAAGGAGGTCGTCCTCGACCTCGAGGGAGACGACAAGAAGACGGTGCGTATCGGCAGCTCCCTCTCCCCCAAATAGGAAAGCGCGCTCGTCGACTTCCTCCGCGCGAACGCCGACGTCTTCGCGTGGAAGCCCTCGGACATGCCAGGAATACCGAGGGAAGTCGCCAAGCACTCCTTGCATGTCGGGCCGGGTTCCAGGCCGGTGAAACAACGCCGCGGCGCTTCGACGAGGAGAAGTGTAAGGCCATCGGGGAGGAAATCGCGAAGCTTTTGGCGGCCGGTTCATCAAGGAGGTGTATCACCCCGAGTGGTTGGCTAATCCTGTTCTTGTATGAAAAAAGAATGGGAAATGGAGAATGTGTGTTGATTATACTAGCCCGAATAAGGCCCGTCCCAAGGATCCCTTTCCTTTACCACGCATCGACCAAATAGTCGACTCGACCTCGGGGTGCGAAACCCTCTCGCTTTCTAGACGCGTACTCCGGGTACCATCGGATAGCGCTCGACGAGTCCGACCAACTCGCCATCTCCTTCATCACGCCCTTCGGCTCGTATCGCTACACGACGATGCCGTTCGGGCTCAAGAATGCTCGGAGCCACGTACCGCAGGTTTATCCGTAAGTGCTTCGACTATCTCATCGGAGATATCTTCGAAGCCTATGTAGACGACATCGTCGTCAAATCTAAAAAGGCCGACCAACTCGTGGTCGACCTCGAGCGTGTGTTCGCCAAGCTGCGTGAGAACAGCGTGAAGCTCAACCCCGAGAAATGTGTCTTTGGGGTCCCACGAGGAATGTTATTAGGCTTTGTCATCTCGGAGCGTGGCATCGAGGCAAACCCGGAGAAGATCGCCGCCATCGAGCGCATGGGTCCAATCCGAACATCAAGGGGTGCAGCGGCTCACGGGTTGCTCCGGCGGTGTTGAGTCGCTTCATCTCGCGACTCGGGAAAGAGCGCTCCCGCTCTACAAGCTCCTCAAAAAGTCCAAGCGCTTCGAGTGGACGCAGGAGGCGCAGCCGCACTCGATGAAGTGAAGCGCATCTTAGCCAACCCACCGGTGTTGACGCCGCCGTACCCGGGGAGCGACTCCTCGCTCTACGTCGCGGCAACCACTCGAGTCGTCGGTGCCGCCATCGTCGTCGAGCGGGAGAAAGAGGGGCACGTTCTCAAAGTTCAACACCCCGTCTACTACGTCGGCGAGGTGCTCTCCGACTCGAAGAGTAGGTACCTACAAGTCCTCAAGATCCTCTACGCCGTGATGGTCACCGCACGTAAGCTACGCCACTACTTTGACGCACACTCGATAACCGTGGTGAGTTCCTTCCCTCTCGCGCGATATTATCGAAAATAGGGAATCTGCGAGCAAGGTCGCCAAGTGGGCCCTCGAGCCGATGGGACATGACATCACCTACGCGCCCCAAACGGCGATAAAATCCCGGGTGCTCGTCGACTTCATCGCGGAGTGGATGGAGACTCGGCTACCACCCGCGCCGGTGGACCAAGAGTACTCGGGTCATGTACTTCGACGGGTCGTTGAGGCGCCAAGGGGCAGCATCGGAATCGTCTTCGTCTCCCCCAAGGAGTGCGCATGAGGTATGCTATTCGGTTGCATTTTTCCGCTTCAAATAATGTAGCCGAGTACGAAGCCTTGGTCAACGGTCTCAAGATCGCCATTGAGCTCCGGATCCGACGACTCGAGGTCCGCGGGGACTCTCAACTCGTCGTCGACCAAGTAATCAAAGAGTCGAGCCGTCGAAATGACATGCCGATGCTCTATCATCAAAAGGTGCGGAAGCTCGAGGGGAGGTTCGATGGGCTCGAGCTCGGGCACATCCCTCGACGCCGCAACGAGGCAGCGAACTCGCTTGCCAAGATGGCGTCCAGCCGGGAACCGGTTCCAGCGGGCATCTTCGCCCACGACCGGCTCCAGCCATCGCCTCGACCCCCTTCCTCCTAAGGACAATGTGGGACCCGTCGAAACGAACTCGGGGGCTGCCCCGGCGTCAACCTCGACTCGAGGAACACCCGAGCCCGAACGAGGACTCGGAGGCTAACCCTCCGCCGACAGGCGGAGAAATCATGGAAATCGACGTGCCGGCGAATGGCACGGCACGACCGTCCGATTGGAGGGCACCGTACATCGAGTACCTCCTCCACAAGCAAGCTTCCGGCCGACCGGACAGAGGCGAGGTGTCTTCATAGGCGCTCTAAGTCCTTCATCTTGGTCGAAGGCGAGCTTTATAAACGCAGCGTATCGAGAATTTTGCAGCGCTGCATCCCGATCGAGGAAGGCGTGCAACTCCTCAATGATATCCACGCGGCGCCCGCGGGCACCACGCCGCACCACGGACCCCGGTAGGCAACGCCTTTCGACAAGGCTTCTATCGGCCAACCGCCGTGGCGGATGCGACTCGCATTGTTAGCACATGCAAAGGTTGCCGCACTATGCCCGACGGACACATCAACCCGCTCAAGCCCTCCAAACCATACCAGCCACTTGGCCCTTCGCGGTCCGGGGTCCGGACCTGGTCCGACCTTTGAAAAAGGCGCCCGGGGCTTCACCCACTTACTCGTCGCGGTCGACAAGTTCACGAAGTGGATCGAAGCTCGAGCCATTAGCAAGATCCGCTCCGAAGAGGCAGTCGAGTTCTTCCTCGATATTGTCCATCATTTTTGTGTTCCCAACTCGATAATCACGGACAAGGGCACACAGCTTCACGGGGAAGAAGTTCCTCGACGTTCTGCGACGACTACCACATTCGGGTGGATCGGGCGGCGATGGCTCACCCCGAGACCAATGGGCAGGTCGAGCGGGTGAACGGCATGATCCTACAAGGACTCAAGCCGTGCATTTACGATCGTCCGAAACGTTTCAACGGTCGATGGGCAGCCGAGCTACCGGCCGTCCTCCGGAGCCTTCGAACGACTCCGAGTCGAGCAACCGGCTATACGTCGTTTTTCATGGTCTACGGTTCGGAGGCGATCCTTCCGACCGACCTCGACTATGGTGCTCCTAGGGTCGGCGCCTTCAACGAGCAAGGGAACGAAACAGCGCTAGAGGATGCAGCGAGACCAGCTCTACGAAGCTCGCGACGTCGCGCTCTTGCATTCTGCTAAGTATCAACAAGCGCTTCGACGATACCACGATCGCAACGTCAAGAGTTGAGGCTTCAACGTTGGAGACATGGTGCTATGCGAGTGCAGAGCAACAAGGATCGCCTCAAGCTATCCCCTCCTTGGGAAGGACCCTACATCGTCGCGCGCGTCATTAGGCACGGCTCCTACAAGCTCAAGACGGTGGAAGGTCGAGAATTAACCAACGCCCGGAACATCACGCAGCTACGTAAATTCTATCCCTAAACTCGCTTCGTTCCTTTGTTCCTAAACGATCGCCCGCTAAGTACAGGTGACCCCCTACCTCCGCAGCGAGGTCGAGCCTCACTCGGGGCTGGAAGGCGGGAGAAACCACGATTTTTCGAAAACAAAAAATCGCTACATTTAGCTCTTTTTCGCGAATAAATTTGCTAAGTTTCGCTTGGCCTCGGATTCAAATCTCGTTGACAAACAAAGTAAGCGCGAGCAAACGAACTCACAGTCTAAGTTGGTCGGAAGGTCGAAGCTCGAGTACCCCAGCGGTCCTAGCAAACGCTCACCAAAAATGGCTAAGTTCAATGAGGCTCGGCGGCTCGAACTTTGCGAATCAACGAGATAAGATAAAAAGGCCGGAATATAATCAAGTCGAACTTAAAATTTCTTGATAAAGAGCAAGACCCCGAAAGGTCGAGCGCAGAACCATTTAAGAAACTTAAAAGTTATTTACATATGGGGAGCTACGCCCCTTTGTTCTTAACAAAACAAAAAACAAAAACTAATCCCCTAACCCTTCTACATCTTGGGGAGGGGCTCCTCCTCGAGCTTTGCAGCCGGACAATCGGCGGGCGCGCGGGTCTCGGCCTTCGGCGACTCCAGCTCGGCGCTCGCGAAGCCGGGGACAAGTCCCGTGTTGACGGCCCCGAAGTCAAGATCTTCGTAGTGGGACGCCAGCACCGTGAAGGTCGCGCGCACGGCGGAGCGCCCGGCGCCTCGAATCACCGCGTCGATCCGTTCCGGCAGAGCGGCCCCGACGTTCTGCTCGACCTCGAGGTCGACGAACACGCGGCTCGGGACAGCGTCGAGCTCCCTCCGCGATGCCACCGCCGCGCCAAGCCTTTGCTCCGGCCCTTTAAAGAAAACCCAACTTCGTAAACCCGAGCTCGAGTAGTCGGCGAAACGACTAAGGGATTCGATTAAGATCAAGGAGGAAGGGCTTTGAACACTTACCCTCCTTCTCGGCCCGCCGCTCCCGGAGCTCGCGAAGATAACCGGACACGGTCCGATGGGAGACCTCCGCCGCGGCTTCGGCCTTCCGCCTCGCCTCCTGTTCCACTTGGAGCGCCTCCTTGACCTTCTCCGGCGCCGAGGCGGCCTCTTCGGCCTTCGCTAAAGCCGCGAGGGCCTCGCTCCCTCACGCGGCGCGCCTCCGCCGCCTCGAGCTCGGCCGCCTCCTTCGCCGCCCGGAGAGCCTCCTCGGCCCGTCGCCCGCAGCAGCTCGCCGGCCTCCGACTCGAGTTTGGCCGCAAACCGTCGCACCGCGGCGTAAGCCCGGCCAGGAAGTTCGATAGCCTCTCATCCAAAGGCTGCCCCGGAGCGCGACCACCCTCCGTCGGAGCTCCACCCGCTGCCGCGGCCACCGCAGCCACCTCCTCGACCACCGTCGTCCTCGACTTCGCAGCCTGCGCCGCCGAGGAGGTCGGCCGACTTGTAGAGGGTCGTAGGCGGAGCCCTTCTCCGAGGCGGCACGGTCCGCTGGGCGCGGGCGCGCCGTCTCCGGGTTCGCCCTCGCGAACGCGCTTCCCGGCCACCACCGCCGGATCGATCCTCGCCCGCATCGCTTCCTCGACGGGGTCCGCAGGGCCTCGACGCCGGCGAGGGTCCCGTGCCGGCTCCTCCGCCGGCTGCAGCTGGTTCAAGGACATTGACACGCGCGTCCGCGTGCCGTGGGTCCTGCTCACCGGCCGCAGCAGGTTTAAGGACATCGACGTGCGCGTCCGCACGCCGGTCTTCCGCATCGCCCTTCGCCGGCTCGCGGACGGTCCCCCGACTTCTTGGGCTCGCAGCGCCCGAGCGCCGGAACCTTGGGCGGGCACCACGTTCGCGGGTGCGACGGAGGGAAGACCTCCCGGATCTACGCCATCCGCCGCGTCGTCTCCGGGCGCCGCGGCGCGCGGTTGAGGTCCGTACCGCCTCCGACTAGCTCGGCGATCATCTCCGCCGCCTCCCTTGCATCGACGGCAGGATCTACCGTAAGATCGACCACTTCCGACCCGAAGAAGGGGTCCAGTGCTGGTCCCGGTCCCCTCCGCGCGAGGTGCCTCGCCAGCCCCGGAGCTCGACTCACCCCCATGGGGAGCGGGTTGACTCGAGGGGCCGGCCGCGAAGGTCGAGATCGAGGGACGGAGGACTCGAGACCCGAAGTGACGGCTCGGCGGGAGCATACGAATGGGATCTCCCCATCACTCTCGAACTCGCCGGCTCCGCCGTCGTCATCGAGTCCGTCGGCACGGGGGTCGAGGCCGTCCGGGCCGTATTAGAGTTCAACCCCGCGACCCGGTATGCCTCCCTTTTCCTTTGGCGCTCGACATCCCGCACGCTCTTCTCGAGCCGGAGCCGCACGGCCATGGCCCCGGCCGCCTTCCTCTCGGCTTGCTCTTCCGCGGCTTGGAGACGATTGGCCTCCCGTTGAGCGGCCCCTCGGGAAGCCGCAGCCCGGTGCGTCGACTAAGCGGGACCCGGGCATACCGCAAGAAAAACGCGAGTTAGCAAACGAGGCTCGGACGGAAATTCGAACGCGTAACAAGACGACGAAGGACGAATCGACTTACCACATCGAGGGCCTCCGAGTGCGGCTTCATTTTAGGCCCCCCCGGACGGGCCACGCACGCGCTGCGGGTTCCCGGCGCGCTCCGGACACGCAGCGCGACAGAGTGCCGTCGTCGAGGTCCTGCACCGCCATCACGGTGTCCGAACAACGTGGTCGTTGCTCGACACCCGGTGCATCAACATCGAGCACCGCATTAGCGGCGCAAACCTACACTTGTGGTAGGAGCCCACCACCACCGTCGCGTCAACTTCGAACCGCGCCGGATGCCGGATCGCCGGGACCACCGGGTCGATCTTCCGGGCACCGGCGCGGGGCGGCCCCACTTCCATTCGCCCGGGGCCTCCTCAAAAACCCGGTCCTCGAAGGCCGGGAACGGGTGCTCCGGGTCCTGCCGGAGGTAGAACCACTTCGGGTGCCATCCTTGGTTGGATGTGGGGGTGGTCACCGTGATGTAGTCCCTCCCCGGTCTCTCTTCATCACAATCCCCGCACGGCCGACGTTCGCGTGAACATCCTCGCCCCGGAGTTCCGCCTCGATGGAGGTTGATGCGAAAATACTATCTCCGGAGGTCGAGATCGGGCGCCATCCCCAGGAAACCCTCGCAGAGAGCAACGAAAGTGCTCATCCGCCGGATCCCGTTGGGATTCGAGTGCTCGAAGCTCTAGCCCATTCCGGAACATCATCGCCCGCAGGAAGTCATTCCCCGGCGTTCCCGGGCCGCGCTCGTGAAAATGCAGGAAGGAAACCACGTAGCCCGGGGGCGGCTCCGGGTGGGACTCGTTGTCGGGAAGCCTCCACCACCGGTCGGGGCCGCGGTCCCGCAGCCAGACCTTGCGCCACCGGGCGGTCAAGCTCGGCCCTTGTCGTTGTGGAGCGGGTCCAGGTCGACATGGGCTGGAGGAGAGGGGGAAGGCAAGGGAGCGGCGCAAGAAAGGCGAAAGCCGGAGCTTGGAAGGCGAAGGCTAGGGCAAGAAAGACGAAGGCGGAGAAGGCAATGGCGTGTGGGAACCAAGGGACCGGTGGACGGCAGCTTAAATAGGGGGCTGCATCGGATGGCTACGACCCTTCGGCTCCGCGGCGGGCCCCATGACCCCCACTACTCCGGTATAGTTTCCTAACTCTCTCGCCCCGATTTTCACGCCACTACCTACGGGATCGCGGTTCAGCAGCCCGTACTAATTGCGCGGGTCCCGCCACCACCAAGAGGAAGTCGAATCCACACTATGCGGGCCCGCCACCGCTCGCCTTCAACGAGATAAGGACGCGCTTCGATCTCTCGAACCATGGAAGCCGAGACGGTGAAAATTCCACGCTCCCTTCTGCACTTTTTTCCTTTCGTATTCTCTCACCCGTAGGCGAGAGACGGGAAAGGGCACTCACCCCGAGGGAGTAGCTCGACCTCCTACCAACTCCCTTCAAGGTCAAGCGCTCGACCTCGGGACTCGACCGACCGAGGCTCGACCTCGAAGGTAAGCGGGGATGAGAGACCGAAAACCGTCTCGACGGCCCCACCCGGCCGAGGTTCTCGGGCTGGCCCCATCGAAGGGGTTCGACGGCCGCCTCGACCAACACATACCGAGCCGGGGAGTGACGTCAATGGGCATCGACTAACACGTTCGAGTCCCGATCGACCTCGACTAAGGGGAATCTCATCGTAGAAAGGCATCGAGCCCCCGAAACCTAGCGAACGGTTTTGGGTCCCAATCGAGAACGACCGTACGGATTAATGGAGTTGTTCCCCAGCGGGCTCGACGGAATCTCCTCGACGAGAAACCGTAACTTCGCTCGAACTTTTCCCGTTATTGAGCTCATCGAGCCCCGCATGTCGGCCCTTCCGGGTGAATCGCGGATCCGCTCTACCCTCCGCCGTACGAACACGACGTGGACGGGGAAAACGACTAAGACGAACTATCCCACGATCGGCCGACCGCCTCGCACGGGGCTCGGGGCCGGCATCGCGACACGAGGTCCAACATCGGGACCGCCTTTCGTTAACAACTAAGCTGGGGCATAAGCCTTCGGCTTATCCCCCGGCACGGGGCTACCGTCCACCGGACGCGCTCGCGCACCTCCGGCGGACGAGAAGTTTTCATAAGAAACAGGCGAACACGACTCCCCGCCTCGACGGAAGATCCCCGGACGAGTCCCCGACTCTCCCGCGGCCTCGGGGCTACTCGTCGGGGAAAAGATTAGCGCTGCCACGTGGCAGCACCCGGCCCACCTAGCAGCAGGTTTTATCACGGCCACGTCATCACTAGAGGCCGGCCCGCACCCGCCTGAACTAACCGAGAAAATGACCCTGTCGCCTTACTCAAGGACGTCCGCTTCGCACGACCAAGGCGTATTGGTCGAGGGACTCCGTCCCGCCCGACCTTGGTCGCTCGATCTTCGTACTCGAGTTAGGCGCTTGAGCTCGGCTCGACCTCGTGGCTTGTCCACCAACCGCATTAACTCCCAATCGCCCCGATGCCCACGTGGGCACTACTCGGAAATCATTGGCGGGAGACCCGAGCCCATCCCTCCTACCACCACTCGCTCCCGTCGGGGCACGCCGACGGACGCGCCGTTCTCGTTACCCGACAGGAGTTGGCGTGGATCGAAGCCTTCGGAAGAGGCCATTATGCGCCGACGTACGGGCGTACGACCCCCGTCACACCCGCCAAACAGGTGTCACTCGAAGTCGAGCTCGAGTTACATTCCGCCCCGCACGACCTTCGACCGCAAGCTCGAGTCGTGGGGAAAACCACCCCGGTCTTATCCGTATCCGAGCCATCATTGCGCCCGACAGGGAAGGACGGGCATGGCCCGTCTAAATCCAACCACTCTGCAACGACGCCATCCACGGCTCCTCTAATTGCGGAACACTCCACCCGGGTATTCGCTGCTACAAGGACGACGCGATCGCCCAGTCAACCCTACCGGGACGTACGAGAAGAAGGCCGATGGGACAACACCGAAGCTCGACTAACACTCTCTCTCTCTCTCTCTCCGTAACTCGAGCTCCATCCCTATGACTATAAAGGGGTGTGAGTCTTCTCTACGCACAACGATACACGATGGACATACGCATCACACGCCACGTTACGCATGGGACTTGGAGCGTGCTCCTCTCCCACCTCTCCTGTATTCGCATTCCGTCTTGGCGCAAGGAACACGACGCCGTGACACCCCCCCCGCCGGACGTAGAGAGCTTTCCCGAACCAGCCTAAACCCCTCGTGTCTTCCCTTGTGCACCACCCGGCCTAAAACGCGCGACCCCCGGACAAATTCTACCGCCCGTGGTTCAAACACCGACAACGTTGCTCCTCTTCCGGAAGCTACCGTACAAGTCGTGGAAGTACGACTCATGTCCCGAAAGATAACGAACAAACCCCGAGTATTCTAATACTCGGCAAGACCGACCCGTCAACGAGGCACGCTAAGGCCGACGCCTAGTATGCAAAGGCTTTCCGGTCGTGGAGTTGACTCATTTGCAAAAACAGCACTAATAGTGGATCCTTAGGGCATGTTTGGTTGCTTACCTTAGAGCTGCCACAACTAAGCTTAGTCATGCCACAATTACTTAGGCTAGTGTTTGGTTTCTTACTAACTTTAGGCTGCCACACTTTCTTAGGCGTGACTCAAGAGCTTTGCCATGGAAAATTTTGCCACAGGTGCGGCGGCAAAAACGAGCGCCAGACTTGTGTGTTGCTCGCCAAACCTGCTGAAGATTCCCTGCTGCTCCGCTTAATCAGCTCTCTCTCCTCTCTGTTCTATACGCACCAGTGCAAGTGACCCTATGCTACAATGTTTCATGCTGCCGTATGATTATTATGATGTCATCGAGTTCTTTATACTCTCTCTTCAATTAACTTTTTCATCCAATTAATTATCTGTTGACAATATATTATGCACTAATTACTTTTGTTGTACTCTTTCTTCTTAATAACAAAAAGATTGCTCAAGAAAAATGATACTACCATCTTAAATATCAAAGTTTTGATTGCAATCAAACAACTAACTAAAAGTATTTTAAGTATTTTTTGTCACATTCATAGTAGCCATCCAAACACATGTCACACAAAATTTGCCATAACTATACTTAGGCGTGGCTGCCAACCAAACAAGTTCATTTTGCCAGAGAGTTAGGCAAGCCACAAATGTGGCTGGTAACTAAGATTAGGCATGGCAAATTTAGTCGCGAACCAAACAGACCCT
>JAUNZO010003428.1:0-156125 GCA_031894775.1 Chloris gayana | reverse complement strand
CAAGAGGCTATGCGTGTCGTATACTTGCCTTATGGGTATACGAGATGATGAAGAAATGGATACGCAAAGACATGGTGGCAAATCAAAGAAGATACGGATAATGGCGATAGGCAACGGATCGGTCTTCGACCGATGCGGGATAATAGAAGATCCTGTATACCGGTATAGAAACAAGGCGGATACTAACACCGGTATACAATGACGTGAGAAGCAAGTTATTGAACAATTTGTAGTCTCATTAGGACTGCGGATCAATAAAGAAAGTCGGAGATAGAATTCCATATATGTAATTCATGTAATCGGCTAGGACTACGATGGTAACCCTAGCTCCCCTGGACATATAAGGCGGAGCAGGGACCCCGAAAACTCTCGACATCTTGCAATTAGCAAATCGCTAAAGGCAATACATAACATACGGGACGTAGGGTATTACTCTCGATTCGAGGGCCCGAACTCGTCTAAAATCGCGTGTTCCTGTGTGTTACGTGTGTTGCACCATCGAATTCCACGCTCGTGAGGGACCGGGTAGTACTAGTGCCGAGTTTAAGACTCGACATTTGGCGCGCCGAGAAGAGGTACTTACGGCATCACGAGGATTGCATGAGCTGAAAGCCAATGCCACTCTTGTACATCCGGACAGTGTCCGGATTTGGCTGCGAGCATCCGTTTAATGCGAACTTCTAACCGATCCTTGTTGGGGAGGGAAGTTCCATCCAAGGGCATGGCGGTGTCTTCATTGAAAAGCCAAGCGGGGTGTTCTTGCCTCTTGAGTGGTTGGACGCCCCGCACTATGAAGCTCCGGAGAATTGTCTCGGCGGTTATGCCTTTGACATTTTTCAAATATCCGATGCGGGCGAGGAGTGCAAGAACTTCATCGTCCTCTTTGAGTTTTTCCTGGTTTCAAGCGGTGGGGAAATTCTTGGCTACCTTAGCATTGAAAGCGAGGAGAGATGGTTGAGGATTGTCACGGAAGAACCAGCCTTTTTTCCGATGAGCTATGCTATTATTCAAGGATAAAGAGAAATATTCATCCGCGCTCCAACGATCGGATTCCCACACCGCCAACTGCAGCTCGGCGGTCCGACGATGGAAGCGGGCGAATTTGGAATAGATATTGGAACAGACTTGAAGTGGGGGAGAACTCCAAGGAAAGCTTCGCATAAATGAATAAAAAAGGCAATCCGAAGGATGGAGTTAGGGTTAAGGTTCACTAACTCCCATCCATAGAGGAAAAGAAGTCCTCTAAAGAAAGAACAGAATGGGAGATCGAGGCCACGAAGGAAAAAGGCTTTGAAGACTAGCTGCTGAGATTCATCTATACCCCAGGGAATTTGGGTCGGGGAAGGGACACTCCGGTTTAAGATGGGTTGAGGAGGAAGATACCCATCCTTAACTCGCTTCGTTCGGGGAGGATTCTATAACCTTGCTCGGGACCAAGGTCTTGAACCCCAAATGGAAGGCGATCGTGAGGAACAGAGGAAGAAGATGAGGGAACGACGGTGGATTTCTTCTTGCCCATCTTGAGAGATGGAAAAAGAAAGCTTTGAATTGGTTAATGAGGAAGGAAAGCGCAACGGAACAAAAGCGAATGGCGGGCGCGTATGAGCTTCGGGAGCGGGGTTGACCTAGGTCGACTTTTCGTTTTCTTTTATAGACACTGGGATGGGCCGGGGCTGAAGTGTTATTGGGCCTTTTAAGAGGCCGAGGAATGTCGTAATGCTGTGCAATTATGACCTAACGGCCATGAGGAAGTTAATGATCTGTTATCTGCGTTAATTATGACTTAACGGTCATAAGAATAAGCCGTCGTGCTTTTATGAAAGAAAAAAGCGGTCTGAAAAATGGAAATTTTCGGATAAAAGTTAAAGTTATGCAGAATTTTGTAATTCAGCGGTATGAGAGAGTTAGATTTTACATCACTCGGTGATAATGGATGCCTTAGGCTATGGGTGTTAATCATCCGACTGATTGTAGGCTTTGGAGACTCGAGTCGTCTGTGAGAATATAAGGGATAGATCGGTCCGATCAACCGAATTGTGGTTTTTAGTGAAATTTCGATAAGCGAATTATAAGTCCAGAGCTGATTTAGGCGGTCTGTTATGTGAAATTGGTAAAAACATACGAGAGGATAAGAAATTATAGCCGGTATGACCGGTCTGGAAAATATGTTCTTAGCAAAAATTGCTTGAGAGGAATGTGATTTGATGGAAAATAACCAAGCATAGTCTCTCAAGAAAGACTCTTGCATTATTTATGATCCTCAAATGATACAAGAGTCGGGGGCTATACCTAATTAGGTGCACCTGACCGGTGCACCGTGTTCAAGAGCGGTCTGCAAAAATCTCGGGAAGTGGAAAATGATGGAATTTGAAAGAAGCAATCAGTAGCAATTAGATATTAAAGGAAATAATGAAGAATCAACTAGTGGACTCTTGCATTATTTGAAAGGAGTCAAATGATCCAAGAGTCGGGGCTATACTCAATTGGGTGCGCCTAGTCGGCGCACCGTGAGAAGAATAAGCTACGACTACCTAATTAGGTGATATAAAAGGTGAAAAACAATAATTTTTTTGGACTTCTTGTTAAAGCACTTATGAAGAAAAAAGAACGAGTTTGCAGCAGATTGGAGTTCTTTTTAATTTTACCATGAATAAAGACCAACATGCGAGAAGACTAGTTAGTTTTATTCAAGGTTAAATAAAAAATTACTCGAGGGTCTGTTGTCGTATACTTGCCTTATGGGTATACGAGATGATGAAGAAATGGATACGCAAAGACATGGTGGCAAATCAAAGAAGATATAGATAATGGCGATAGGCAACAGATCGGTCTTCGACCGATCCGGGATAATAGAAGATCCTGTATACCGGTATGGAAATAAGGCGGATACTAAGACCGGTATACAATGACGTGAGAAGCAAGTTATTGAACAATTTGTAGTCCGATTAGGACTACGGATCAATAAAGAAAGTCGGAGATAGAATTCCATATATGTAATTCATGTAATCGGCTAGGACTCTAATGGTAAACCTAGCTCCCCGGACATATAAGGCGGAGCAGGGACCCCCCCCTCCCGAAAACTCTCCGACATCTTGCAATTAGCAAATCGCTAAAGGCAATACATAACATACAAGACGTATGGTATTACTCTCGATTCGAGGGGCCCGAACCTGTCTAAAATCGCGTGTTCCTGTGTGTTACGTATGTTGCACCATCGAATTCCACGCTCGTGAGAGACCGGGTAGTACTAGTGCCGAGTTTAAGACTCGACAATGCGTGGACTATCGTGCCCTCGATCGAGGTTACTATCAAGAATAAGTATCCTTTGCCTCGTATTGATGTGCTCTTTGAGCAATTGAAGGGTGCTAAAGTATTCTCAAAGATTGATCCGAATTCGGCTATCATCAATTGAGGATACGGGAGGAGGATATTGAGAAGACGGCTTTTTGCACAAGGTATGGGCATTATGAATACGTCGTTATGTCTTTTGGACTAACAAATGCCCCTGCCGCTTTCATGGAAGCAATGAATAGGATGTTGCATGAGTATTTGGACGACTTCGTTGTTGTCTTCCTTGATGATATCTTGATCTATTCCAAGACCGAGGAAGAACATGAGAGACATCTTTCTCTTGTTCGGATGCTCTCGGGAAGAATCAATTCTATGGCAAATTGAAGAAGTGTGCCTTTTGACTTTACGAGGTGGCTTTTCTTGGTCATGTCATTAATGAACATGACATTTCGATTGATCCCAAGAATGTGGTTGCTGTTGTTGAGTGGGAGAGGCCTACTAGTGTGACTGAGATTCGCAGTTTCTTGGGTCTTACTTGGTTATTATCGGCATTTTGTGCATAATTTCTCCAGACATTGCAAAGCCCTTGACTAAATTGACGAGAGAAAGGAGTTACATTTGAATGGAGTGAAACTTGTGAGATCGGTTTCGGACATTGAAAGGTAAACTAGTGAATGCTCCAATTCTGACCTTGCTCGAGAGTGGCAAGCGCTACACCGTGTATACGGATGCTTCTCGTGTTGGACTTGGTTGTGTCTTGATGTAGGATGGTAAAGTCATTGCTTATGGCTCTAGGCAGGTGAAGAAATATGAGAGGAATTATCCTACTCACGATTTGGAGTTAGCAGTTGTCGTGTTTGCCTTGAAGTCATGGAGGCATTATCTTTATGGTGAGTCTTGTGACATTTTCACGGATCACAAGAGTCTCAAGTATATTTTCACTCGGAAGGAGTTGAACTTGAGACAAAGGAGGTGGCTTGACTTAATCGGTGATTATGATCTCACCATTCGAGTATCACCCTGGTAAAGCAAATGTGGTGGTCGATGCTCTTAGTAGGACGGGAGTTCCTAAAGTGGCAATGCCTTTGATTGCAGATTTGGATCGTATGGGTGTTGCCTTGTGTTATGTAGGAGCTGCTAGAGAGGAGACTCGGATGCTCATTCGGTCATCGATTGTGGAGAGCGTGCGTGAAGCACAACGAGCATGATCGCTTGATTCAGGAGGCTCATAAGAGGATAGGTGATGGCAAACCACGAGAGTTCACTATCGATGCGAATGACGTGGTATGTTTTAGGGGTCGTCTATGTGTTCCCCGGAAATCGGAAGTGAAGATGGATATTCCGAGAGAGGCTCATAGAACTCCTTATACCGTTCATCCTGGTGAGACCAAGATGTACAAAGATCTGAAGCAAAATTTCTGGTGGAAGAGGATGAAAATGGACATAGCTAAGTATGTTGCAGCTTGTGATGTGTGTCGGCGTGTGAAGGCCGAGCATAAGAGGCCTGTCTGGTTTGTTAAAGCCTTTAGAGATTCCGGAATGGAAGTAGGAGCATATTACTATGGATTTTGTGATTGGTTTACCTCGTTCTCCTCGAGGTAAAGATGCTATTTGGGTTGTGGTTGATTGACTCACTAAGTCGGCGCATTTCATTCCAATGAAGACTACTAATTCAGCCCATGAATTGGTTCCTTTGTATATGAAGGAAGTGATCAGACTTCATGGTGTGCCTAAGTCTATTGTTTCGGATCGGGATTCTAAGTTTGTCTCTAAATTTTGGGAGAGTCTCCACACCGCTTTGGGTATAAAGCTTTCACTTAGTGTTGCTTTCCACCCCAGACCGATGGTCGAGTACTATTCAAATGTTGGAGGATATGCTTCGAGCTTGTGTCCTTTCTTGGAAGGGCAGTTGGGAGGATCATTTACCATTGGTGGAGTTTGCTTATAATAATAGCTATCATGCTACTATAAAGATGGCACCGTATGAGTTTTTGTATGGTAGACGGTGTGTGTCCCCGTTATGTTGGGAGTCTTCGGAGAGATCATTAGTTGGTCCGGATTGGATTCAGGAGACAGCTGGAAAGGTACAAGAGATACGCCAGAATATGTTGACAGCTCGGAGTCGTCGGAAGAGTTATGCTGATAAGAGGAGGCGAGACACGGAGTTTGCGGTGGGTGACCAGGTTCTTCTCAAAGTATCACCTACTTAGGGTGTTGTGCGTTTTGGAGTGGTAGGAAAGCTTAGTCCGAGGTATATTGGACCTTTTGATATCATAGACCGAGTTGGCAGTTTGGCTTATCGGTTGCAGTTACCCGAGTCCTTGAAAGGGGTCCACAATGTCTTCCATGTCTCTATGTTGAGGAAGTATTTGCGGGACCCGGAGCAGAAGGTCAATTCAGAGCCGATCGTGGTGCAACAGGACTTGACTCTCGAGTGTCGTCCTGTTCGGATCTTAGAATCGTCGGAGCGCGTTATGAGGAAAAGGACTATAAATTATGTGAGGGTCCTATGGACTAATCAGTCCGAGCGCGAGGCTACTTGGGAACTTGAGGAGCTGATGCGCAAGAAGTATCCATATCTTTTCGAGGCCGGTGAGTTTTATACTTTTCTTGCCTTCTTTGTTATTTGCTAGATATTGTTGTAACGACAGAATTCGAGGACGAATTCTTTTAAGGGGGTAGAATGTAACACCATAAATGAAAAACATAAAAAAAGGCCCAATTGGGCTTTGAGTTCAATTAAAGCCCAACTTAGAGGGGCAAAAGGAGAGAAACCTAACTAACCCTAGTACCTGCTCCCTCTCGATTCGCAATCGATCGAAGGTGAAACAAAGGGCGGCGCTGCAGCCTGGTTGACCAGCGATAGCGGCTCACCGTGACCAGCTCCCAGGTTGGTCAATTCCCTCCCCAATGAAGGAAAAACGATGCCTCTCCTCTTCCTCTGTCCTGTTGTGCTGATTTCTTTTTCATTGGAAGTTGTAGGCCACACAACTCTTTAGGGAGCAAGGGAAGGGCACGCAGGTCAGGTTGAGAGCAACCGTAGGTAAATACATTGGTTACTCTTTTGTTTTTCTCTATTTCGTCCCTGGTGCGTTGTGGTAGCTAGCAGGGGATGAATTTCTGAGCCGACATGTGGTGCTGTTCAGTTTTTGTCAAACAATGTGCAATAGCAGATCGATCCCAATTTCAAGGGTTTTAGAAGCCGATTTTGACTAGGATTATAAAAGAGAAGTTGTAGAGGATTTCAAGAGCTTTCCAACGCATATCTATATACATTATTTCGTGGAGTAATCTAGGAGTTATGGCCATCTGAATCTGACTGTTATTTTCGTCAGTTTGGTCAGATTTGCAGTTTTCAGTTACAATGTTCGATTTTGAGAGGCTATTTAAAATACTTTAGAGGCCGAATTTAACTAGGGTCTTTTAATGAAAGTGGTAGAGTACTTGACAACCTTTCCAATGAGTATTTATATGTATTATTTTGTTGAGAATAGAAGAAGTTATGACTGTCTGAACTTTACTGTCGAATTTTGTCAGTTACAGATTCAGACTGACATTACCGACTATAACGACCCATTTTGAGTGGTGATTTACATTACCTTAGAGGCTATATTAGTCCAGGGTTATATGGAGTATTTTTTTAGTCCTATATATCCTCTTTCCATAGGGTACTTATTTGCTTGTTTTGAATCAGTGGTTTGAGAATTATGATTTTCCAAAGTTAGTGTCATGCTGCTGTTGACTGATTCTGTCAGTCACCTTGTGGAGCCATTTAGAATTAGTAGATGTCGAAATTAAATTTAGAAATGAACACCAAAGTTGTAGCTTGTTAAATGTATATGATTGTAGAGTATTTATTTTCTATCATTGCTATTATAGTTTTAATGTTATTAAAATAACAAGCCACAATGCTGCTGTTTGTTAATATGAGGTATTTTACTGTTTTTGATGATTGCGGGTTCGGGCATAGGAGCGCTATGTTCATTGTTTGTAAATGATATATGGGGTGTTTGTACTGAGTTATTTGTTCCAAAAATAGGTGGTAGTGCTCCGGGTCGTCCGTAGTACATTGATCTTCTTCGGTTGGAGGTAAGTGAATGTAGTGGTGGTTTGCTACCGTTTTGTCTTGTTATTTTTATCACCTACATCTTAATATTCAGAACCTTGCCACTTAATAATAATCTGAATGTTGGTGATAATTTGAGGCTTATTTATGTCATGTTGCTTATTTATTCATTTGAGGCCTATTATCATATCTTTATGATAAATGAAGTTGAAGTTGTGGTATATTCTCTTATTATGAGACATATGAAGCATATCATGAGCATGATCATCTCATCTCATTTGCATTGAAGTTTATCACAATCCTATGGTTGTGATCTGTACCGGTACACATCGTACGTTGCCCGAGGAGGGTGCGATGTAAAAGTGGACATGGCATTGCATATATGCATTCATTGAAGTTTCTAACATTTAAATGTTATTGTGGATGTGAGGTGATCTTATATGATCCTGGAGCTGTTTTCTTATCCAATTATTATCATTGTGGTCTATACTTGAAGTTTTACTTATGTCATCTTGATATAATTAAATCGTTGCTTAATTCAACTTGTGGTTTAAATAGCTTGACAAAACAAATTTACTTGCTGAGATTTTTATCTCACCCTTGCTCTACTCTCTCCAGGTGCTTGATGATTGCTAGGAGGGGAAGAGGGATTTGCTGCGAGATCTTACAGTTCATCGTTTTATAGACCCTTTTTTTTAGTCTTGAAAATGAAAGCTTAGTCTTTATCGTCGTTAGAATGATACTTAAAGTCTATGTTAATGTTAAAGTTTTGCTGCGGTTCTTTCTTATGGTTGCTAGGATACTTTGATAATGCTAGTCTTATATTCTTCAATAATATATATGTGTGTGTGGTTATGCTTCCGCGGTGGTTGTATTTACAAAGGAGATGCTTGCTGAAAATTTCTATTTTTATCTTCGGTGGTAGAATGTGTAGTTTTAGTAATGTCCCGGGGTGTTGGTGGATTCCGGGCGTTACGGGAGCTCCGCCCTCGCTCGCGCGTTCTTGCTCCGGGCTCCAAGCCCGCGGAGCCGTTGCTCGTCGTAGCCGATGGCGAGCTCGGTTTGGGCGAGCGCTTACGGTCGATGCCGATTTGGATAATCCTCCCGTTTGGCTTGAGCTGGTTTCGGAGAGAATCGCTTCGACCCACAGCTGTCCCAAACGGGGCCTAAAGCTTGATGTTATATTTAGGCATGGTCGTTCGTTTTGGGCATGTAACTTGTAGCGGGGCTTGATTTTCACTGTAAACCTAATGAAATGGTTGAGTGATTGATTCTTTTTTCTTTGATACAGCCTCTTGCCGTCTTGCGTCGTTGATGTTATGGCTAATTGAGTTTTCGGATGGACAAAAAGGAATTGCACGTGGTCGGTGTTATGACTCTAAGTTTTTGCATGGTTACTTGTTTTGTCTATCCATGAGTAGGGATGCGGAGGAGGAAGATGCGAGAACGGTGGCGAGCAACACAATACAAAGGTGAGTGAGTCGCACCACCGTGATGCAGAGAGGTGAGACCGTGAGGACGGTGTTGGTCGGTGATTCGGCGTGACTCGAGAGAAGGGGACGGCGAGCGACAACGGCGGGAGATGGTCGGGGAGGTTAGGATGGGAAGTGTTTGTTTCGAGAGATTTGTAACGGAATCGGATTACCTCTTGTATGTGATATCCTTTAACGTGTTTGTTTTGGGCGTGGACCATAATCGGGCGCAACGTAATGGAATACTGGTCTATTCATATCTCAATCCCTCCTTCCACAACCGTAATCGGATCTCATACCAGTCGGTGACTCGAGAGAGCTTTCGTTTTGGCGGTGTTTTGCCTTTCCAAGCCGCTAATCGATTCCGAGCTTCGCAAATGGCAATGTTTTGCACGCTTTGATTCCACATCGGCCTCAATCGATTCCGAGCTTCATCCTCAATCGATTCCACATCGGCATCTCCGGCAGCGAGCCGAGCGGCTCTACATGCTCTCCTCCACTTTCTCCGGGGAGGTCCACTTTTGTCGGCGGCGAGATGAAGTCGATGACGTGGGTTGGGTGATGACGGTCACGACGAGGATGCAAGCACGGGGAGCCGATCGAGGACGTCCCAGCGTCGGCCATGGAAACGAAGATCACGTCAAAACGATCCTCGTGGAGAGAGTCAACGATTCATCACGACGACAACTCGAATCAATTTTGGTTGCTATCCTAGGGTCGACGCCTATGGCGACGTCAAGCTCGGATGTTCTTGTGGCTGCAAATTTCCGATTTCGTTAGAGACACCGAACCAAACAAAATGTGTAATCACCGATCCCATCACCGATTCCACTCGTATTCCGATTCCATTTTATTTGCGTTACAATTTTCAAACCAAACACTTCCATGATGGCTACGCGGACCGGACATTATGCCAATCGAGCCATGCTCGGATTGACACAACATGCAAATGTCTAGGGCCAAGCATGACCCATAATTGATCTATTGGCCTTCGTGTTGGCCGTGCTCCAACGGAGCAAAAATAGTCGTGCTTTAGACCAGTTCATTTAGCACGACCAGCTAATAAGATATACATTGGAATGCTTACAAAATTATTGGCAATTCCAACGAAAGATCCTTATATTTGCTTGAGGGGATACTAGAAGTATAATATGACTCCAAACTAAACTTCCTAAGAATTGATGGTAGTCAAAGCTTAAAACATTTAACCAAATCTTTATCAAAACATAGGTTAGTAGCCTTGTTCCACTACTGAATTTTACAATCGAACATCTTGATCATCATGCTATGGTGATTTCTTTTCTATATGAATACTGGTTTCACTATCATACTTATTAACTTTTCTGCCCAAGATATGATGGTTATTTCAGCTGAAACTAACTATGATTAAATTCGGCTCTAATCAGCACAAATTCATAGTTATAGCTTACTTTAACAAGATCACATAACCTCGAGGAAAAAAGTTAAGATTTCACAAACTGCTCTCATTGCAGCCTTACATTCAATATTCATAAGAAAGATGCTACATCATTTTCCTTCCTGAACATACCAGTGTTAAACCGAAAAGAAACAAACCGCTCTCAATACGACGAGTCTACCGACTATATAAGCTGGTCTTATTATTCAGCAATAGCACAATATCACAGATCGCTCTTAACATAGCAGCCCCCTAGCTCGATAATTTAATTCAAAATTAAAATATTGAGACACTAAAAGCAAACACATTCTCATTAGACAGAATTACTTTATTATAATATGAAAAGGAAAAAATTTACAAGAAGTATTTTTAAGTATAAAAACGACAAAGTTGTTCAATGTTCCAAGAATTTGGAATTTCTTCTTCTTCTAAGGTCATAAGCCTATAAGCCCCTGGTCCGTAGACCGATTTAACCAGAAAAGGTCCTTCCCAGATCGGTGACAACTTATGCCTGTTCTTGTTGGACTGAATTTTCCGAAGAACCAAGTCTCCTACTTGGAACTCCCGTGTTCGAACATTGCGATCATGATAACGATGCGGTCCCCGATGATATTTGGTTGCTTGAATCAAAGCTTGATCCCTCAATTCTTCCGCAGACAACCAGCTCAACCTGGCGGTGATCTTCATATTTGTCTTCATGATAGTATTATACCCGAGTCGACACCATATTCACTTCGTAGGTAGCATGGCTTCGGATCCATACACCAAAGAAAAAGGAGATTGCCCCGTAGCCCTACTAACATTAGTGCATAGTCCCCAAAGCACCCAGGGCAATTCCTTAACCCACTTTCCTGCATACGGCTTCAAACGGTCAAAAATTCTAGGTTTAAGACCGGTCAAAATCATTCCATTAGCTCGTTCCACTCGTCCATTGCTTTGCGGATGTGACACCGACGCATATTGTATCTTGATTCCCAAACTTTCAACATAATCCTTGAAGAACTCGAAGTAAGCCGAGGCCCATTATCGATAATGATATTGTGCGGGACTCCAAAGCGCACAAATATGTTTTGCAAAAACTTGATCGCTCGGGCCGTAGTCGTACTAGTAACGACTTCGACCTCAATCCATTTAGAGAACTTGTCTACTCGTCACAAAAATATGCGTGAATCCTCCCGGCGCTCTTTTAAAAGATCCGATTATGTCCAGCCCCCAAGTAGAAAAATGCCAAGTCATTGGAATTAATTGCAACTCGTGAGTCGGAGCATGAGGTCATGTCAGCGAAGAATTGACATCCCCGACAACTCTTGACCACTCTGTGTGCATCATCCGCCGTCGTAGGCCAATAAAATCCTTGTCTAAATACCTTCCCAACTAGAGTCTTTGAAGAAGCATGATTTCCACAAATTCCCCGTGCACGTCTTCAAGCAATTGAGTGCCATCGAAACCGATACATATTTCATTAAAATATTAACTCCACGCCTATATAATTCTCCTTCGAGAATTAAATAACTACGAGCTCGAACCTCTAATCTTTGCTTTTCCACTCTATCTTCCGGAGTTTTACCGGACCGCAAATAATCAATGTACGGGGTACGCCAATCGGAATCAATGATCATTACGTCCGGTGATCGAATAGCTTCGGCAAAATTGTTCACTCGACGTTGATTACATCCCTCGTCTTATTCGGTAAGACCGCTCCTTCGGATTGGTCTTTCAAGACTGCCTTCTCCACCCGATCCTTCAAAGCCGCTTCATCCGCAATCTCCGAAATAGTAACCTTGCGCTCCATCTTTATGGATGGCTTATCCAATACTTAAAGAAAAACACCAAGTGGAACCGCTCGTCTCGAAGATCCCATTACGGCTACCTCATCCGCAGCAGAATTATTTCCGCGCGAGTATATGAGAAAATCGCAAACCATCAAATTTGTCTTCAAGTTTTCTAACCTCCTGTCGATAAGCGATCATATAATCATCATGAGCATCCCACACCTTGTTGACTTGACTTATCACCAACATTGAATCACCATATATATCCAACCGTCGACTCCTAACGAAATAGCTACTCGAAGCCCATGAAGCGAGCTTCATACTCCACTCGTATTATTTGAAGCTTTGAAATGCATGTATGCTATGCTACGTACATGCCTAGATGTAGCATTCGCTCTCGGTGCGCAAGCGAGATATCAATCAATCCCGGGTGAAGCTCACTGGGTTTTTGCAAGAATATCCTAAAGTACTTGAGAAGAACTATGTGTATGTTTCTAGTCTATGGAGGTGAGGATGAAGTTGTTGTAAGTGGTTACGGTGATGCTAGCTTTCTAACCAACAAAGATGATTCGATGTCGCAATCTGGATATATGTTTTGCCTCAATGGAGGTGTGGTGAGCTGGAAGAGTTCCAAGCAAGATACGGTTGCTAATTCTACAATGGAGACTGAGTACCTTGTAGCTTTTGAAGCTGCAATGGAAGTCTGTTTGGATCAGAAAATTTGTTTCGAGTTGTGTGTGATTCCTAGTGCTTCCAATCCAATGGACCTGTATTGGGATAATAGTGGTGCCGTTGTGCAAGCCAAGGAGCCTAGGTCACATCAAAAGAACAAGCATGTACTACGATGTTATCACCTCATCCGTTATATCATTGGTTGAGGTGATGTAAAGATATGCAATGTGACACCCCTGGTATCACTATGCTCACATTACCGCTTGATCGCACATGTTTATAAGTTAGGATGAGATATTTTAGGTTTTGTCGCCACCGGAATTCAAGCAATCCGATAAATAAGGGTCAAAAGCTAGGGTCGACAAAAATATGAATTTATTCAACAAAAGTATATGCATATTATATTTTTATTGGATTGGGCATAATGGAAGGAAATTATGAGGAATTCACTGGATTTTTTCTAAAGGGATAGATGCCCAAGGAATTAAAGAGAAAACACTAAGTCGGATAGATTGTGGAATTTATATAAATTTTTTGGAGCAGAAGTGAATCTTTGGTCAATAAGGAGCAGCTGTTCACAATAATTTGTTGTACACCCTTGAATTTTGCCATAATTTTTTGCGGCCTAGAAATGGAGTTTCGAATTACATAATATTCGGAGGGTTTTTCTACAAATCTGCCAAGCTTATCCCCAAGCGTTGGTTCTTTCTTTCTCCCGCTCGGTGCTGCTCGTTGCTGCTCCGATGCTTCCGTGCCTCCACCCCTATGCGCCACGTGAACGAACCAAGCCACGCAATTGTTTCGCCGACTTCGCCTCTCACCGGAACCGAGATAAAGCCCGCACCATGGTCATCTATCTCTCTATCTCGCCCTTTTGCTCGACCACCATGGCCGCGGTCCTCCGAACGATGGCGTCCGGATACCACGCCACGTCCCCGGGCCATCTTCCATCATCACGAGTTCCGCCAACTCCCTATGGTTATTGACTGGCAACTCGGTGAGGTTGGACCCGTGTCAAATTGTAGATGTCATGGTGAAAGGTTGTCATATGTGTTCTTAAGTGATGCATATGATGTGTACCTCGGGTTTTTCCCAGCTGGTGATAAATCGATACGTATCGTTGTCCCTCACGATAATGAGTACCGCTTGTGAAGCGTGCCGCATCATAGTTAAGAACTTGAACATTATAAATATTGTTGTTTTTTATGCTTAATTATTTCTTGCAACCAGGTGGTATTATATTTGATGCTATGATCACTTATATGTTATGTGAAACCCAAAAAGTTGTTAAAACATTGAAATGAAGGATTCACAGATTAGTTGCTATTTTACTCCTAAATGCAGCTACACTCTCCGAGCCTTGCATGTCTTGGCGTCGGCCTTAGTGTGCCATGTGGACGGGTCGATATTGTTGATCTCTAGTTGCTCGGGCCTTGTGCCTTTGTTGTTTTGTGTTTCGGGTAATGCCTTTGAGTTGCCTCATCGGTGTTATGCCCCGGGCCGTGCAGATCCCGGAGGGCTGGACTTCCCACTTGTAGCTTATCCTACCGCGAGTAAGTGTTCTTGGCTAAGTGGTAATCCGTATGGGCTCGGATAGATCACATTTTGTTGTACAATCGTCGAGACAAATCTACGCTAGTGTGTTTCTATGCTTTTCAAACTTGAACTTGTTAAACTTCCGCTATTTTCTCTTACTAAACTCGATGTAAATTTGGATCTCTCTCTTGTAAAGTTGAACAAATTTCTCTCTTGTAATATATGAATGTGGTCGGTTGTTGTATTATCAAGTGATGAGGACATCAATGATATACATACGATGATGAATGACGACGAACAACGACGGACGATGATGAACGATGACGCGACTCCTTCTCAAGTCGTCGCGCCACCTCCGCCACCTCCTCTAGCTACGACCCCCTTGGCCGGCGTGCCTCATCAAGACATGGGCGATACAAGTGACAAGTTGACGACGTATCAAGGCCCGTTGACGTGGGCCCGAGCTCGTGAGATGAAGATTGTTTTGCTACTAAGGAATAACGGGCCATGTTGATGACGTCGGGGCCCATGGCCACGTGCGACCCCCTCCCCCTCTTGGCCGCGCATACTTCTCCTCCACGAGTCGGCCCTAGCTGCCGCACCACTTCTATTTCGTGTGTATTTAATCAAGGGTTGCACCCCTTGTTAGACTTGATTTTTGTTTTAGTATTAGCCTAGCTATACATTCCGTCTTACAACATTGAATTCAGAACTCCACCTTCTTGCAATACATCGGATTGCTTGCTTTTTATTCTTGCTCATTCTTCGATTGCTTGCAACAATTGATCCTCGTGATGAGATTGATCTTGTTAACTCGCTAGGTCAAGGACCATCGGAAGTTGGTTCAGCGATTCCATTGGCGCTTCGGGCTTGCTCGTCGTAGTCGGATCGTGAGGGTTGACATCCACCAATCGTATTTATCTACACTCGCCGAAAGAACGGGCACTCTACACCTATCATCAAATGTCCGCTTAAATAGCACCTCGGGAATCACGATCCGTGGGTCCGTTTGTTGCGTGCAAGGTGCACATGGATGCAAATATCGATGATCCGTTGGCGAAGCCTCTCTCACGACCCAAGCATGAGGCGCATATGAGATCTATGTATGTGAGATATTGAGCCAAGTCTATGTTTATGTGTAACCGAATAAATGTTATTTTGTTCCTCGGATAATATTCATCACATTGATTGGCGAGTGTGTGACTTGTGTGTGAAACTCATAGTGTTTATGATATTATCCTCAAATGATCCCTAGTTTCTTATCATCGGTTGGGACAATGATGATTTATGAACTACGACATGTATTAATTGATGGTCATGTTTCATAGATCATAGATATAGGGACATCAAATCAATAATGTGGACACATGTTGGAGAACACGGTGTTGCATTGACCCGCTAATAGACTCTACTAAGATGTTATATGATGTGCCATCGGTTGTTGTCTAGAATATGAGGGGTCAAGATGGAATTTTCCCCTCCTAGTAACGGGAGACATATCTCTAGGTCCCCCGAGATAGATGGATTTAAAAATGCATGGCCATGCTAAAGTGATTAAGGAGTTGATCATGATGACTAAATGTTAATCAAGATAAATCCACTATTTGATCGAGTGAATGGTCAAGCTATCATAGGGATGTCATGTATCTCTCCTTGAGCTTGACTGGTATCATGAGGCAAAGGGATCGGTGTATGTGTATGTCAAAAGTTCAGCCGATATGATCTTTATGTGTATATGGGAGTCAATATGCGTTGCTAGGTGCCGCTGTTAATTTATGATCCGAAAAGGGGTTTTCATATCATTACCATATAACATGTGAACCTAACGGGTCGGACACTTCGAGGGTTAGAACATATGTGCATAAAGAGATTGTCTCTAGTGCAAGTGGGAGATTGCTTGGATACGTGCCCAAGAGACAATGTGATTGTGGTCACGGGTCATGTATGGATATTGATCCATGAGGGTTTACTTCACTAATGGCCTTTTAATCTAATAGCCTATTAGCAGGTCTATAAAAGGTGAAGTACGACCTAAAGGCGCACACACTTGTCATATACTTACCTTACGGGTATACGAGATGATAAAGGAATGGATAAATGGAGATACGGTGACAAATCTATGAAGATAAGATTGACGGAGAGGGCCCACGAGTGGTCCCCGACCGATATGGAATAATACAAGTTTCCATATACTGGTATGGAAATAAGGCGAGCATCAAGACCGATGCATGACGACTTGAGGAACAAGTAAAGGAGCAATTTGTAGTCCGTTAGGACTACGAATCAATAAGGAAAGCTTCGAATATGTAATTCATGTAATCGACTAGGACTACGCATGTAACCCTAGCTCCTCCGGATATATAAGGCGGAGCGGGGACCCCCGAAAACTCTCCGACAACTCGCAATTAGCAATCTGCTAAAGGCAATACATAATACACGGGAGGTAGGGTATTACTCTCCTTCGAGAGGCCCGAACCTGTCTAAAATCGTGTGTTCTTGTGTGTTTCGTGTGTTGCACCATCGAATTCCACGCTCGTGAGGGACCGGGTAGTACTAGTGCCGAGTTTAAGACTCGACATTTGGCGCGCCGGTAGGGGTCTCGGAGAGTTTCAAGCGAGTTCGATGTCTTCTTCGTTCGACGTCGACTTTGCGCTCGGCTTCAAGATCCGCTTCGGATCCCTCAACTTCGAAGATGATCCCGCTGGAAAACTACACTCGATGAACCCGATCAATGATCCGGCCACGGCTTCGAAGCGCGATCACCGGATATGGTCGAAACCATACGCATGGTGTCGGGGAGAAAGATTAGCGCCGCCACGTGGCACCATCCGAGCCTACTTAAGCATTGGATTAGCGAAACCACGTCGGCGGATGAGGCTGGACCTACCCCCGTATGACCCCGCCGGAAAACAGGTCGGCGAGATGGCAAGCTTGACCTTGCACCGCCAAACTCGAGGAGGCCCGCCTCGCACGACCTTGTCCGCCTTACTCGGGAGGCTCCGTCCCGCACGACCTTGCCCGCTCGACCTTTGCGCTCGACCTCCGCGCTCGACCTTCGAGCGCGACCTCAAAGCTCGACTACCAACCACATTAAGAGCATCTCCAACCATTCCTTAAATGAGGTTGTTAAATCAAAATTTAGGATATGGTTACTAAAAATCACTCTCCAACCATTCCCTATACGAGGTTGCTAAATTTACCAACTCCCAATCCATAGCCTAAAGGTTGCTACATTTAGCCACCTAATTTTCACACCCGAAAGGTTATTTAAACTATTTAGGAAACGATTATTGAGAACGGTTGGAATGCATATATTCTTTTTACTCCCAATAGATATAGCAACTCTCTAAAACCAGCATTTTGGAAGTAAAATTATTGGGAACTGTTGGAGATGCTCTAACTCCACCGACCCCAGCGCCCATGTGGGCGTTACTCATAAATCATTAGCGGGGGCTTGCGCCCCATCCCTCCTGTCACCACTCGCTCCCGTCGAGCCACGCCGACGGGACGTGCCGTCCTCGTGCCGCCCCGTAGCCTCGACGGAGTTGGCATGGACCGAAGTCTCCGGGAGAAGCCATCATCTATCGGCATACGGCGGTACGACCGCTTCCGTCATACCCGTCGACGGTTGTAACTCAAGGTCGAGCTCGAGTAGCACTCTGTCCCGCACGACCTTCGCCGGCGAGCTCGAGGCTCAAACGAGCTGCCCCACGACCTCGACCTTGGGCTCGCCATCAATGCGCCCGACGGAGAAGGACGGGGATGGCATGTCACCTCCAACCACTCTGCCATGGTGTCGCCCATGATTCCGCCGAATGCAAGGCACTCCACCGCGACGCGATGAGGCGACAGGAACGACGCGACCGCCCGGTCAACCTGCCCCAAATACACGCGAAGAAGAAGACCGACGGGACGGCACGGGCATTCGACGGAGCACCCAGCTGCTCTCTCTCTCTCTCTCTCTCTCTCTCTTTCTCTCTCCCTCTCTTGTAACTCGAGTTTCACCCCTGCGACTATAAAGGGGTAGAATCTCTCACTTCCAAGACAGGCCCTAACACTCACGCTCTCGCACCCTAAAGCTTTTCACACAAGCCTTTTCGCTCATACACTCTCTCACACACGAGACACACATTCACGGGACTTGGAGCATGCTCCTCTCCCACCACCTCCGTACCCCGTTACTCGCTTGACGCAAGGAACACGAGCGTCGCGACACCACCCCCGCCGGACGTAGGGAGCTTTCCCGAACCAGCCTAAATCTCTCGTGTCCTCCCTTGTGTACCATCTCGCCTAAAACGCGCAGCCCCGAGACAAATTCTACGGCCGGTGGTTCGAACACCCACGGTTGGCGCGCCGGTAGGGACTGTTGCTCGTTTTCGATGATTGCTCTCTTCTTCCATGGCACGGATGGCTGACTCCGAGCTTTCCTTCCGGACCCCGGCACCACGATGCGTTTTGGGAGCCCGGACTTTCTCGCCACTACCGAGCGGACGCCGGTGCGCGCCGAGCCGCCGCCGCTGCGGGCCCCCATGGCCACGCGTGTCACGACGAAGGTGACGATCCCGCGACCGAGCGCTCCCCAGGGTCGGCTGGCCTCGCAGCGGCGAGTTCGTAGGGATGGTGATCCATCTTTCCGAATCCTTCTTTGACCTCCTCGACACGGGGAGGACGAAGATTCGAGCCGGGGCAGCTGCGACGAGGCTTATGGCCTCACCCACGAGTGCAACATGGTACATGCCGCGAGGAGCGGGCACGCGAGCGGCTGGAGGACCGGCCGCGCCGAGCCCGGCACTCCTGGAACTCCGGCGACCCAACGTGCACACACTCGTGCCCCGGGCGGTGACGACTTGCGGGCTTGCCTTCGGGCTAGGCGGCCGGAACCGGAGGAAGCTCGTCGGGGCCTCGCGGAGGAGGCGGCAGCGGTAGAGCGGGAGCTGGAGCAGCAGCGTCGGCACACGGAGGGCAACGCGCGGCAGAGAGCTCACCGCATCAACCAGCAGATCGGTAACGACGACGGTGGCGAAGCCCAGCACTTTCCCCGTGCCTGGGCAAAATGTCGCTGCGGTGTGACATCCCCTCCGGGACACCCGGGAATCGGTACGAGAGGGACACTCGATGAAGCGAGTTACAACAGAACATCATCTCATACAAGCCGAATATATACATCATGGTATAATACAACCAGGTTTTCGAAATACAAACATTCGCACAACGAAAATATAAACATTATTGAGGTTAACATCCTACGAGTATTGCAGCGGGAATTGTACTTTATACAACAAAATACTATTACACGATCAACGTGATGCACCGAGCCTTCGTACATCACGGTCCTCCCTCTTCACGACGTCGGGATCCATTCCCATTGGAGGGAACCGCCCTCGGAGCACTCGCTACTCTTTCGGAAAACTATCGTACGAGTCGTGGAAGTACGACTCGGGTCCTGAAAACATAATGAACAAACCCCGAGTATTCTAATATTCAGCAAGACCGACCCGTCAACATGGCACGCTAAGGCCGACGCCTAGTATGCAAAGGCTTTACGATCGTGGGGTTTACTCCTTTGCGAAAACAGCGAGTAAAAGGTAGATACTTTCAATGTTTTGGCTCAACATTAGGTTCCTTAACCTCTATGTTTGCAGTCTAACGCTATTGCAATGAAGCTTGCGAGGAAAAGATCATTGACCCACGTTTCTTTCATTTCTGTTCCTCCATCTTTCACTTGATTAACTACGATGTGACACGGTGAACAAGCGGTACTCATTACTGCGAGGAACAACGATTCGAATCGATTTCACCAGCTGGGAAAACCCGTTTACACGACGTATACGCATCCCGTTGGTCGCATACGACAACCTTTCACGCCCGAGAACACGGGGACCCAACGTGATACCCGTCCTCGACGTTATCCGTGAGCGACTACCCATTCCTCTCCCTTTGAGACATGAGGCCTCGCCTCATTCTCTAGCCAATTAGGGGATGGGCTACGTCCAACCACCGAGGCAATTAGGTTACATCGGCTTCCTGGCCCCATAATCACCAATATGTAAATCGGTACGTTCAATACTTGCTCGGCGAGGCCAACAACGGTACGAGTCCTTGATCGACATAGACGGGGCTACCACCTTGCAAGACCTCGTCTTTGCCCTTTCTCCTACGGGGCCCGTCCGGTCTCAATTTCATCTTCATCTTCATCTTTAACTTCGACTTGAACGACATCAAACAACTTAAAGCCTCCATGCTTTAAGATCACACCGTATCGGCTCGCGAGTGTGCTCAGCACCACTCGACTTCTATCGTAGCCCTATTGTGACATCCCATGTCACGATTAAGGCTAATCTCGTAGTTAGTACCCTAATCACCCCACTAATGAAGCACTAACCCTAATTACCCAAAGGAAAAGAAGAAAAATAAAAAGCAAAAAGGAAAAACCTACTCCTAAACCCTAGCCCTAACCAAAATGCAAAAATTATAAAAACACTACCCACATATTTTTGCACCACTGGATTGCTCATGTAAAAAGGTGAATTTACAACTTTTTTTCCAAAATTTTGGATAAAGTTTTGAAACCCCAAAAATTCAAATTTAAATCTGAAACATTGCTACTTGTGAATTTTATATGAATTTTTGGAAGCATTTTTGGAACTTCAAACTTTAAGATGAAAATTAAAGTGAATCATCCTGAACCTCCCTATATTTTTGGTTTTATTTTTGGAAGCCCAGAAATATGAATTTTTGTCGAAGTTTCAAACTGTAGATTGAAATTCAAAAACACTCCTCGAGCTACGGTTGCCCGGCGGGCAATGGCGGACCGACCGCCGGTCCGGCGCCACCGCGGCCGCCCCGCGCGTGCCCTGCCCCGTCTAATCGCCACGCAAGCCTCCTGGCCACCTCCCAACCGTTCTGTACCCACCGGCCAACGTAGAGCGCCGGGAGTAATGGCGCCCCGCTCCGGCCGCCGCTCCCCGTCCGGCCGCGCCTAGAAAATGGCACGGAGGCCAAGCTCCCATCGCCCCCTTTTTGCCTCAAATAATTGCCCCAGCTCCCTTGGCTCCTCCCCGCACCACCAGCTCCTCCCCTCGGCCGCCATAGCTCGCGCACGGCCGGAAATCGCCGCCGCCCTCCATCGACGCCGCCGAGAACGCCGCCGCCGATTGCTTCGCCTAGGCAAGTCGCGCGCCCGAGTTTCTTTCGCCAAGTTGCGCGCAAGAGCCTTCCTTTCTTTCCCCCTGATCAGCTCCCCTTGTCCTGCAGCCACTCGCCGGCATTTCGGAGAAAACCGACCGCCACCGCCGCCGGCCTCGGCACCTCTCCGTCGAGACCCCCTCTCCGCCGCCCCTGCTCCAGTCGACCCCACGCCGCTCTCCTCCGTGCTCGGGTGATGCTCTCCGGCCAAACCCCTCCCTCTCTCATCCCTCGAACTGCACGCGCGCCGCCGCCGCAGCCTCCCGAGCGCCGCCGCTCGCCGCACCGCCTCTCCCGGCCACCGCGGGCCCCGCCGACCCCAGCCGGTGCGCTCCCCACACCGCGTGCATCATTTCCGCCAAGTCTCGGAGCATGAGCTCCACCGTAGCGCCACCGCGGCGAACCTCGCCGGCGCCGGCCACCGCGGCCGGAGCCCGCGCCGCCCTCTCGTTTAAAATCAGCCGATGGCAGTTTCGTAAATACGTCCGAACTTCATTCAAATTTGAAAAATCAATATCTAGCATTTGAATCGTCCAAAAATTACAAACTAAAATGTTTTGGAAACTAGAAGACCTGTACTTTCATAAAAGTAACATGAACTCCTCAGATCTGGTCATCTTCACATTTTTATAAAAATGACAAAAGTCAATCCCTAAGAACTTAACTAGGCCATAACTTTAAAAATATAATTCCAAATTAAAAGCCACTTGGCCAAAGTCTTCACCCTGACACACATGAAGTTTTGGCACTGGAAAATCTCCATTTCATTTCATATTTTTCAAGTTATTGCATTTCTTGCATTCTCTGTATTTAATTTTTAATTAATTCTGTATAAATTATTTTTGCATGAAACTTGGCAATTAATTTCCTTTTGGTACTGTACACATGTAGAAAATCCCATGTTAATTTTTGAGCATGTTAAGTAGTGATTTTTGCCAACCCTAGATCCAAATCTCAAAGGGTCATTTTCAGCACAAGCATAATTCGTTTTATGTCATTTAAAATTCATGTTCATGCATGTTTATGTAATTTCTACTGTTCATTATGTCCTTTAGCACCCCATGGCAGGTTTAGTCAAAAGGCTTTTTGTATTTCACGTATGTACGAATTTTGAAATCGAATTCCTATTCTAAAGGGGAATCGTCATCGCATGTAATGTCAAAATACATAAGCCTAGGTTTCTTCGTATTGCACTATAAAAACTTGCTAAAATATTAGTGCTAAACCTACACTAACCACAGCACTCATGTCTATGCATCAAGTCATTACTCATTATATTGGTATGACCATGCTTGTCATGTCTTTAGACCCCACTTAAATAAAACAAGAGACGTGTCATGCTTGCTAGGGTTGAGCAAACAAACTTGTGATTAATATGTTCATGGGCATCTTTACAAAACAGCACCCATGCATTACTCTCATCATCGACCTTGTGCTCATATGACTTATGCATTGCATTTCATTCCTTAGGTGACGACGCCGAATTGACTCCGCCGGAAGAAGCTATTGCCACGCTCAACGCTTGTGAGGCTAGTGCTAACTTCGATCACTCTCAAGGCAAGCCCCGGTGCATTCCTATTATTTTGAAATGTCTTCCTTTATCACACTATTAAGGATGATGAATGTGCATTTAAGTTCTTAGGCGTTGATTGGAAATCCACATGCATAAATTCCTATATGTCCTATGTCGCTTATGTGTCATATCCTCGTTAGAATTGCTATGCTATGTTTATGGAGTCAAACGATAGATTGGGGATCTCACTCATGGCTTATGATTAAATGTGAACATGATGAATTTGGTTAAAATTGAGAACACCCCATTGTGGCTCCACGAACAAGTTTGAGTTGTGTACCACTTGCATACCTTTCTTATGGGGATTGGTAAACCTACGTAGCTTGTAAGTTGTAAAGTGAGCCGGATATCTCACCGACCCGGAGGTGATGTGCATGGCACGGTGGTTGCACGGGTTGAGGACCGTTGGAGAGTACATGGGTTAAGCCTTGGGCGCGTTGTTGAACGGTCGCAAGGGGACGTGTACTCGGGGTCGGTGGCCCCGTGTTTTACTTTACGATGAACTCGCGAACGGTGGCCATACGTGTTCTTAAATGATGCGTATGTCGTGCATTTGGGTTCTTTCCTGCAGGATTAATAATTCGATAATTATCGCCGTTTCCTCTCGGTTAATGAGTACCACTTGATTCGAGCGAGTTCGCAATGTGTAGTAATGGAAAGAGATTGAATAGCTTGCTGTTTTATATTGATATTAAATTGTATTGCAAACTCTTGTATTGCTAGTATGCTCACTAAAGTTTCTTTTATGCAACAACCCTATTAATTTGGCTAAGTAATAAAATTGCCCACCTAATTAGCATAGGTGCTATTTACGCAAAATGCCAAGTTAAACCGGTCAAGCCCCATGCATCTAGGAGTCGGTCTTAGATGGCCAATTTGACGGGTAAGACTTGCGGAGTATGTTAGATACTCGGGCTTTGCCACTACATGTTGATTTACAGGGTTTCCCGTAAGCCGGTTTTTGTGATTGTTGTGGTAAGGTGGTTTGGGATGGAGATGAGCCCAAAGAGTGGACCATTGAATGGGTTCCTAGCTCTCCGACCCATGATGAGTGAGCCATGGCCTAGGCCGGCATGGTTCATTTAAGTTATCTATGTATCGTCGAGTTGTATTTCGCTTCCGCACTTTAAATTCGAACAAAAATCATGGTTATGTAAGACTTAATCTCGAACCTAATGTATCTTTTATTCGAACTCTATGTTGTAATCAAGACTTAATTATGTAATCTTGCAAATCGTGTATGTTTGTTAATGTGATGCTATGCATGGTTGCTTCGTCAATCATCTCCCAAGGCGATCCGTACCACACTTAACTATCTTTCGGGATAGGGGTGTGACACCTATGAATTAAGCGTAGCAACTATCGAGATACAAAAACCAACATGGGATAAACAGTAACGTAGGAATCCTACTCATGCATCTAGGGTGTCGGAAATTCCTATAACCTAATGCACAATCACGACTCATTAATCGTGATAAAAGAAAAGAAAAGCATAGGTGGGATGCACCGGGGCTTGCCTTGATTCGAGTCGGGGTTAGCTTCCTCGGTGGGCTGGTCGACTTCGAAGCGTCCGTCTCCTATCTCGGCCTCGGACGGAACCTCGATCACGCCGAGTACCTAGGTCGACCAACAATACGTCGCGACTTATTGATCATGCATGCATGAATGTACATGAAATGATGTGCAACGATTCTATTAACCATGATCATTAATTAGCAATTACTCATTAATTAAGCTTATTATTTATTAATTAACAATTAATCCTATTCGTTAATTAGCAATTAGCAATTAATAATTAATAATTCCTCAGGTTTATTAATTAGCAATTTATAATTAATCATGTTCATTAATCAACAATTAACAATTGATCATGCTCATTAATTCATGCTTAATCATGGTCATTAATTAATAATTAATCATTAATCATGTTCATTATTTAATAATTAATCAGGTTCATTCATTAATAATTAATCATGCTTATTAATTAACAATTAATAATTATTTAATGACATGTGATAACACTTAAGATAATAAATTGGGATCACATGAAATGACGGTGTTTATGTTGAATTTTGGAAAACCAACTTAACAAAAACTTTTGTCTGCAGTATCTCTAATATTTAAAGAAATTCATTTTTCAAAATTAAACAATAAATAGCATAAAATAATAGATTATCTTAATTAAAGAAAGGTAATTAATTAAACTATGGAATTATAATTTCTCAAAATAGGTATTTGAATACATAACTAAATAGAGAATAATTTTATGAATCTAATGAGCTTTGTTTGGCATTTTTCTGATTTTTGTGGAATTTTCTACAAATATTTGAAGTTTAACCAAATCCTGGAATTGAATAAATTCGAAAAAATAAACTAATGAGCCATTGGGCCGAAATGGCCAGGCCCAAGCGAGTGCCGAGGCGATCCAGCGACCCAACCCGGCCCGGAAGCCCGCACGCGGCCCGGACGCCGGGGCGCCGCGTCCATGGCCGCGGTGGCGGAGCATGGCGGCGGCTCACCGGAGAAGCGCGGGAGAGGGTGGAGAGGCGGGTGGCTTGGCCGGGAGACTCGGTGTGACGCGGGGAATCGAGGAGTGGGTCAAGGGTGGCGGGAGTGGCCCACAAGCTCACCGGCGGCGAGAGGCTGCGGTTAGGAGCCTTCGACGGCGGCTAGAGCTCGCTTGGATTGACCAAAATGCGAACGGTTGGACGCTAGAGCTTCACACGATCATCACGAAGACCGACATCCGGTTCTTGGAGGCCGGGGTGGCCGGAACATGGTGCGCACCGTGAGGGCAGAGGCGGCGGTGCACGAGCTAAAGAAAATGGAGAAATTCCGGTGTCTCGGTGGGGAAAACTCAACGCCAAGCTACCAACGAGAGAGAGTAAACTATTGCGCACGTTTGGGATCAACCAACAGGAAAAATTGCTCACCGGTGCGAGGAAATTTTGAAGTTCACGGGGCGGACGACGATCACGACAACATGGGGAAAAATGGCTTCGATCTCGGGCTGCAAGCTAGCTTGGTGCGAGGCGGCGACACACGGAGTTGTCGGGGTTGCTTGGCGAAGCTCTTGGTGGTATTGGCTCGTCGGGGACGGCCGAACGCGGCGAGGCGGCGGAGACCGGGATAGGCGGATGGCGGCGTTCGAGTGAGTCGGGGAGGGAGAAAATGAAATGGGGCTCGGCTTTTATCCCCAACGGGCGGAAGGTTGAGGTGGCGGGGGTGAACAGCTGCGTGGCGTGGGAGGAGAAGGGCGCGCGGCCGGAGCACTGCGGCGCGGCTCGGGGAAGAGGCGGTGCGGGAGGGGGTCGGTTACGTGAGAGAAAGAGAAGAAGAAGAATGGCGATTGGCCGAGTCCGGTCATTTTACAAAAAACAACCCCTGCTTTAGTTTAATTGAAAATCGCATTTCTAGAACTCGAAGAATTCTACGAAAATTCGGGGATGGAAATGAAAACATTTTAGACCTTTTCCCTTATTGGCCAAAATTCAAATTCTAAATATTTTTCAGATTAAAAGTTCCAGTTTAAATTAAAAAGAGAAGCTTTCATTATTTCTTGTAGATATTTTTACAAAATAAAATAATTTCATAGCAACTTCGAGAAATCTTTTATTTTTGTGTTTAATCAACAGAAAATGTTAAACACCATAATTTGCTTTTATTTAAATTCTTCTTTTAAGATTTTAATTTAACTTAGGTTAAATTGACATTTTATGTGCATTTCTTAACACCAAAAATTAAATTGCTTAACAATGCACATGATGACATGATCATGAATGACATGAAATGCATGCTTATTATTTAGAGTTGTTACATGCGGCGGCGCGTTACTAAAGACCCTCCCTTGCAGCCGACCCCGGAAGCACAACAAGTGCGAGAGGGAGATGGCCGCGCTCCTCGCTAAGGCGGTAGAGCAGCATGCGGAGAGTTCGCAACGACGCGCTGTGTCTGTCAAACCAACGTGCCGGCGCTAGCCGTCATGACTCTCAAGCGGGAGGCTCGATAAGCACTTCGTGTGGCAGCCCGCGCAGCCGGGCTAGCCCGAGGCCGAGCGGTCGGTGCACTCTCGCATCGGCACAACGCGCGACGCGCGCTCGACCCTCAATGCGCGGCGATGCGCTCGGGATGACGCGGGCCAACAGCTCGTCCGCCACCCTCGGCGTGGCGGCCGGGGCGACGTCGAGCACGATCGGAGCCGGAGCCCTCACCCCGGGGCCTAAGGTGTTCGGTTCCGCTATTAGGGGAGCGACCTTCCCTCCACGTTTCCGTACGCCGACGACGGTTGCCAAGTATGCGTGGGGGTCAAATCCCTCCCTCTCGGCTAGAGGACTATCGCCTTGCTCGCCGAGGCGGCGACGCGAATGATGATCTCGCCATCATTCGAAATCTGCGTCGTATCTCGCCGACTCGGCGCGAACCCGGCTAGAGCATCCGCCCATGAACCGGATACGTTCGTGGGCCGACGTACGAGAGGTATTCGTGGGTAACTTCCGGGCCACGTGTGCCCGTCCGAGCAACCCCTAGGAGCTGAAAAACTATCGGCAAAAGCCGAACGAGCCGCTCCGGGACTACATCCGGCGCTTCTCCCGGTGCTGCAACGAACTTCCCCACGTCGTTGACGCGGACATCGTGGGAGCGTTCCTCTCCGAAACAAACTGCGAGGCTCTCGTTCACGAGCCGGGGCGAAGTTGCCCGCGAATGGCATGCTTCGGGCGAGGAGGCGGTCGGAGCCCTCCTCCACCATGATAACCCCGAGAAGGGGATGGGCAAGCGGGCCGACGGCAACGTCGGCGGAGGCCCTCCGGCTCCAAGCCCAATAAGAAGAATAAGTCGCGGCCGAGCGACGGCCCCCGGTGGCCGCAACCTAGAAGAAGGGCGGGTAGCAGCCCAACATAGACCCCCTCGAACCACTTCGAGAAGAAGTGGAACGGGCCATGCCCCAACCACGAGTTCCCCGTCAAGCACTTGATGAAGGACTGCTTGCCGATGAAGAAGTTCGTCACGCAGCGAGGGAGGAAGGGGCGCCCTGCGCGGACCAAGAGGAAAACGCCGAGTCGAGGCCGACGCCGGTGATGAGGAGGGCGAAGGCTTGCCTCAGCGGAGGGTTGCTCGATGATCTTCGCGAGCTCCGACGCTCGTCCGGGCCGACGCTCCGTCAAGCTTGAGCGCCGCGAGGTCTTCGCAGCGGAGCCCGCGACCCCGACCTACCTCAAATGGTCGGTACCCGCTCGTGGTCGACCCTATCATCGCGAAGACGCGCCTCTCCAAGGTGCCGATGGATGGAGGCGGCGGCCCGAACATTTTATATGCCGACGTCCTTGATGCCATGGGTATCGAGCGCTCGCGCATTCGTCCCAACGGTTCGCCGTTCCACGGCATCGTCCCGGGAATGCAAGCCGTTCCTATGGGGCGGATCGACTCGTTCGTCACGTTCGGGACTCTTTCGAACTTCCGAACGGAGACCCTCACATTCGAGGTGGTTGGATTCCCCGGAGTCTACCACGCTATTCTTGGGCGGCCGTGTTACGCGAAGTTCATGGCCGTCCCCAATTACGTCTACCCGAAGCTCAAGATGCCCGGGCCGAAGGGAGTCGTCCACTGTCGGCGCGTCATTCCGAGCACGCCTACCGGTGCGACATCGACAAGCTGCGATCTTGCGTCGGCACACCCGGCCTCCATCACCGAGTTGGCGGTCATCGGGGAGCAGGTCGTCGAAGACCCCCGCAAGCGAGCCACAAGGCGGCCTCGTTCGAGCCGGCGGAGGGCACCACGGAGGTCGTCCTTGACCTCAAGGGCGACGAGAAGAAAACGGTGTGCATCGGCACCTCCCTCTCCCCCTAATAGGAAAGCGCGCTCGTCGAGTTCCTCCGCGCGAACGCCGACGTCTTCACGTGGAAACCCTCGGACATGCCGGGAATATCGAGGGAAGTCGCCGAGCACTCCTTGCACATCGGGCCGGGCTCCAAGCCGGTGAAGCAACGCTTGCGCCGCTTCAACGAGGAGAAGCGCAAGGCAATCGGTGAGGAGATCGCGAAGCTTTTGGCGGCGGGTTCATCAAGGAGGTGTATCATTCGGAGTGGTTAGATAACCCTGTTCTTGTACGAAAGAAGAATGGGAAATGGAGAATGTGTGTTGATTATACTAGCTCTGAATAAGGCTCGTCCCAAGGATCCTTTTCCTTTACCATGCATCGACCAAATAGTGGACTCAACCTCCGGATGCGAAACTCTTTGCTTTCTAGATGCGTACTCGGGTACCATCGGATAGCACTCGACGAATCCGACCAACTCGCGACCTCCTTCATCACGCCGTTCGGCTCGTGCTCGCTACACCACGATGCCGTTCGGACTCAAGAACGCCGGTGAAACGTACCGGAGGTTCATCCGGAAATGCTTTGACTATCTCATCGGAGATATCGTCGAGGCCTACGTAGACGACATCGTCGTCAAGTCTAAGAAGGCCGACCAACTCATGGTCGACCTTGAGCGCGTGTTCGCCAAGCTGCGCGAGAATGGCGTCAAGCTCAACCCCGAGAAGTGCGTCTTTGGGGTCCCGCGGGGGATGCTTGTTGGGCTTCATCGTCTCGGAGCGTGGCATCGAAGCGAATCCGGAGAAGATCATCGCCATCGAGTGCATGGGTTCGATCCGGAACCTTAAGGGAGTGCAGCGGCTTACAGGGTGGCGAGCGGCGCTCGACCACTTCATCTCGCGCCTTGGGGAAAGAGCCCTCCCGCTCTACAAGCTCCTCAAGAAGTCCGAGCGCTTTGAGTGGACGCCGGAGGCCGAGCCGCGCTCGACGATGTGAAGCGTATCCTGGCCAACCCTCCGGTCCTAACCCCACCATCTCCGGGCGAACGATCGCTCCTCTACGTCGCGGCAACCACTCGGGTCGTAGCGCTGCCGTCGTGGTTGAGCGGGAGAAAGAGGGACACGTGCTCAAGGTACAACATCCCGTCTACTACGTCGGCGAGGTGCTCTCCGATTCGAAGACGAGGTACCTCCAGGTCCTCAAGATCCTCTACGTCGTGATGGTCGCAATGCGCAAGCTACGCCACTACTTCGACGCACACTCAATAACCGTGGTAAGCTCGTTTCCTTTGCGTGACATCATTGAAAACGAGGAGTCTGCGAGCAAAGTCGCCAAATGGGCTCTCGAGCGATGGGGCACAACATCACCTACGTACCCCAAACGGCGATTAAGTCCAAAGTTCTCGTCGACTTCATCGCGGAGTGGACAGAGACCCGGTTGCCACCCGCGCCGGTGGACCGGGAGTACGGGGTCATGTACTTCGACGGGTCGGCGATGCGCGACGGAGCGAGCGTCCGGCTCGTCTTCGTCTTCCCCAACGGGTACGTATGAGGTATGCCATTCGGTTACACTTTTCAGCTTCAAATAACGTAGTCGAGTACGAGGCTTTAGGTAACGGCCTCAAGATCGCCATCGATCTTCGGATCGGACGGCTCGAGATCCGCGGGGACTCGCAGCTCGTCATTGATCGGGTGATGAAAGAGTCAAGGCTGTCGGAAAGACACGGCGATACTCTATCACCAAGAGGTGCAAAAGCTCAAGGAGATGTTAGACGGCCTCGAGCTCAAGCACATTTCTCGGCGGCTCAATGAGGCGACGGACTCGTTGGCTAAGATGGCGTCCGATCGGGAATCGATCCCACCGGTGCCTTCACCAACGATCGGTTCCAGCCGTCCGTCCGCCCTCCCGATCCTCCTAAGGATGATGGAGGACCCGTCGAAGCGGACTCGGGGGCTGTCCCGAGCGCCGACCTTAACCCCGAGGAACACTCCGGTCCGAACGAGGACTCGGGGCTGATCCTCCGCCGTCCGGCGGAGAGGTCACGGAAATCGACGCTGCACATCGAGTACCTCCTCCATGGCAAGCTCCCGACCGACCAAACCGAAGCAAGACGCCCGCACGGGTGCTCTAAGTCTTTCGTCCTGGTCGACGGCGAGCTCTACAAGCGTAGCGCGTCCGTAATCCTGCAGCGCTGCATCCCAATCGAGGAAGGCATGAAGCTCCTTAATGACATCCACGCAGGCGCTCGTGGGCATCACGCAACACCGTGGACCCTCGTGGGTAACGCCTTTCGACAAGGCTTCTACTGCCCAACCGCCGTGGCCGACGTGACTCGCGTCATGCACACGTGCAAGGGTTGTCGGTACTACGCTCGACGGACACATCAGCCCGCTCAAGCCCTCCAAACCATACCTATCACTTGGCCCTTTGCGGTCCGGGGTCCGGACTTGGTTGGGCCATTAAAGAAAGCACCCGGGGCTTCACCCACTAACTCGTCGTGGTCGACAAGTTCACGAAGTGGATCGAAGCTCGAGCTATCGGCAAAATCCGGTCCGAAGAGGCGATCGAATTCTTCCTCGACATTGTTCATCGATTTGGTGTCCCTAACTCGATAATCACGGACAATGGCACGCAGTTCACGGGGAAGAAATTCCTTACGTTAGCGACGACTATCACATTCGAGTAGACGGGTAGGTGTAGCTCACCCCGAAACCAACGGGCAGGTCGAGCGAGCAAATGGCATGATCCTACAAGGGCTCAAGCCTAGCATCTACAATCGCTTGAAGCGTTTCAGCGGTCGATGGGCGGCGGAACTACCGGCCGTTCTCCGGAGTCTTCGAACGACCCCAAGCCGGGCAACTAGCTACACGCCATTCTTCATGGTCCGTGGCTCGAAGCAATTCTTCCAACCGACCTCGACTATGGCGCTCCTAGGGTTCGTGCCTTCAACGAGCAAGGAAACGAGACGACGCTCGAGGATGCCACCGATCGGCTCGATGAAGCGCGCGATGCTGCGCTCCCGCACTCCGCCAAGTACCAACGAGCGCTTCGACGATACCACGATCGCAACGTCAAGAGTCGAGGCTTCAACGTCGAAGACATGGTGTTATACAGAGTGCGAGTAGCAAGGACCGCCACAAGCTCTCCCCTCCTTGGGAAGGACCCTACATCGTCGCACGCGTCATCCGGTCCGGCTCCTACAAGCTCAAGAAGGTGGAAGGTCAAGAGTTGACCACCGCCGGCTCGAAAGAGTTAACATCGCGCGAGTTACATAAATTCTACCCTTGAACTCGCATTCGTTCCTTTACTTCTTAATGATCGCCCGCTCGGTACGAGTAACCCACGACCTCCGCTGCGAGGTCGATCCTCACTCGGGGCCCGGAAGGCGGGCGATACCTACGATTTTTCAAAACAAAAATTGCCGCACTTAGCTTTTTTTCGCAAACAAAATCTGCTAAGTTTCCCTTGACCTTGGATTCGAATCTCGGTGACGAACAAAGTAAGTCGCGAGCAAACGGTCCTAGCGGACGCTCACCAAAAACGACTAAGTCCAACGAGGCTCGGAGGCTCAAACTTTGCAAGTCGACGAGATAAATGAAAAGGCCGGGACAGATTTAAGTCGAACTTAAAACGATTGAAAAAAGGAAGACTTCGACGGGTCGAGCACGTAACGATTTAAAAACTTAAAGTTATTTACATGTGAGGGGACAACGCCCCATTGTTTATAACAAAATGAAAACGAAAACTAATCCCCTAGTTGATCTACATCTTGGGGAGGGGTCCTCCTCGAGCTTTGTCGGAAGGGAATCGACGTGCGCACGGGTCTCGGTCTGCGGCGCCTCCGGCTCGGCGCCGACGAAGCCGGGAACAAGCCCGGAGCTTACGGCCCCGAAGTCAAGGCCCTCGTAGTGCGACGCCGACACCGTAAAGGTCGCGCGCACACCGGAGCGCCTCGCTCCTCGGACCACCGCGCCGATCCGCTCCGGCGAGGCAGCCTCGACACGCCGCTCGACCTCGACATTGGCAAAGGCACGGACCAAGGCGGCGTCCGGCTCCCTCCGGGATGCCTCCGCCGCGACCAGCCTTTGCTCCATCCCTACATCACCAAAAGAGTTTGGTATTAGAGGCCCGAGCTAGAAAAACCAAGAAAATGACCAAGGAATTCCGGAGATCGAAACGAGAAAGGTGTAAACTCTTACCTTCCTTCTCGGCCCGCTGCTCCTAGAGCTTCTTGAGGTAGCCGGACGCGGTCCGATGGGAGACCTCCGCCGCGGCCTCGATCGTCCGCCTCGGCTCATGCTTCGCTTGGAGCGCTTCCTTGACCTTCTCCGCCGCCAAGGCGGCTTCTTCGGCCATGGCCAAGGAGGCCGGGGCCGCCTCCTTCGCGCGGCGCGCCTCCGCCGCCTCGCGCTCCGCCACCTCCTTCGCCGGTCGAAGCAACTCCGCCCGCGCGAGCGCTTCTTCCTTGCTAGCATAGGCTTGACCAGCCGACTCCACGAGCTCGTCCACCCCGAATCGAGTCGGGATAAGAACTCACGCACCACCGGCGTGAGTCCCGCCACAAAGTCCAACAGCTTCCGCTCCGGAGGCAACCGTGGAGCATGGCCGGATTCCGCCGGCGTCCCTCCCGTTCCGACCGTGGCCCTCGTAGCCGCCACCTCGGCACCAGCACACCTCGGCTTCGCGGCTTGCGCCGTCGAAGAGGTTAACGACTTTCGAAGAGTCGTGGTCGGAGCCCTCCTCCTCGGCGGCACTACGCGCTTGGGCGCGGGCCCACCATCACCAAGCTCGCCCTCGCGAGCACGCTTCCGATGAGACGGGTTCCGCGGGGACCTCAAGGTCGAGGGAGGACCCCGTGTCCCCTCCTCCGTCGGGCGCAACAAGTTTAAAGACATCGACACGCGCGTCCGCGTGTCGAGAGGCCGGCTCGCCGGTCGTAGCGGATTCAAGGACATCGACATACGTGTCCGCATGTCGACCTTCCTCGCCGCTCCCCACGGGCTCGGGAACGGCCCCGCCGGACTCTTGGGCTCGCAGCGCCCGAGGTCGGGAACCTTGCGTGGGAACCACGTCCGCGGATCCGACGGAGGGAAGACCTCGCAGATCTACGCCATCCGCCACGTCGTCTCCGGGCGCCGCCGCGCGCGGTTGAGGTCCGTCTCGCCTTCGACTAGCTCGGCGATCATCTCCGCCGTCTCCCTTGCATTGGCAGCAAGATCCCCCGTGAGGTCGACGACCTCCGGCCCGGACGGAGGCTCCCCGCTGGTCCCCGTCCCTCTACGAGAGACGCCTCCTCGATCCGGGAGCTCCACCCACCTTTAAAGGTCGCGGGCTGCCTCGAACTCACCGGCTCCACCGTCATCCTCGGAGTCCGTGGGAATGGAAGTCGAGGCGGTCGAGGCGGTGTAGGGGTTTAACCCCGCCGCCGTGTACGCGTCCCTCTTCCTTTTACGCTCGGCGTCTCGCACCGCCTTCTCCGCCTTGAGTCGCGGGGCCAAGTCCTTGGCCGCCTTCCTCTCGGCTCTGCTCCTCCACGGCCCGCGGACCGTTAGCCTCCCTCTCGCCCGCTCCTTCGGGGAGCCGCAGCTTGGGGCGCCCGGTGAGGGAGATCCGAGGCGGACTATAGAGAGAAGAATAAATAAGCAAACGGTAACAAAAACGCGAATAACAACGAAATGACTAAGGTCGAGGCGACTTATCACATCGAGCGCTTGGGGGTGCGGCTTCATCTTCGGGGCCCCCGGACGGGCTAGGCTCGCGCTGCTATACCCGGCGTGCTCCGGACGCGCAGCGCGATGGTGTCGTTGTCGAGCTGCGACAGCCGCCATCACCGTGTCCGGGACGCGACGACCGTTGCTCGAGACCCGATGCATCGGCATCAAGCGCCGCATCGGCGGCGTGAACCTCCGCTTGTGGTAGGACCCTACCACCACCGTCGCGTCAACATCGAACCGGCTCGAGTGCGGGCTCGCCTCGATCATCGGGTCGATCGGGTCCTGGTTGGTGCGGGGGCAGCCCCACTTCCACTCCTCCGGGACTTCTTCGAAGACTCGGCCCTCGAAGGCCGGAACGGGTGCACCGGGTCTTGACGCAGGTAGAACCACTTCGGGTGCCACCCTTGGTTAGACGAGGGGTGGTGACCGAACTGTAGTTGACTCCCCGGCCCCTCTCGCATGACGATCCCCACGCAGCCGACCTGCGCGGGAACGTCCTCGCTCGTGGAGTTCGCCTCCGATAGAGGTTGATGCGGAAGTAGTACCTCCACGAGTCGAGGATGGGCGCCATGCCCAGGAAACCCTCGCAGAGAGCCACGAAGGTGCTCAACTCGCTGGATCCCATTGGGGTTAAGGTGGTGCAGCTCCAGCATGCTTTGGAACATCATGGCCCGCAGAAGTCGTTCCCGGCGCCCCCAAGCCGCGCTCGTGGAAATGCAGGAAAGAAACGACATAGCCCGCAGGCGGACGGGGCGTGGCTCGTTACCGGAGAGTATCCACCACTTATCCGAGCCGCACTCGCGCAGCAAATCTTGGGCCACCAGCTGCTTGAGGTCAGCCCTCGTCGTCGTGGAACGGGTCCAGGTCGACATGGCGAGGCAAGGACGGAAGGGCTCGGGGGCCGCGCGAGGAGGGAGACGAAAGCTAGGGCTTGGAAGGACGAAAGCGGGGAAGGCAAGAAAGGGAAGGCGACGGCGCGTGAAGGCAAAAGGGTACGGCGGGATCGGCTTAAATAGGCGGCCGCGTCAGGCGACCGCGTCCTCTCGGTTCTCGCTGCGGGCCCCACGATCGCCGCCCCTTGGGTAAAGTCCCTTAACTCCTCTCCTCCTCGATTTTCACGCCACCATCTCCAGTGTCCGTCGTCCCACTACCCGTACTAACTAGGGGGGGCGCCACTACCGATGGAAAACCGAATCCGCTCCACGCCGGCCCACCACTACACGCCGGCAACGGATGAGGACGGACCTCGATTCCCAAAATATGGAAGCCAAGACGGTAAAACCGCATGCTCCCCTCTGTCTCCCCTGTCAATTCAAATTCTCTCACATACCGACACAGGTGAGGAAGGGCACGCACTCCGAGGAGGTCCCTCGACCTCCTACCAGCCCACTTCAAGGTCGACCGCTCGACCTCGAAGCTCGACCAAACCGAGGCTTGACCTCGAAGGTAAGCGGGGATAAGAGGCTGAAAACTGCCTCGACGGCCCCACCCAGGCCGGCCCAATCGAAAGGGTTCGACGGCCGCCTCGAGCATACAAAATCGAGCCAAGGAGTGACATCGATGGGTCCGCCTAGCGACCGCAACCCACGCGCGCAAGCGCAACGGACATCGACCTCGACTAAGGGGAATCTCACCGTAGAGAGGCATCGAGCCCCGAAACTTATCGAATGGTTTCGGGTCCCAATCGAGGGCGACCGCACGGATTAATGAAGTTGTCCCCGCCGGGCCGGACGGAATCCCTCGATGGGAAACCGCGACTTCACTCGAACTTTTCCCGCTATTGACCTCACCGGGCCCCGCGTGTCGGCCTTTCCGGGCAAATCGCGGATCTGCTCTACCCTCCATCGTACGAACGCACCACGCGGGGCTCGGGCGCCGGCATCGCAAGCACGAGGTCCAACGGCGGGACCGCAATTCGTTCGCAATTCAGCCAAAGCATAAGTCTTCGACTTATCCTCCGGATCGGGGGCTACCGTCCACCGGACGCACTCGCGCTCATCCGGCGGATAAACAACTCCCACAAAGATGACGCGAACGTGACTCCCCGCAACCTCAATGGATCCCCGGATGACTCCACGACTCACCCGGGGGCTACCGTCGGGGAGAAAGATTAGCGCCGCCATGTGGCACCCCCGAGCCTCGCTTAAGCGGTGGATTAGCGAAACCACGTCGGCGGATGAGGCCGGACCTACCCCCGTATGACCCCGCCGGAACACAGGTCGGTAGATGGCAAGCTTGACCTTGCCTCGCCAAACTCGAGGAGGCCCGCCTCGCACGACCTTGTCCGCCTTACTCGGGGAGGCTCCGTCCCGCACGACCTTGCCCGCTCGACCTTTGCGCTCGACCTCCACGCTTGACCTTCGAGCACGACCTCAAAGCTCGACGACCAACCGCATTAACTCCACCCACCCCGGCGCCCACGTGGGTATTACTCGGAAATCATTGGCGGGGGCTCGCGCCCCATCCCTCCCGTCACCACCGCTCCCGCCGGGCCACGTGTGACATCCCCTCCGGGACACCCAGGAATCGGTACGAGAGGGACACTCGACGAAGCGAGTTACAACGAGTGCATCATTTCATACAAGCCGAATATATACATCATGGTATAATACAACCAGGTTTTCAAAATACAAACATCATACGAGCGGAAGCATAAACATTATTATAGTTTAACACCTACGAGTCTTGCAGCGGAAACTTGTTCTTTATACAACAAAATACTACTAAATGTTCATCGTGATGTACCGAGCCCGTCGTACACCACGGTCCTCCCTCTTCACGGCGTCGGGATCCGTTCCCACCGGAGGGAACCTCCCTCGGGACATTGCTCCTCTTCCGGAAAGCTACCATACAAGTCGTGGAAGTACGACTCATGTCTTGAAAGATAACGAACAAACCCCGAGTTTTCTAATACTCAGCAAGATCGACCCGTCAACGAGCACGCTAAGGCCGATGCCTAGTATGCGAAGGCTTTCCGGTCGTGGAGTTGACTCATTTGCAAAAACAGCACTAATAGTGGATCCTTACTTTCAATGTTTTAGCTCAACATTAAGTTCATTAGAAACCAAGGTTTGCAGTCTACAACTATTGCAACCAAGTTTCAAGAAGAGATAAGATTAGTTCAACATTTCTTTCATCGCTCATCCTCATCTTTCAAGTTGATTAACTACGATGTGACGAGCTAAACAAGCGGTACTCATTACTACGAGGGACAACGATTCAAATCGATTTTATACCAGCTGGCAAAACCCGACTACACTACGTATACGCACCACACCGGTCGTATACGACAACTTTTCCCGCTAGCACCGCGGAAGACTAGCCGTTTCCAAACTCCCCGGGAATATGGCGACTCCACGGATTCCCTCGTGGTCGACCCATTTCCCTCTCGTGAGACTCACCTCTCACTAACAGCCGAGTAAAAGAGAGTTACCTACGCTACATCTCTAGGGCGGTAGGGTACATCAGCCTTGTTGGACCCATTACACCAAGCATGTAGTACGGTACGTTCAAACTTGTTCAACTAAGCCGACAACGGTACGGTCCTTGACCGACACGGACGGGGCTACCACCTTGCAAGACCTTAACTCCATCTTGCTCTCTCTCCTACTGGGCCCGTCCGTTCTCAACTTCATCAACACTCTTCGTTAACATGACAACACATGAAGTACTTAAAGCCTCCATGCTTTAAGATCATCTAAAACATCTACCGTTGCGACTATGAATTAAGCATAGCTTCTATTGAGCTACCTGTACCAAGTATAGTATAAACAAACGGAAATCTATCTCATAACTTAACTTAACTACCGTGATAAAATAAAATATTTAAAAACATCGGTAGGATGCACCGAGGCTTGCCTTGATTCGAGTCGGGGTTAGCTTCCTCGGTGTGCTCGTCGACTCGAGTTCCCGTCCCCTGTCTCGACCTCGGACGGAACCTCGATCACGTCAAGACCTAGGTCGGCCAACAATACGTCACGGATCACAACCATGCATGTATGAATGTACATGATATGATTTGCAAAGATTTTATTAATCATGTTCATTAATTAACAATTATTAATTAATCATGTTCATTAATTAGTAATTAATAATTAGTTAATGATATGCAATAGCACATAAAGTAATAAATTGGGATCACATAAAATGACGGTGTTTATGTTTAATTTTGGGAAACAATTTTCATAAATACTTTCGTCTGCAAGTATCTCCTTCATTTAAATAAATTCTTTTCTTAAATTAATTATTTAATTAGCATAAACTAATAACTTCTATTAAGTAAAGAAGGTAATTAATTCATACTTATGAAATTAAAATACTCAAAATAGATATTTTATTTCATAATTAGATAGAGAATATTTTTCTGAATCTAACAAAATTAGTTTCACATTTTTTCAATTTTTATTTAATTTTCTACGAATTTCCAAAAATTAGAAAAGGCTCGTGCCACACGCCGGGCCACGAGTGGGCCGCACGAGATCCGCTCGTGGCCACGAGCGATCCAGCGCGTGTGGCTCTGCGGTGTGGCGCCATCGCGGTAGCCGGGGTGCGGCGGCGCGGTCACCGGAGTTGGCCGGCGTCGAGCCAAACCTCGCCGCGAGCCGTCCTACGTGCTCTACTCGCCGTGCCGACCACAACCGTGGTGGTGAAGTAGCATGAGCTTGGCCGGAGACGTGCCGGCATCGAGGTGCGGCCATGGCGAGCTCCGGCCGTGGTGCGAGCTCGCCACAATGGGCAAACTTTGGGGAAAATCAAGCAGGGAGCTTCTATGTAGCATGAGCAAGCTAGGCAAGGGGTGGGGGGGGGCTTGGTCATGGCCGGAAACTAGAGCTCACCGTGAGTGGTGCGGACGGCGGCGGTGTAGCCCCTGGAAAGGCGGCCAATCTCATCGGACCCGAGGAGAAAGCTTGATGGTGAGTTGCCACGATCGAAGAGCACCAAGTTACGCACCATGCGAAAGAATAACGGGGACCAACGGCTCAACACAGCTCGTGAATTTGGCGTCACGGCGGAGGACCAACGGTGACGTCCCGAGGAAGAAGACGGCTTCGCCTCAACGGAGCGGAGCTGCTCGGCTTGATTGAAGGGCCGGGAAGCTTCGCTAGGTTGTTGCGGAACCTTTGGCGGCGTTGGTTTGAAGGGGGGCGGGGGTCGCCGAGGGAGCTGCCGACGGTGGAACCAGGGACCTCGAAAATGGCGGTTGGTGTGAAGAGAAATGAGATGGGAGAGAGAGCGGATAGGGATGGCCCGGGTCTTATCCCGCCGAGAGACGGTGAAGCGACAGGCAGCTGCGTAATCGCGCAAGCAGCTGCGTGGTGGGGCGCCCGGACGCGCGGTTGGCGGTGGCACGGCCGCGGCGGCGCCGAGAGAGGTGAGAACGGGAGAGAAGAAGAGAGGCTGGCCTGTGGGCCGCTCGAGCATTTTTGCAAAAAGGCCCTCGGGTTTTTTGCTTAATCGAAAAACATACTTCCCGAGCTCAGAAAATTTTATAAAAAATCAGGGTGGCTAATGAAATTATTTCAAACATTTTTCCTGTTAAGTCCAAGGTCAAATTCCAAGTATTTTTTGAATTAAAAATTCATGTTTAAATTAAAAAGAGAGGCTTTACTTATTTCTTCTAAATATTTTTACATAGCAAAATAATTTCAGAGCAATTTCATAATTCTGTTATTGTTATGTTTAATCAGCAGAAAATGTTAAACCCAAAATTTACTTTTATTTAAATTGTTTTTAGGAATTTAATTTAGCTTAGGTTAATTGGATATTTCATGCACATTTCTTAACACAAAATTAAATATTTTCACAAATGCAACATGATGACATGAGCATGAATGACATGAAATGCATGATTATTTCTTAGAGTTGTTACAGCCCTCCCCCTTACAGGAATCTCGTCTCGAGATTCACGATCGAAGCGACTAGATGATGGTGCTAAAGAATTCGGGGTAATTGGATCGGAGAAACTCTTCTTGTTCCCAAGTAGCTTCAGCTTCCGAGTGATTACTCCATTGAATCTTGTAGAACTTGAGGGTTCGATGTCGAGTCAATCGATCCTTGGTGTCGAGAACTTTGATTGGATGTTCGTCATATGTCAAGTCCGGTTGTAACTCGTTCTACATCGACTGTCGGTATGTCCACCGATGGTTTCGGACACTTCTTCGGCTTGAGACACGTGGAATATATTGTGGATTCCCGACAAATGTGCTTGGCAGTTTTAAACAATATGCCACGGCTCCGCATCTTTCTTGGATTGGAAAAGGTCCGATGTACCGGAGTGCTAATTTGTCCTTGATTCCAAACCGTTGAACACCTTTGGTAGGGGATACTCGGAGATAGACTTGGTCTCCAACCTTGAATACCAACTCTCGACGTCTTTTATCGGTATAGCTAATCTGTCGAGATTTAGCTCTCTTGAGATTCTGTTGAATAAGACGTACTTGCTCCTCTCGCATCTTTTACTAAGTCAGGTCCGAAGATTACTCTTTCTCCACTTTCGGACCAATTCGGAGGTGTGCGACGACTACGTCCATACGAGCTTGGAATGGTGACATTCCGGCACTCTCTTGATAATTGTTGTTGTATGAGAACTCGCCAGCGGTAAACATTTCTCGCAATCTTTACCATATGTCAAGACACATGCTCGAAGCATATCCTCGAGATATTAATTGATCCTTTCTGTCCGTCCATCCGTTTGAGGATGATACGTTGAGCTTCGTATCAGTCTTGTTCCCAATGATTCATGTAATTGTTCCCAAAATCTTGAGACAAACTGCGTTCCTCGATCGGAGATAATAGTCTTCGGTACTCCATGCAGACAGAGAACGCGAGCGATGTACAGCTCTCGCATATTTCTCGGTGGTGTACCGAGTATGTTCCGGTATGAAGTGAGCTGACTTAGTTAATCTGTCCACAATAACCCGGATGGAATCGTGTTTTCGTGGGCTTAATGGTAACCCAACGATGAAATCCATGCTGATATCTTCCCACTTCCATTTAGGAATACTTAAGGGTTGCAATGGACCTGCTTGCTTCAAGTGTTCTCGCTTTGACTCGTCGACGTACATCACACTCATTAACATACTTGGCTATTTCCCGCTTCATGCGTGTCCACCAAAACCTTTGCTTCGGATCTTGATACATCTTGTTGGTTCCAGGATGAATAGAATACTTAGATGTATGAGCTTCATCCATTATCTTCTTGCGAAGTGATAGATCCTTCGGTACCACTAATCGATTTTTAAACCAAATAACTCCTTCATCATCTTCTCCGAAACAATTAACTTCGCGTTTCTTGCGTCGTCTTCTAATATGTTCCATACCAACACTTTTCCACCGAGCTGCCGCCACTTCTTCACGAATGGTAGGGATAAGGGCCAAATTGGTCAAAGCTCCATACGGAATAATTCGAAGATTAGGCTCGTCACATTCCCGTGGAGGTGCTTGGATTAAGAGTTGAACCGTGAGATTATTGCAATGAACTTTGCGACTTAGAGCATCGCCTACCACGTTTGCTTTGCTCGGGTGATAGTGAATCTCAAGCTCATAATCCTTTATTAACTCTAGCCATCTCCGTTGACGCATATTCGGATCCGCTTGGGTGAAGATGTACTTGAGACTTTTGTGGTCGGTGTATAAATGTACCAAATTTCCCAAGAGATAGTGCCTCCAGCTCTTCAATGCGAGAACTACTCGCTGCCGGTTCCAGGTCATGGGTGGGATAGTGTTCCTCATGATGCCTAAGTTGTCGGGAGGCATAGGCAATCACTCGACCTTCCCGCATTAGAACACATCCGAGTCCTGTTCCCGATGCATCACAAGTACACATCGAAAGGCTTCGTCGGATCCGGTCGAGCGAGTACTGGTGTTGTTGTTAACAATTTCTTTAATGTCTGGAAAGCCTCCTCACAATCCTTGCTCGAGTCATACTTCTTATCCTTTTCCAACAGTTTGGTCATTGGCTTGGCAATCTTCGAGAAGTTTGGGATAAATCTTCGGTAGTAACCAGCCGATGCCAAGAAACTCCCGATTTGCGAGACCGACTTTGGTGGCTTCCAATCCAACACTTCTTGAACCTTGCTTGGGTCAACGGCCACTCCTTCGGCTGATATCACGTGACCTAGGAACGACACTTCCTTTAACCAAAACTCACACTTGCTAAGCTTGGCATATAGCCGATGATCCCTTAGACGTTGCAATACAATCCTTAAGTGATTGGCATGTTCCTCTTCCGACTTGGAATAGATCAAGATGTCGTCTATGAATACCACGACAAACTTGTCTAGCTCGGCATGAATACGGAGTTCATGAGGTACATGAAGTGTGTCTGGTGCATTGGTCAATCCAAAAGACATCACAAGGTATTCATAAAGTCCATATCTCGGTGGAAAATGCGGTCTTCGGTATATCTTCACTCGGATCTTAATCCGATGATAGCCTCGACCGAAGATCTATTTTAGAGAAGACCTTGGCTCCCATCAATTGATCAAACAAGATGTCAATCCTCGGGAGAGGGTACTTGTTCTTGATGGTAACCGAATTCAAAGGCCTATAATCCACACATAGCCTCAATGTCTTGTCCTTTTTTTCACGAACAAGGTCGGGCATCCCCATGGTGACAAACTTGGGCAAATATATCCCTTGTCCAATAGTTCCTTCAATTGCACCTTCAACTTTGCTAACTCATTTGGTGGCATCCGATACGGCCTCCTTGATATTGGTGCTCGTTCAGTGCCGTAGCTCTATCTCGAAATTCTACCGCTCTGGCTCGGCGGTAGTCCCAGTAAGTCGTCCGGAAAGACATCCGGTACTCACGTACTATTGGTATATCCTCCGGACTTTTACTTATAACCTTATTAACCATTGGCAAAATAGTCTCGGGAAGAGTTAAAAGTAAGCAATCTCGACCATGAACAGGAGAGTTCGGATATACTGGCTCGAGATGTGATATCCAAGCATCGCCTTATGGAAATTCATCCATTGCATGCCAATAATTGCATCTAACCCTTGCCCATCCAATATGATTAATGAAGTAGAATGAACCTTGCTACCCAATTTTAATGGCATATCGGCAGCTACTTCACTTGTAAGGATTTTACCCCTGGTGTTGAAATGAGATGTGCACATAGCAACTTGGACTGGCATGATGTGATGCTTTGCAACATATGACTTGCCGATGAAATTATGCTTGGCTCCCGAATCAAATAAAACCATAGCAGGATGATCAGCGATAGAAAACATACCTGCTAAGATTTGTCCTCCTTCCGGTAATTCCTCACCCGTGGTAAAGTTTGCACGACCAGTTTTCACTTGAGCATTCTTGGCCTCGCGTCCTTGGTTGATTTTGCGGCTGTCCTTGCGGTCGTGGTGCATAAGGTGCCTTCTGGGGATATGGACAACTGCGGTAGAAATGTCCCGGACGGCCACAATTGAAACATGGCAGTCCATTTTGCTCGGGGTGCTGGATTTGCTGGTCGGGAGTTCCGAGTATTCTCGCTGCCGATAAGGCGGACGATATTGATCCGACCGCTGCTCGCCGAGATGGTTGTGGCTGCCGAGGCTGCCGATAGTAATTTGGACGAGAGGGCATATGCTGGTATCGCTGCCCGGATGGTGCGGTGTAGACCAGCCTCGTATTTTGACGGTCCGCCACTTCCTTGTCCAGCGGCCGGCCTCTTCTTGCTCTTCTCCGCTTGATGAAGGCGGATAGAATCTTCCAGCGAGATAGCATCACTCACAAAGTCATTGAAGCTATCGGTCTTGTTCAACACCGCACGTGATCGTAGCTTGGTACTCAGCCCTTCCTTGAACAGGTTCTTTTTCTTGGCATCGGTGTCCACATGTTCGGGAGCATATTGAGCAAGACGGTTGAATACCGTAGAGTAGGTATGCACGGTCATGTCGCCTTGCTTCGATGACGAGGAACTCCTTCCTCTTCTCGGTTCATCAATCCTTCCGGAATATGGTGCTCCCCGAAGGCTTTGGTAAACTCGGCCCAAGAAATCCGATCTCCTTGAGGGAACATCGCCTTGTAGTTGGCTCCGCCATGCTCCAGACAAACCCTTGCAGCTTGCCGGGAAGCGAAGAGTGTCTTCCGGTGATCGGTGCATGGGAACAACTCCAGCTTTGACTCGATGGTGCGGAGCCAATGATCGGCTTCCAATGGTTCACCCGCATCCGAGAAGACCGGTGGGCGAACCGATAAGAAGTCCGAGAAAGTCACCCTCTCTTCCGGTGCATTCCGGCCTTGGTGACCTCCCCGCGGAGCGGTGTTTCGGACTAGCTGCTCCAGTAGTTCTCGCTTCTCCGTGCGAGAATCCAACACCGCTGCGATGGCCTCGTGCCGGTGTCGGGGGTGGTGGTGGTGTTCCCGCCCTTCGTTGAGAACTTTCCGGCTCATCACGTCTCCTTGTTTCAACCATTCTGTCCAAGAAAAATTTACGTTAGACATCTCAATTCCAACATAATTATGGAAGGAACAGGAATACATGGATGAGAAATTTCCAAAATAACTTTTATGCACAACAGTCTTTATTATAGCAACCACCAAATCCATAAGCACATACTCATACATCCAAGTTACAACGATCCTTATTGCGACACTCGTGCATGGTTACACCAGCTCGTTATTTAACTACTACCTATATTACATACTAGCTTCCTCACTCGGTACTAGTTACTATTCCATTCTTCTTCGCGAATCTCGGATGCCACTTCCCGGCTCTTGGAGCTTCCGGTCTCGGATTCTGCATCCTCCGATAGTGGAATCTCCGTGAAGTCTATGACCGAGTCCACGTCCATTATCTCTTCAGGATCCTCCTCTTCTTCTTCGATTTATCCGCTACGGGGTTTTCCTGCACTTCGGTTCATCCTCCGGAGGTTGCTGTCCAATTGCTTCATTCAGTAGTGCATTGTGTGCTTGGAGTAAATCTTGCTCTAACCGATGGATCGGGCGTTGGCGGTTGTCAATTGCTGATCCTTGAATTGAATCTGTCCCTACTTATTTAACAACTGCGCCTCTCTAATTGCTAACAACTCCTCCTTTTCCTGCAGCTTGTCTCTCCAACTTCGCTATACGAACATCCTCCCTACTGCTGATGTTACTTGTGCTGTCCATCTCTCGTGGAGAATGAAGCATATCAAACACGACGAGAAACCAATCCAGTAATTCAGCAAACTCTTTTATACTATACTAACAACTGCATAGATATATTATACACTACCACATCTTTTCATACATTATTTGTTTGTACACATCCGACTCAACTTTTCATACACTCCCACATGACCAACATCTTCTACTACCCTATACTACAGCCCGACCTACGTCAGTAAAATAGGCCTACCATCCTACTCCTGGTCCGGCTATCCTACATCAGCACTAAGCTAACACGGGCTAAGCTCGCGGCGCGTGGCTGTCGGCGTCCGACTCGGCGTCCTCCTCTCGGTGGGGTCGGTGGGGCCTCGTAGTCCACACCGGAGATCTCCTCGGCGTCGTCGGGTGGACCCCGCTGCTGCTGCTGTAGCTGCTGGTACAGCACGAACAACGCGTCGTGGTCGTGCAACAGCCGCGTGGTGCGCCTCGCCCAGTCCGTCGTACAACTCCTCAAGCTGGTTCATTTGGTTCTCGACCTCAATCGGTGTCTCCACAGCCGTGGTTACGCCGTGCTCGTCACTCCCGCCAACTCGCCACGTGTGCCTCGTCTCGCGTCGCAAGCGGCGTCACGCCGGGCGGTAACCGTGACCAGCTACTCGTCCAAAGCTATGGACATCCCGTGAAACCCGTCACGGTCCCGGGTAACCTCCACTAGCTGCTCCTCCAGCTCGGCGATCCCGGCGTGGGACCTCCGGATCTCCCGGCAGTCCACTCGGAAGCGGTTCTTCCAAGCGCCGATCTCGTCCGTCCCGACTCTGCGTCTCGCGCCTCCGGGTGGTGGACCCTCTGCTCCAGCCTCGGTGACACGTGCAGCCCGTGCGTCCTCCTCCTCCCGAACACGCTTCCTAACGCGAGTCATCGGCATCTACAGGGAACATGTTTAAACCGGTTAAACACTTCTTCCCACGTAAAAGAAAACGAAAGAACAACCTACTAAAGTACTACAAAACTAGCTAAATCTAATCCCAGCTTTTTATTATAGCACTCAATATGACATGATGCATACTCTGCAGACTAACTATACGTACACAACTACAACGAACAGTTAGTACTACCCAAAACCTCGAACGTTGAACAGCTTAGTAAAAATCTAACTATTCTACATCCTTATAGGGCTCTGTACTAGCTCGTATCCTAAACGTGCTAAGCATGTTAAGTTTTGAAAACAAGCTTGTAACGATGTACTCGTTGCCCCCGAACCGCTCCGATACCAGCTGTGACATCCCCTCCGGGACACCCAGGAATCGGGACAGAGGGACACTCGACGAAGCGAGTTACAACAATGGCATCATTTCATACAAGCCGAATATATACATCATGGTATAATACAACCAGGTTTTTAAAATACAAACATCGTACAGCGGAAGCATAAACATTATTGTAGTTTAACACCTACGAGTCTTGCAGCGGAAACTTGTTCTTTATACAATAAAATACTACTAAACGTTCATCGTGATGTACCGAGCCCGTCGTACACCACGGTCCTCCCTCTTCACGACGTCGGGATCCGTTCCCATTGGAGGGAACCTCCCTCGGGACGTTTGTCGGGGAAAAGATTAGCGCTGCCACGTGGCAGCACCCGGCCCACCTAGCGGAGGTTTTATCACGACCACATCATCACAAGAGGCCGGCCCGCACCCGCCCGAACTAACCGAAAACGACCCTGTCGCCTTACTCAAGGACGTCCGCTTCGCACGACCAAGGCGCCTTGGTCGAGGGACTCGTCCCGCCCGACCTTGGTCGCTCGATCTTCGTACTCTAGTTACGCGCTTGAGCTCGGCTCGACCTCGTGGCTCGTCCACCAACCGCATTAACTCCCAACCGCCCCGACGCTCACGTGGGCACTACTCGGAAATCATTGGCGGGAGACCCGAGCCCATCCCTCCTCGCCACCACCTGCTCCCGTCGGGGCACGCCGACGGGACGCGCCGTTCTCGTTGCCCGACAGGAGTTGGCGTGGACCGAAGCCTTCGGAAGAGGCCATTATGCGCCGACGTACGGGCGTACGGCCGTAACAACCCTAAAATAATAAACATGCATTTCATGTCATTCATAAGCATGTTATCATGTGCATTTGTGAAAATATTAAATTTTTGTGTTAAGAAATACACATGAAATGTCAAATTAACTTAAGTTAAATTAAGATATTAAAAAGACTTTTAAATAAAAGTAAATTATTGTGTTTAACAATTTCTGGTGGTCAAACATAATGATAAAGGATTTATGAAATTGCTCTGAAATTATTTTATTTTGTAAAAATGCCTACAAGAAATAATGAAAACTTCTCTTTTAATTTAAACTTGAATTTTCAATCCAAAATTTATGTAGAATTTGAACTTCGTCCTAAAAGGAAAAAGATCCACAATAATCTCAAATGTATCCCTGAATTTTTGTAGAATTTTTCGAGCCTTAGAACTATGATTTTCATTTTTGTAAAACCGCAAGGGCTTTTCTACAAAGTGCTGATCTTATCTCTTCAATCTCTCTCTTCTCTCCAAGCACGCACCGCCTCTCCTGCTGGCCGTGTTGCTCGCGGCGTGCTGCTGCGCTGCCTTGCTCTCTCGTCCGCCACGCAGCTGCCTCCTCTCCACCTCACCCTCTCGCCCGTTGGAGATAAAAAGCCCGGCCCCCGCGTCTCCCTCTTTCTCCCCCTTCGCACCGCAGGACACCCGCCATAGCTGCCACTTTGTGAGCTCCATTGCGCCACCGCTGCACTCCATCCTAGCTCGGACCAAGGCTGCAGATCGATGCGCATCAACCTACCAAAGCTATGGGAAGAAACCTCAATCAATTTGGTTCGATGTGCAGAGAGTATTTCAAGGTTGACTCCAAGGACATCACCAATGACCACTTTTGACGGTTTGGCCAAATTCACCGTCGTTGGTGAGTGTTCTCGCCTCGATTTACGTTCCATCATGTGCGCACTCGACCTTCTAGCATCATCCCGATGTTTATTTTCTCTATTTTCCTAGACAAGTTGAAGCTACAACGGTTCCTTTCCCGCCTTTGTTCTCGCCGCCTCATGCTGCTAGCCGCTCCGGTGAGCTTCTTGCCCGGGTGACCCCATCTCCTAGCTCGCGCGTCGATCTCGACCCGAGGTGCCAGCCTCCGTCCCGGCTGGACGCCTCTGCCACTGGACCGCAGACCGCGCCGCCGCCTCGTCCGGAGCATGGCTAGCCTCTCGGCCGAGCCGGCGGCCAAGTTGGCCGCATACCCTTTGGGTCGTGGAACCAGGCCCGTTGGCCCCGTTGCTTTTGGCCCGAGCTCCAGTTCATTTTTATTTCGTCATTTATTCTTTTCCAGTAAAACAGTATTATTTTTCTAAATTCAGGTCTATTGATCCGGAGCTCCTAAAATAGTAAATCCACTTTTGTTGGATCCCTTGTGTCACGGTCTATCCACTGGTCATGATTGTTGATCAGGTTTTCCCAATATTTTTTTCTTCTTGGCAAACTCGTATCATTCCAAAACACTAATTAAACAATAACTATTTGTTTATATGTGCTAAAAGTGCAAACTCAACTTTGTTAGTTTGCTTTTGATGTGTTCTATCCTTTATATCATCTAATGATCTTTTATATGCATGTGTGCATGATAGTATTTAATTTTTGTGCATAACATGTATATTTGCTTAGGAATATAAATGTGCATCTTTTGAATTTAATTTATGAATGCGTTTTATATAGTTCATGTCACACCTTCCTCGTTATTCAAGTAGGCCGAAGAGCATGCTAAGTTACCATGAAAAGTTTATGCATATAATCATAGTTTTATTTTTGCAAACTCATATGAAAATCACACAAAATGATAGAGGTTCAATTTAAAATAAAGTCCATATTTCATGCAAATTCAGAAAAATATGAAACCAACTTTGTTGAGTTCATAAAATTATTTTCTATCCGATTATGTATTAAAATATCTATTTTTAGAATCTTAATTTCATAAGTTTTAATTAATTGCATTCCTTTGATTAAGATAATTTATTATTTATGCTATTTACTATTTAATTTTGAGAAATGAATTTCTTGAAATAAAAGGGATACTGCAGACGAAAGTTTTTGTTAAACTTATTTTTCAAAAATAAGCATAAACATTGTCATTTCATGCACTTGTATTTTATCATTGCATGCGAAGGCACATTCATCATTTTATGTCATCGCATGTTAACATTTCATGTCGCTCATAGTATAGACTTAAGTTACTAATCGCCGATCGTCGATGCATCTCGTCACAAGTCATACCTTGCATGATCATGCATGCATGTTAGTGACTCGCGATGTATCGTAAATTGTTGTAGCACGCGAGGTCGTCCGATAGAAGGAGAGGATCCCGAAGAGGTGATCATGGAAGTCAACTACATCGAGGACCACGGATTGTGAAGTCGATCGACAAGCCGCCGAGGTGAATCAAGAAGAGAGATCATCAGCGCTAACGCCGCACCGAACGAACCTAACTACGCTACGGTTAAAGGCAAGCCCCGGTGCATCCCACCTATGTTTTTAAAGTCTTTTCTTTTATCACGGTTAATGAGTCGTGATTGTGCATTAGGTTATAGGAGTTGCTTGATACCCTAGATGCATGAGATAGGTTTCCATTTGTTTATGCTATACCGGTATAGGTAGCTCAATAGAGTTCGATAACTCGCTAAGCTTATGTCCTAGGGAATCGGTAGAAGTCGGGTGGTGTGCTACACTACTCGCGAGATATAGGATAATGACTGGTTCAATGTTTATGCTAAGAAGAATGATAAGAGAAAGATGAGAGTGGAAGTGAAGATGTTAATAAGCCGAGACCGGACGGGCCCCGTAGGAGAAAGGGCAAAGACGGAGTTAAGGTCTTGCAAGGTGGTAGCCCCGTCCGAGTCTGGTCAAGGACCGTACCGTTGTCGGCTTAGTTGAACAAGTTTGAACGTACCGCACTACATGCTGGTATCATGGGTCCAAGCAAGCTGATGTACCCTATCGCCCCGGAGATGTAGCGTAGCCGGCTCTCTTTGCCGGCCGTTAGTGAGAGGATAGTCTCATGGGAGGGAGATGGGTCGACCACGAGGGAAGTCGTGGCGTCGCCATACTCCCGGGGAGTTGGAAATGGCTAGTCTTCCGTCGGGTGATAGCGGGAAAGTTGTCGTATACGACCGAGTGTGGTGCGTATACATCGTGTAGTCGGGTTTTGCCAGCTGGTATAAATCGATTCGAATCGCTGTCCCTCGCAGTAATGAGTACCGCTTGTTTAGCTCGTCGCATCGTAGTAATCAACCGAAAGATGTGGATGAGAGATGAAAGAACTCGTTGATCGGAAATGATCTTTGGTTGCAAACTTGATTGCAGTAGTTGTAGACTCGCAAAACCATGTTCTCTATTGAACTTAACTTGAGCTAAAACTTGAAAGTAAGGATCAACCATTAGTGCTGTTTTCGCAAGAGAATCAACTCCACAGACCGTAAAGCCTTTGCATACTAGGCGTCGGCCTTAGCGTGCTCGTTGACGGGTCAGTCTTTGCCGAGTATTAGAATACTCGGGGTTTGCTCGTTGTAATTTCAGGGCAAGCGTCGTTCTTCCATGACTCGTTGCGGTAGCTGTCCGGAAGAGGAGCCGTGTTCCGAGGGTGGTTCTCTCAAGTGGGAACAGATCCCGACGTCCCGAGCGTGGAGGATCGTGATGTACGACGGGCTCAGTACATCACGATGACGCTTCGTAGTATTTTGTTGTATAAAGTACAAGTTTCCGCTACAAGACTCGTAGGTTGTTAAACTTCATTAATGTATTATGCTTCCGCTGTATAATGTTTGTATTTTGAAAACCTGGTTGTATTATACCATGATGTATATATTCTCGCCTTGTAAGAGATGATGTTTCTGTTGTAACTCGCTCGTCGAGTGTCCCTCCGTACCGATTCCCGGGTGTCCCGAGGGGATGTCACAACTGGTATCGTAGTGGTTCAGTAGGCAACAAGACATTGTTACAAGCTTGTTTTCAAAAAACTTAACACGTTTAGTACGTTTAGAATACAAGAGAATACGGAGCCCTATAAGGATGTAGGATAGTTAGACTTTTTACTAACTCGTTCGACGTCCGGGTTTGGAAAGTGCTAACTATTCGTCGTAGTTTTCTCGTACTATAGTACGTATAGTTAGTTCACGAGCATGCATCATGTCATATTGAGTGCTATAATAAAAAGCTAGGGTTATACTTAGCTAGTATCGTAGTGTAGAGTTAGCATCCTATGGATGGCACAAGAAGAAGTTTATGTTAGTGAAATAGAAGGCGAGAAGCACTCTCACACAGAGATAATGGAATGAGAAATTTAAGATCTTCATATACGGATGATCAAAGGAAATCAAATACCTGGACGATCATGTGTATTTATCAAGGAGCCTCGTATGAGAACTAGGGATTTAAAAAGGATAGATTAAAGATGCCGGTATGAATGGGTGCTACAGGTGAATCTTGGGATGAACAACTAACAACTGCCAAAGAAATAGATAAACTAGGTGCAGCTCGATGAAGACACATGATGAGATACTGGATCTTGAACAAGCTCAATAACCTTCCAAAGAAGAGCAGAAGGATGGAATGTATGAGCAGAAGAATCTAGGAGCTAGTTACCAATGCCACTTCGATCGCTCCAGGCCTCATCCAGGAAGATGACCGGTTAACTACCACTTGTCGCCACCAAAAGTTTCCCTTCCCTCTCCAAGCAATAGCCATTTTGATTTCTGTTCGGACTCTTCATCTCGACATAATTTTCTCGGATGATAAGATTCCAAGTATTATGAGCTGACTCGTCCTAGTCGGAAAGTCATTCTCCTTCTTTCCTTGAAGTTCTTGAGTGACTCCCATTTGAAGAATAGTCATCACCTTTTTTACTAGACTAAGTTGTACTCGAGAGCTAGTTTGAAAATGGGTGTTTTACATTTTCAAATTGCCATTTTGCCTTTGAATTGTGCCGGTTCGCCTGTGCGCTTCTCAAAGTCAAACATGAGCGGTATGGAAATGCATACTCTATTTTGAAACTAGAAGAGAATCCAAATATAATGTTCTTCTCGAACGGATGGCGTATAACCTATGGTACGCACCCGGAAAGAAGAACACCGTATTGGAAACTCATCGGTGCAATGATCCTTATAAATATCTTACGCCTATATTTCCTTCAACACCGTGACAGATGAAAGCACCGTCGCATCTTTTGATAATCCACGTGTTTCATAATCTCAACCTTTCCAGCTAAATCTGTTCCTTCATCCTTGATTTTCCCCAAACCCCTTATAACCTCGTGATTCCTGGTCTCGACATGAAAGTGATAGATATTGACAACAAGCACCTTGACAGTCTAAATTTGGACCGAGGAGTTAGTTTCAATGAGTTGTAAGTGATGCTATACTCATGGAGGATGATCTTCGTGCTCATCAAGAAGAAAAGACTAAGAAGAGAGCAGCCAGCGAGCAAGGAAGTAAGGTACTCTCCAGGCATCGTCTAGCCTACACTTCGCAGCAGATCGGGGTTCGAGTCTCAACCATCGGGTTCCACTTCTTACCAGCCACCTCAAGCATCGGCAACATGTGTTCTTCTGTTCAGCGGCTCAACAATCCGACCTATGGAGTATACGTCCCTTATCCTCGACACCCCAATCCGTTGATCATTCATGCTATAACGGTGATCGTCTCAAACACTTGGCTCAAGATTGTGTCACACCAACAAATCAGAATTTTTCAACGCGTCCTCAAAGGAAAGCATTTGGTCGACGGAATCATGCAAGTAAAGATAAGATGGAGACGGATCATGTCGACTTTACCACCACATCCGAGGAGAGTCCGAAAGGGTCGCAAGTCATAGCTGGATTGTTCTCTATCAACCATCATGCTGCCAGTATGTTATTTAACTCGGGAGCAAACCGCAACTTCATCAAGCAAGAGGATATGTCCAAGATATAACCCTCCGTCATGCAAGATGATTATCCACATCTCATATTATCACGTGGGGTAACAGACTTGCAGATCAAAGTACGACCGAGATATCATTGAAGTCGAGTCGTAAGGATCATTCCAACTCCTTTATAGTCTTAGACGGACAAGGATTTGGATGCGATTCTTGGCATGAGACGGATGAAGTATCATAAGATAGTATTGAATACAGATGCTTTTGCAGTTCACCTGAACTCTTTCCCTCACAGCACGAGATGGTTTTCTCGTTGACTTCTTGCCGGACTATTTTTCCGGTGATCTAGAAAACTATTGGTAAAAGTTTGGAAGACATTCCCGTAGTTTGCAAATACCCCGATGTTCTCCGAAGACTTACCAGAGTTTACCACCTGATCGGGCAAGAGAGCCCAAGAGAGAATTTCAACCAAGGACTCGCACCCATGTCAAGAAGATCGTATCGGATACCGCCCAATGAGCCGACTGAAGTAAAGGTGCAACTAAAGGAATTACTCGGATAAGAGATATATCTGCCCAAGTTCATCACCTTGGGGATGACAAGCATTGTTCGTCAGGAAGAAAGATCAAACATTGAGGTTATGTGCAGGTTATCGAACTTTGAATGCAATGACCGTTAAGCACAAGTATCCACTTCCTCGGATTGACATCCTGTTTGATCGGCTTGATGGGAGCAAAAGTGCTACCAAGATAGATTTTCGCTCCGGATAGCATCAGATCGAGATTAGAGTGGAAGATATACCAAGGACAGCCTTCTCTACCGGATATGGACTTTATGAATACCTGGTGATGTCCTTTGGTCTAACCAAGGCACCAACGACACTTCGGTATCTCATGAACTGGATGTTTATGCCGAATTGGACAAGTATGTCGTGGTATTCATAGATGACCTTCTGATCTACTCCAAGTCGAAAGAGGAACATGTAAATCATTTAAGGACCATGCTCCAACGTCTAAGGGATCATCGGTTATTTACCAAATTCAGTAAGTGTGAGTTTTGGCTGAAGGAAGTACCATTCCTAGGTCTTGTGATCTCAAGCAAAAGGAGTGGTCGTTGACCCAAGCAAGGTTAAGGAGGTATTGAATCGGAAACCACCTAAATCGGTCACACAGATCCGAAGCTTCTTAGGGTTGGCTGGTTATTATAGAAGATTCATATTCAATGTCTCAAAGAGTGACACGCCAATGATCAAATTGCTGGAAAAAGATAAGAAGTATAAATGGAGCAATGCATGTGAAAGAAGAAGCTTTTCGGACGCTCGAAGAAGTTACTCATAACAAGCACCAATGTTAGCTCAGCCAGATTCGACCAAGCCATTTGAGGTGCATTGTGATGCCTCGTGCACTCGGACTTGGATGTTCTCTAATGCAAGAGGGTCGAGTGAGTACCTATGTGTCTCGACAACCGAGGCGACAGGAGGAACAAGTACCCAACACAGAGGCTGGAACTAACAGCTGTGGTTCTAGCATTGAAAAGCTCGGAGACACCATCTATTGGAAAGCTTGGTACATCTATACACGTACCACAAGAGTCTCAAATAAATCTTCACTCAAGCGGATCTAAACATACGCCAACGAAGATGGCTAGAGCTAATAAAGGATTATGAGATCGAGGTTCACTACCGTTCCGAGAAGCCAATGTCGTAATCGACGCCTTGAGTCGAATAGCTCGTTGCAACAGTCTCACCGCTCGCCTATTGACTAAAGCATCTAAAGAAGAAATGAGTGAGCCTAGTCTTTCGAATTCTTCCCTATGAAGTATTGAGTAATTGGCCCTTATCCCTACCATTCGCGAAGAACTGGTAGCAACTCAAAAGAAAGATGTTGGTAAGAGTCACATTAAAAGACGAATTGAGAAGGGTAAAGTGAAGTGCTTTTGGAAAGATAGTGAGGGTGTGATTTGGTTCAAGAACAGATTGGTAGTGCCCAAGAAACTGGAACTTCGCCAGAAGATAATGGATGAAGCACACACCTCTAAGTATTCTATTCATCCTGGAACCAACAAAATGTATCAAGGTCTAAAGCCAAGACTTTAGTGGTCAAGAATGAAACAAGAAATAGCACGGTACGTCAATGAGTGTGACACTTGTCGACGAGTAAAGGCAGATCAATTGAAGCAAGCGGGACCACTCCAATCCATGAGTGTTCCGGAAGGGAAATGGAAAGATCTTAGTATGGATGTCATTATCGGCTTACCGTTAACTCCACGGAAGCATAAACCCGTTTGGGTCATTGTCGACGGCTTAACTAGGTCTCGCTCATTTCACCACTCGTACGTACTACCTACACGTCAAAGCAATACGCAGATTTACACATTGCTCGTGTATTCTGTCTACGTGGTGTACCCAAGACCATCATCTCGGTTCAAGAAGCTCGGCTTGTATCCGGATTCTGGAAGCGGTTACATGAGTCATTGGGAACGAGGTTGATTCGCAGCTCGGTGTATCACCCTCAACGGATGGACGAGATAGAGGGAATCAACCAATATCCGGAAGGGGTGCTTCGAGCTTGTATCTTGACATACCCCCAGATTTGGAAAGATGCCTACCGTCGGCAGCATTCTCCTATAGCAACCGCAACCAAGAGAGTGTCGGAATGTGACTGTTCCAAGCTCTATACTCGGAAGGTACATGGAGAGAGAATAATATTGGTACCAGATCTAGTAAAGGATGTCGAAGAGCAAATACGCCTCATTCAACAGAACCTCAAGAGAGCTAAATCTCGATAGATCGGTTATACGGATAAAAGACGTCGAGAATTAGTGTTTAAAGGTGGAGATTGAGTATATCTTCGAGTATCCCCTACCAAAGTTGTCCAGACGACCTAGAATCAAAGGCAAGTCAGCTCCACGATATAGCGGACCCTTTCTAATTCCGTAAAGAGGTGGAGCAGCTTGCATATCGTTGAGAGTTACCAAGCACAATTATCGGGAATTCACAAGGTATTCCACATATCTCAAACGAAGACGTGCCCGAAACCACCGGTAGATGTATCGACCCCGGATGTGGAGCAGTTATAGCCGGACTTGACATATGATGAACATCCGATCGTAGTTCTCGACACCAAGGATCGAGTGACTCGACAATGAACCGTCAAGTTCTATAAGATTCAATGGAGCAATCACTCGAAGCTGAAGCTACTTGGGAGCAAGCGAGTTTCTCCGATCCAATCACCGAGAGATCTTTAGTACCATCACCTAGTCGTTTCGATCGTGAATCTCGGGACGAGATTCCTATAAGGGGGAGGGCTGTAACAACCCTAAAATAATAAACATGCATTTCATGTCATTCATAAGCATGTTATCATGTGCATTTGTGAAAATATTAAATTTTTGTGTTAAGAAATACACATGAAATGTCAAATTAACTTAAGTTAAATTAAGATATTAAAAAGACTTTTAAATAAAAGTAAATTATTGTGTTTAACAATTTCTGGTGGTCAAACATAATGATAAAGGATTTATGAAATTGCTCTGAAATTATTTTATTTTGTAAAAATGCCTACAAGAAATAATGAAAACTTCTCTTTTAATTTAAACTTGAATTTTTAATCCTAAATTTATGTAGAATTTGAACTTCGTCCTAAAAGGAAAAAGATCCAGAATAATCTCAAATGTATCCCTGAATTTTCGTAGAATTTTTCGAGCCTTGGAACTATGATTTTCATTTTTGTAAAACCGCAAGGGCTTTTCTCGCAAAGTGCTGATCTTATCTCTTCAATCTCTCTCTTCTCTCCAGCACGCACCGCCTCTCCAGCACGCACCGCCTCTCCTGCGGCTGTGTTCCCTGCGGCGTGCTGCTGCGCTGCCTTGCTCTCTCGTCCGCCACGCAGCTGCCTCCTCTCCACCTCACCCTCTCGCCCGTTGGAGATAAAAAGCCCGGCCCCGCGTCTCCCTCTTTCTCCCCCTTCGCACCGGAGGACACCCGCCATAGCTGCCACTTTGTGAGCTCCATTGCGCCACTGCTGCACTCCATCCTAGCTCGGACCAAGGCTGCAGATCGATGCGCATCAACCTACCAAAGCTATGGGAAGAAACCTCAATCAATTTGGTTCGAGTGTGCAGAGAGTATTTCAAGGTTGACTCCAAGGACATCACCAATGACCACTTTTGACGGTTTGGCCAAATTCACCGTCGTTGGTGAGTGTTCCGCCTCGATTTACGTTCCATCATGTGCGCACCAGCTTCTAGCATCATCCCGATGTTTATTTTCTCTATTTTCCTAGACAAGTTGAAGCTACAACGGTTCCTTTCCCGCCTTTGTTCTCGCCGCCTCATGCTCGCTAGCCGCTCCGGTGAGCTTCTTGCCCGGGTGACCCCATCTCCTAGCTCTGCGCGTCGATCTCGACCCGAGGTGCCGCCTCCCGTCCCGGCTGGACGCCTCGCCACTGCAGCCGGCAGACCGCGCCGCCGCCTCGTCCGGAGCATGGCTAGCCTCCGGCTGAGCCAGCGGCCAAGTTGGCCGCATACCCTTTGGGCCGTGGAACCAGGCCCGTTGGCCCCGTTGCTTTTGGCCCGAGCTCCAGTTCATTTTTATTTCGTCATTTATTCTTTTCCGGAAAACAGTATTATTTTTCTAAATTCAGGTCTATTGATCCAGAGCTCCTAAAATAGTAAATCCACTTTTGTTGGATCCCTTGTGTCACGGTCTATCCACCTGGTCATGATTGTTGATCAGGTTTTCCCAATATTTTTTTCTTCTTGGCAAACTCGGATCATTCCAAAACACTAATTAAACAATAACTATTTGTTTATATGTGCTAAAAGTGCAAACTCAACTTTGTTAGTTTGCTTTTGATGTGTTCTATCCTTTATATCATCTAATGATCTTTTATATGCATGTGTGCATGATAGTATTTAATTTTTGTGCATAACATGTATATTTGCTTAGGAATATAAATGTGCATCTTTTGAATTTAATTTATGAATGCGTTTTATATAGTTCATGTCACACCTTCCTGTTATTCAAGTAGGCCGAAGAGCATGCTAAGTTACCATGAAAAGTTTATGCATATAATCATAGTTTTATTTTTGCAAACTCATATGAAAATCACACAAAATGATAGAGGTTCAATTTAAAATAAAGTCCATATTTCATGCAAATTCAGAAAAATATGAAACCAACTTTGTTGAGTTCATAAAATTATTTTCTATCTGATTATGTATTAAAATATCTATTTTTAGAATCTTAATTTCATAAGTTTTAATTAATTGCATTCCTTTGATTAAGATAATTTATTATTTATGCTATTTACTATTTAATTTTGAGAAATGAATTTCTTGAAATAAAAGGGATACTGCAGACGAAAGTTTTTGTTAAACTTATTTTTCAAAAATAAGCATAAACATTGTCATTTCATGCACTTGTATTTTATCATTGCATGCGAAGGCACATTCATCATTTTATGTCATCGCATGTTAACATTTCATGTCGCTCATAGTATAGACTTAAGTTACTAATCGCTGATCGTCGATGCATCCGTCACAAGTCATACCTTGCATGATCATGCATGCATGTTAGTGACTCGCGATGTATCGTAAATTGTTGTAGCACGCGAGGTCGTCCGACGAAGGAGAGGATCCCGAAGAGGTGATCATGGAAGTCAACTACATCGAGGACCACGGATTGTGAAGTCGATCGACAAGCCGCCGAGGTGAATCAAGAGCCGCCGTGGTGAATCAAGAAGAGAGATCATCAGCGCTAACGCCGCACCGAACGAGCCTAACTACGCTACGGTTAAAGGCAAGCTCCGGTGCATCGCACCTATATTTTTAAAGTCTTTTCTTTTATCACAGCTTAATGAGTCGTGATTGTGCATTAGGTTATAGGAGTTGCTTGATACCCTAGATGCATGAGATAGGTTTCCATTTGTTTATGCTATACCTGGTACAGGTAGCTCAATAGAGTTCGATAACCGCTAAGCTTATGTCTTAGGGAATCGGTAGAAGTCGGGTGGTGTGCTACACTACTCGCGAGATATAGGATAATGACTGGTTCAATGTTTATGCTAAGAAGAAGGATAAGAGAAAGATGAGAGTGGAAGTGAAGACGTTAATAAGCCGAGACCGGACGGGCCCCGTAGGAGAAAGGGCAAAGACGGAGTTAAGGTCTTGCAAGGTGGTAGCCCCGTCCGAGTCTGGTCAAGGACCGTACCGTTGTCGGCTTAGTTGAACAACTTTGAACGTACCGCACTACATGCCGGTATCATGGGCCCAGCAAGCTGATGTACCCTATCGCCCCGTAGATGTAGCGTAGCCGGCTCTCTTTTGCCGGCTGTTAGTGAGAGGATAATCTCACGGGAGGGAGATGGGTCGACCACGAGGGAAGTCGTGGCGTCGTCATACTCCCGAGGGAGTTGGAAATGGCTAGTCTTCCGTCAGGTGATAGCGGGAAAGTTGTCGTATACGACCGAGTGTGGTGCGTATACGTCGTGTAGTCGGGTTTTGCCGACTGGTATAAATCGATTCGAATCGCTGTCCCTCGCCGTAATGAGTACCGCTTGTTTAGCTCGTCGCATCGTAGTAATCAACTCGAAAGATGTGGATGAGAGATGAAAGAACCGTTGATCGGAAATGATCTTTGGTTGCAAACTTGATTGCAGTAGTTGTAGACTGCAAAACCTTGTTCTCTATTGAACTTAACTTGAGCTAAAACTTGAAAGTAAGGATCAACCATTAGTGCTGTTTTCGCAAGAGAGTCAACTCCACGTACGTAAAGCCTTTGCATACTAGGCGTCGGCCTTAGCGTGCCTCGTTGACGGGTCGATCTTGTTGAGTATTAGAATACTCGGGGTTTGCTCGTTGTAATTTCAGGGCAAGCGTCGTTCTTCCATGACTCGTTGCGGTAGCTGTCCGGAAGAGGAGCCGTGTTCCGAGGGTGGTTCTCTCAAGTGGGAACAGATCCCGACGTCCTGAGCGAGGAGGATCGTGATGTAAGACGGGCTCGAGTACATCACGATGACGCTGCGTAGTATTTTGTTGTATAAAGTACAAGTTTTCGCTACAAGACTCGTAGGTTGTTAAACTTCATTAATGTATTATGCTTCCGCTGTACAATGTTTGTATTTTGAAAACCTGGTTGTATTATATCATGATGTATATATTCTGCCTTGTAAGAGATGATGTTTCTGTTCTAACTCGCTCGTCGAGTGTCCCTCTCGTACCGATTCCCGGGTGTCCCGGAGGGGATGTCACAACGACCCCCGTCACACCCGTCGAACAGTGTAACTCGAAGTCGAGCTCGAGTTACATTCCGCCCCGCACGACCTTCGCCCGCAAGCTCGAGTCGTGGGGAAAACCACCCCTGGTCTTATCCGTATGCGCCCGACAGGGAAGGACGGGCATGGCCTCGTCTAAATCCAACCACTCGCAACGATGCCATCCACGGCTCCTCTAATTGCGGAACACTCCACCCGGGTATTCGCCGCTACAGGGACGACGCGACCGCCCGACCAACCCTGCCGGGACGTACGGAAAGAAGGCCGATGGGACAACACCGAAGCTCGACTAACACTCTCTCTCTCTCTCTCCCGTAACTCGAGCTCCATCCCCGTGACTATAAAGGGGTGTGAGTCTTCTCTACGCACAACGACACACGACGGACATACGCATCACACGTCACATTACGCACGGGACTTGGAGCGTGCTCCTCTCCCACCTCTCATGTATTCGCATTCCATCTTGGCGCAAGGAACACGACGCCGTGACCCCCCCCGCCGGACGTAGGGAGCTTTCCCGAACCAGCCTAAACCCCTCGTGTCTTCCCTTGTGCACCACCCGGCCTAAAACGCGCGACCCCGGGACAAATTCTACCGCCGGTGGTTCGAACACCGACAGCTTGGCGTGCCACGTAGGGTACCGTTGCGCGTTTCGTTAGCTTTCTCTTTTTCCTCATGGCACGGGTGGCAGATTCTCGAGCCGTCGTTTTGGGCTCCTAGCGCCGTCGTGCGCTTCGAAGCCTCGACTTCTTTGCCACTCCCGAGCGGACGCCGGTACGCGTCGAGCTGCCAGCGCCGCAGGCCCTTGCGGTCACCCCCGTCGCCGCGAACGTTGCACAATTTGGTGCTCTCCCGGGGACAGCCGTCCCCATGGGCGGATAGTTTGTTGGAATGGTTATCCATCCCTCCGAATCCCTCTTCGACCTTCTCGACGCGGGGAGGACGAAGATTCGGACCAGGGCAGCAGCGATGAAGCCTACGGCCCCTCTCGCGAATGCAATGTAGTGCATGCTGCGGGAGCGGGCGCCCGTAGCGCCGGGGGACCGGCCGCGCCGGAGCCCGGCGCTCCCGGGACCCCGGCGGCCCAACGTGCGCACACCGCACCCCCGGACGGCGATGATCTACGGGATCGCCTCCGGTGCTAGACGTCTAGAGCCGGAGGAGGCCCGTCGTGGCCTCGAGGAGGAGACCGCGGTGGTGGAGCGAGAGTTGCAGCAGCAACGCCAACACGCGGAGGGCAACGCGCGTCGGAGGGCTCGCCACGTCCACCGGCAGATTGCCGATGACGTCGGAGGCAAAACCCAGCACTTCCACGCGCCGGCGGAACGTGGCGGCGGCGGCCGCGTTGCTAAAAACCCTCCCCGTACAGCCGACTCCCGAGGCACAACGCGTGCGGAGGGAGATGGCCGCGCTCCTCGCCAAGCGGGCGGAGCAGCACGCCGAGAGTTCGCAGCCGACGTGCCGCGATATCAAACCAGCGCGCTAGCACCGGGCGGCACGAGTCCCGGGCGGGGGTTCAAGTACATGCTTCCGTCCGACAGCCCGTGCGGCCGGGCCAGCCCGAGCCAAGGCGATCGGTACATTCTCGCATCGGAGCTACCTACGACGCGCGCTCCAGCCTCATGACGATAGAGGCCCGCGCCTCGTCCGCAACCCCTGTCGCGGAGGTCGGGGCGACGTCGAGCACGACCGGAGCCGGAGCCCCGACCCCTCGGGCCCCGGGGTCTTCGGCTCCGCCATCATGGGAGCGACCTTCCCTCCGCGCTTCCGTCCCCGACGACGGTCGCCAAATATGCGGGGAGTCGAACCCCTCCCTCCGGCCGGAGGACTATCGGCTTGCATGCCGGGCCGGCGGCGCGAGTGACGATCTCGCCATCATCCGGAACCTGCCCCTATACCTCGCCGATTCGGCGAGGACCCGGCTCGAAACCTGCCGGCGGATCGGATACGATCATGGGCGGACCTACGAGAGGTTTTCGTAGGCAACTTCCGAGCCACGTGCGCCCGCCCGGTAACCCCCGGGAGTTAAAGAACCGTCGGCGAAGCCGAATGAGCCGCTCCGGGATTATATTCGACGTTTCTCCCGGCGCTGCAACGAGCTGCCCCACGTCGTCGACGCGGACGTCATCGGGGCCTTCCTCTCTCGGAACGAACCGCGAGGCTCGGTCCACGAGCCGGGCGAAGCTGCTCGCGAACAGCTCGGGAGCTCCTCGAGATCACCACGAGCCACGCTTCGGCAAGGAGGCGGTCGGTGCCCTCCTCCACCGCGACCTCCCCGAGAAGGGGAAGGGTAAGCGGACCGGCGGAGGGCCTTCCGGCTCCAAGCCCAATAAGAAGAACAAGTCGCGGTCGATCGACGGTCCCATGGTGGCCGCGATCGAGAAGAAGGGCGCTAAGCGGCCCAACAAAAACCCTCCCGACCACTTCGAGAAGAAGTGGAACGGGCCGTGCCCCAACCACGAGTTCCCCGTCAAGCACTTGATGCGGGACTCGCTCGTTGATGAAGAGGTTCATCACGCAGCATGGGCGGAAGGGGCGCCCCGGCGAGACCGGGAGGAGAACGCCGGAGTCGAGGGCAACACCGGCGAAGAGAACGACGAAGGCTTCCCCGGGCGAAGGGTTGCCCGATGATCTTCGCGAGTTCCGACGCTCGCCGGGTCGGCGCTCCGTCAAGCTCGAGCGTCGGGAGGTCTTCGCTGCGGAGCCTGCGACCCCGGCCTTATCTCAAGTGGTCGGAACTCCCGATCACGTTTGATCGCGCCGATCATCCGGCGCGAGTTCCGCGGCCGGGTCGATACCCGCTCGTGGTCGACCCCATCGTCGCCAAGACACGCCTCTCTAAGGTGTTGATGGACGGGGGTAGCGGCCTCAACATTTTGTACACCGATGTCCTAGATGCTATGGGCATCGAGCGCTCGCGCATCCAACCAAACGGTTCGCCGTTTCATGGCGTAGTTCCTGGAACGCAAGCCGTTCCTATCGAGCGGATCGACTTGCCCGTCACTTTCGGATCGCTTCGAACTTCCGAACGGAGACCCTCACGTTCGAGGTGGTTGATTCCCCGGAGTCTACCACGCCATCCTCGGACGGCCATGCTACGCGAAGTTCATGGCCATCCCGAACTATGTCTACCCGAAGCACAAGATGTGGGGGCCGAAGGGAGTCATCACGGTGGGTGCGTCGTTTCAACACGCCTACCGGTGCGACGTCGACAATCGCGACCTGGCTTCGGCGCACTTGGCCCGCACCACCGAGCCGGCGGTCATCGGGGAGCGGTGGTCGAGGACCCACAGCGAGCAAGCCGCAAGGCGGCTTCTTTTGAGCCGGCGAAGGGAACCAAGGAGGTCGTCCTCGACCTCGAGGGAGACGACAAGAAGACGGTGCGTATCGGCAGCTCCCTCTCCCCCAAATAGGAAAGCGCGCTCGTCGACTTCCTCCGCGCGAACGCCGACGTCTTCGCGTGGAAGCCCTCGGACATGCCAGGAATACCGAGGGAAGTCGCCAAGCACTCCTTGCATGTCGGGCCGGGTTCCGGGCCGGTGAAACAACGCCTGCGGCGCTTCGACGAGGAGAAGTGTAAGGCCATCGGGGAGGAAATCGCGAAGCTTTTGGCGGCCGGGTTCATCAAGGAGGTGTATCACCCCGAGTGGTTGGCTAATCCTGTTCTTGTATGAAAAAAGAATGGGAAATGGAGAATGTGTGTTGATTATACTAGCCTCGAATAAGGCCCGTCCCAAGGATCCCTTTCCTTTACCACGCATCGACCAAATAGTCGACTCGACCTCGGGGTGCGAAACCCTCTCGCTTTCTAGACGCGTACTCCGGGTACCATCGGATAGCGCTCGACGAGTCCGACCAACTCGCCATCTCCTTCATCACGCCCTTCGGCTCGTATCGCTACACGACGATGCCGTTCGGGCTCAAGAATGCCTGGAGCCACGTACCGCAGGTTTATCCGAAGTGCTTCGACTATCTCATCGGAGATATCTTCGAAGCCTATGTAGACGACATCGTCGTCAAATCTAAAAGGCCGACCAACTCGTGGTCGACCTCGAGCGTGTGTTCGCCAAGCTGCGTGAGAACAGCGTGAAGCTCAACCCCGAGAAATGTGTCTTTGGGGTCCCACGAGGAATGTTATTAGGCTTTGTCATCTCGGAGCGTGGCATCGAGGCAAACCCGGAGAAGATCGCCGCCATCGAGCGCATGGGTCCAATCCGAACATCAAGGGGTGCAGCGGCTCACGGGTTGCTCCGGCGGTGTTGAGTCGCTTCATCTCGCGACTCGGGAAAGAGCGCTCCCGCTCTACAAGCTCCTCAAAAAGTCCAAGCGCTTCGAGTGGACGCAGGAGGCGCAGCCGCACTCGATGAAGTGAAGCGCATCTTAGCCAACCCACCGGTGTTGACGCCGCCGTACCCGGGGAGCGACTCCTCGCTCTACGTCGCGGCAACCACTCGAGTCGTCGGTGCCGCCATCGTCGTCGAGCGGGAGAAAGAGGGGCACGTTCTCAAAGTTCAACACCCCGTCTACTACGTCGGCGAGGTGCTCTCCGACTCGAAGAGTAGGTACCTACAAGTCCTCAAGATCCTCTACGCCGTGATGGTCACCGGACGTAAGCTACGCCACTACTTTGACGCACACTCGATAACCGTGGTGAGTTCCTTCCCTCTCGCGCGATATTATCGAAAATAGGGAATCTGCGAGCAAGGTCGCCAAGTGGGCCCTCGAGCCGATGGGACATGACATCACCTACGCGCCCCAAACGGCGATAAAATCCCGGGTGCTCGTCGACTTCATCGCGGAGTGGATGGAGACTCAGCCTACCACCCGCGCCGGTGGACCAAGAGTACTCGGGTCATGTACTTCGACGGGTCGTTGAGGCGCCAAGGGGCAGCATCGGAATCGTCTTCGTCTCCCCCAAGGAGTGCGCATGAGGTATGCTATTCGGTTGCATTTTTCCGCTTCAAATAATGTAGCCGAGTACGAAGCCTTGGTCAACGGTCTCAAGATCGCCATTGAGCTCCGGATCCGACGACTCGAGGTCCGCGGGGACTCTCAACTCGTCGTCGACCAAGTAATCAAAGAGTCGAGCCGTCGAAATGACATGCCGATGCTCTATCATCAAAAGGTGCGGAAGCTCGAGGGGAGGTTCGATGGGCTCGAGCTCGGGCACATCCCTCGACGCCGCAACGAGGCAGCGAACTCGCTTGCCAAGATGGCGTCCGGCCGGAACCGGTTCCGGCGGGCATCTTCGCCCACGACCGGCTCCAGCCATCGCTTCGACCCCCCTTCCTCCTAAGGACAATGTGGGACCCGTCGAAACGAACTCGGGGGCTGCCCCGGCGTCAACCTCGACTCGAGGAACACCCGAGCCCGAACGAGGACTCGGAGGCTAACCCTCCGCCGACAGGCGGAGAAATCATGGAAATCGACGTGCCGGCGAATGGCACGGCACGACCGTCCGATTGGAGGGCACCGTACATCGAGTACCTCCTCCACGAGCAAGCTTCCGGCCGACCGGACAGAGGCGAGGTGTCTTCATAGGCGCTCTAAGTCCTTCATCTTGGTCGAAGGCGAGCTTTATAAACGCAGCGTATCGAGAATTTTGCAGCGCTGCATCCCGATCGAGGAAGGCGTGCAACTCCTCAATGATATCCACGCGGGCGCCCGCGGGCACCACGCCGCACCACGGACCCCGGTAGGCAACGCCTTTCGACAAGGCTTCTATCGGCCAACCGCCGTGGCGGATGCGACTCGCATTGTTAGCACATGCAAAGGTTGCCGTACTATGCCCGACGGACACATCAACCCGCTCAAGCCCTCCAAACCATACCGAGTCACTTGGCCCTTCGCGGTCCGGGGTCCGGACCTGGTCCGACCTTTGAAAAAGGCGCCCGGGGCTTCACCCACTTACTCGTCGCGGTCGACAAGTTCACGAAGTGGATCGAAGCTCGAGCCATTAGCAAGATCCGCTCCGAAGAGGCGATCGAGTTCTTCCTCGATATTGTCCATCATTTTTGTGTTCCCAACTCGATAATCACGGACAAGGGCACACAGTTCACGGGGAAGAAGTTCCCGACGTTCTGCGACGACTACCACATTCGGGTGGATCGGGCGGCGATGGCTCACCCCGAGACCAATGGGCAGGTCGAGCGGGTGAACGGCATGATCCTACAAGGACTCAAGCCGTGCATTTACGATCGTCCGAAACGTTTCAACGGTCGATGGGCAGCCGAGCTACCGGCCGTCCTCCGGAGCCTTCGAACGACTCCGAGTCGAGCAACCGGCTATACGTCGTTTTTCATGGTCTACGGTTCGGAGGCGATCCTTCCGACCGACCTCGACTATGGTGCTCCTAGGGTCGGCGCCTTCAACGAGCAAGGGAACGAAACAGCGCTAGAGGATGCAGCGGACCAGCTCTACGAAGCTCGCGACGTCGCGCTCTTGCATTCTCGCTAAGTATCAACAAGCGCTTCGACGATACCACGATCGCAACGTCAAGAGTTGAGGCTTCAACGTTGGAGACATGGTGCTATGCGAGTGCAGAGCAACAAGGATCGCCTCAAGCTATCCCCTCCTTGGGAAGGACCCTACATCGTCGCGCGCGTCATTAGGCACGGCTCCTACAAGCTCAAGACGGTGGAAGGTCGAGAATTAACCAACGCCCGGAACATCACGCAGTTACGTAAATTCTATCCCTAAACTCGCTTTCGTTCCTTTGTTCCTAAACGATCGCCCGCTAAGTACAGGTGACCCCCTACCTCCGCAGCGAGGTCGAGCCTCACTCGGGGCTGGAAGGCGGGAGAAACCACGATTTTTCGAAAACAAAAAATCGCTACATTTAGCTCTTTTTTCGCGAATAAATTTGCTAAGTTTCGCTTGGCCTCGGATTCAAATCTCGTTGACAAACAAAGTAAGCGCGAGCAAACGAACTCACAGTCTAAGTTGGTCGGAAGGTCGAAGCTCGAGTACCCCAGCGGTCCTAGCAAACGCTCACCAAAAATGGCTAAGTTCAATGAGGCTCGGCGGCTCGAACTTTGCGAATCAACGAGATAAGATAAAAAGGCCAGAATATAATCAAGTCGAACTTAAAATTTCTTGATAAAGAGCAAGACCCCGAAAGGTCGAGCGCAGAACCATTTAAGAAACTTAAAAGTTATTTACATATGGGGAGCTACGCCCCTTTGTTCTTAACAAAACAAAAAACAAAAACTAATCCCCTAACCCTTCTACATCTTGGGGAGGGGCTCCTCCTCGAGCTTTGCAGCCGGACAATCGGCGGGCGCGCGGGTCTCGGCCTTCGGCGACTCCAGCTCGGCGCTCGCGAAGCCGGGGACAAGTCCCGTGTTGACGGCCCCGAAGTCAAGATCTTCGTAGTGGGACGCCAGCACCGTGAAGGTCGCGCGCACGGCGGAGCGCCCGGCGCCTCGAATCACCGCGTCGATCCGTTCCGGCAGAGCGGCCCCGACGTTCTGCTCGACCTCGAGGTCGACGAACACGCGGCTCGGGACAGCGTCGAGCTCCCTCCGCGATGCCACCGCCGCGCCAAGCCTTTGCTCCGGCCCTTTAAAGAAAACCCAACTTCGAAACCCGAGCTCGAGTAGTCGGCGAAACGACTAAGGGATTCGATTAAGATCAAGGAGGAAGGGCTTTGAACACTTACCCTCCTTCTCGGCCCGCTGCTCCCGGAGCTCGCGAAGATAACCGGACACGGTCCGATGGGAGACCTCCGCCGCGGCTTCGGCCTTCCGCCTCGCCTCCTGTTCCACTTGGAGCGCCTCCTTGACCTTCTCCGGCGCCGAGGCGGCCTCTTCGGCCTTCGCTAAAGCCGCGAGGGCCTGCTCCCTCACGCGGCGCGCCTCCGCCGCCTCGAGCTCGGCCGCCTCCTTCGCCGCCCGGAGAGCCTCTCGGCCCGTCGCTCGCAGCAGCTCGCCGGCCTCCGACTCGAGTTTGGCCGCAAACCGTCGCACCGCGGCGAAGCCCGGCCAGGAAGTTCGATAGCCTCTCATCCAAAGGCTGCCCCGGAGCGCGACCACCCTCCGTCGGAGCTCCACCCGCTGCCGCGGCCACCGCAGCCACCTCCTCGACCACCGTCGTCCTCGACTTCGCAGCCTGCGCCGCCGAGGAGGTCGGCCGACTTGTAGAGGGTCGTAGGCGGAGCCCTTCTCCGAGGCGGCACGGTCCGCTGGGCGCGGGCGCGCCGTCTCCGGGTTCGCCCTCGCGAACGCGCTTCCCGGCCACCACCGCCGGATCGATCCTCGCCCGCATCGCTTCCTCGACGGGGTCCGCAGGGCCTCGACGCCGGCGAGGGTCCCGTGCCGGCTCCTCCGCCGGCTGCAGCTGGTTCAAGGACATTGACACGCGCGTCCGCGTGCCGTGGGTCCTGCTCACCAGCCGCAGCAGGTTTAAGGACATCGACGTGCGCGTCCGCACGCCGGTCTTCCGCATCGCCCTTCGCCGGCTCGCGGACGGTCCCCCGACTTCTTGGGCTCGCAGCGCCCGAGCGCTCGGAACCTTGGGCGGGCACCACGTTCGCGGGTGCGACGGAGGGAAGACCTCCCGGATCTACGCCATCCGCCGCGTCGTCTCCGGGCGCCGCGGCGCGCGGTTGAGGTCCGTACCGCCTCCGACTAGCTCGGCGATCATCTCCGCCGCCTCCCTTGCATCGACGGCAGGATCTACCGTAAGATCGACCACTTCCGACCCGAAGAAGGGGTCCAGGCTGGTCCCGGTCCCCTCCGCGCGAGGTGCCTCGCCGGCCCCGGAGCTCGACTCACCCCCATGGGGAGCGGGTTGACTCGAGGGGCCGGCCGCGAAGGTCGAGATCGAGGGACGGAGGACTCGAGACCCGAAGTGACGGCTCGGCGGGAGCATACGAATGGGATCTCCCCATCACTCTCGAACTCGCCGGCTCCGCCGTCGTCATCGAGTCCGTCGGCACGGGGGTCGAGGCCGTCCGGGCCGTATTAGAGTTCAACCCCGCGACCCGGTATGCCTCCCTTTTCCTTTGGCGCTCGACATCCCGCACGGTCTTCTCGAGCCGGAGCCGCACGGCCATGGCCCCGGCCGCCTTCCTCTCGGCTTGCTCTTCCGCGGCTTGGAGACGATTGGCCTCCCGTTGAGCGGCCCCTCGGAAGGCTGCAGCCCGGTGCGTCGACTAAGCGGGACCCGGGCATACCGCAAGAAAAACGCGAGTTAGCAAACAGGCTCGGACGGAAATTCGAACGCGTAACAAGACGACGAAGGACGAATCGACTTACCACATCGAGGGCCTCCGAGTGCGGCTTCATTTTAGGCCCCCCGGACGGGCCACGCACGCGCTCGGGGTTCCCGGCGCGCTCCGGACACGCAGCGCGACAGAGTGCCGTCGTCGAGGTCCTGCACCGCCATCACGGTGTCCGGAACAACGTGGTCGTTGCTCGACACCGGTGCATCAACATCGAGCACCGCATTAGCGGCGCAAACCTACACTTGTGGTAGGAGCCCACCACCACCGTCGCGTCAACTTCGAACCGCGCCGGATGCCGGATCGCCGGGACCACCAGGTCGATCTTCCGGGCACCGGCGCGGGGCGGCCCCACTTCCATTCGCCCGGGGCCTCCTCAAAACCCGGTCCTCGAAGGCCGGGAACGGGTGCTCCGGGTCCTGCCGGAGGTAGAACCACTTCGGGTGCCATCCTTGGTTGGATGTGGGGGTGGTCACCGTGATGTAGTCCCTCCCCGGTCTCTCTTCATCACAATCCCCGCACGGCCGACGTTCGCGTGAACATCCTCGCCCCGGAGTTCCGCCTCGATGGAGGTTGATGCGAAAATACTATCTCCGGAGGTCGAGATCGGGCGCCATCCCCAGGAAACCCTCGCAGAGAGCAACGAAAGTGCTCATCTCGCCGGATCCCGTTGGGATTCGAGTGCTGAAGCTCTAGCCCATTCCGGAACATCATCGCCCGCAGAAGTCATTCCCGGCGTTCCCGTGCCGCGCTCGTGAAAATGCAGGAAGGAAACCACGTAGCCCGGGGGCGGCTCCGGGTGGGACTCGTTGTCGGGAAGCCTCCACCACCGGTCGGGGCCGCGGTCCCGCAGCGGACCTTGCGCCACCAGGGCGGTCAAGCTCGGCCCTTGTCGTTGTGGAGCGGGTCCAGGTCGACATGGCTGGAGGAGAGGGGGAAGGCAAGGGAGCGGCGCAAGAAAGGCGAAAGCCGGAGCTTGGAAGGCGAAGGCTAGGGCAAGAAAGACGAAGGCGGAGAAGGCAATGGCGTGTGGGAACCAAGGGACCGGTGGACGGCAGCTTAAATAGGGGGCTGCATCGGATGGCTACGACCCTTCGGCTCCGCGGCGGGCCCCATGACCCCCACTACTCCGGTATAGTTTCCTAACTCTCTCGCCCCGATTTTCACGCCACTACCTACAGGATCGCGGTTCAGCAGCCCGTACTAATTGCGCGGGTCCCGCCACCACCAAGAGGAAGTCGAATCCACACTATGCGGGCCCGCCATCGCTCGCCTTCAACGAGATAAGGACGCGCTTCGATCTCCGAACCATGGAAGCCGAGACGGTGAAAATTCCACGCTCCCTTCCGCACTTTTTTCCTTTCGTATTCTCTCACCCGTAGGCGAGAGACGGGAAAGGGCACTCACCCCGAGGGAGTAGCTCGACCTCCTACCAACTCCCTTCAAGGTCAAGCGCTCGACCTCGGGACTCGACCGACCGAGGCTCGACCTCGAAGGTAAGCGGGGATGAGAGACCGAAAACCGTCTCGACGGCCCCACCCGGTCGAGGTTCTCGGGCTGGCCCCATCGAAGGGGTTCGACGGCCGCCTCGACCAACACATACCGAGCCGGGGAGTGACGTCAATGGGCATCGACTAACACGTTCGAGTCCCGATCGACCTCGACTAAGGGGAATCTCATCGTAGAAAGGCATCGAGCCCCGAAACCTAGCGAACGGTTTTGGGTCCCAATCGAGAACGACCGTACGGATTAATGGAGTTGTTCCCCGGCGGGCCCGACGGAATCTCCTCGACGAGAAACCGTAACTTCGCTCGAACTTTTCCCGTTATTGAGCTCATCGAGCCCCGCATGTCGGCCCTTCCGGGTGAATCGCGGATCCGCTCTACCCTCCGCCGTACGAACACGACGTGGACGGGGAAAACGACTAAGACGAACTATCCCACGATCGGCCGACCGCCTCGCACGGGGCTCGGGGCCGGCATCGCGACACGAGGTCCAACATCGGGACCGCCTTTCGTTAACAACTAAGCCGGGGCATAAGCCTTCGGCTTATCCCCCGGCACGGGAGCTACCGTCCACCGGACGCGCTCGCGCACCTCCGGCGGACGAGAAGTTTTCATAAGAAACGAGCGAACACGACTCCCCGCCTCGACGGAAGATCCCCGGACGAGTCCCCGACTCTCCCGCGGCCTCGGGGCTACCGTCGGGGAAAAGATTAGCGCTGCCACGTGGCAGCACCCGGCCCACCTAGCGGAGGTTTTATCACGGCCACGTCATCACTAGAGGCTGGCCCGCACCCGCCCGAACTAACCAGAAAATGACCCTGTCGCCTTACTCAAGGACGTCCGCTTCGCACGACCAAGGCGTATTGGTCGAGGGACTCCGTCCCGCCCGACCTTGGTCGCTCGATCTTCGTACTCGAGTTAGGCGCTTGAGCTCGGCTCGACCTCGTGGCTTGTCCACCAACCGCATTAACTCCCAACTGCCCCGATGCCCACGTGGGCACTACTCGGAAATCATTGGCGGGAGACCCGAGCCCATCCCTCCTACCACCACCTGCTCCCGTCGGGGCACGCCGACGGGACGCGCCGTTCCTGTTACCCGACGGGAGTTGGCGTGGATCGAAGCCTTCGGAAGAGGCCATTATGCGCCGACGTACGGGCGTACGACCCCCGTCACACCCGCCAAACAGGTGTCACTCGAAGTCGAGCTCGAGTTACATTCCGCCCCGCACGACCTTCGACCGCAAGCTCGAGTCGTGGGGAAAACCACCCCGGTCTTATCCGTATCCGAGCCATCATTGCGCCCGACAGGGAAGGACGGGCATGGCCTGTCTAAATCCAACCACTCTGCAACGACGCCATCCACGGCTCCTCTAATTGCGGAACACTCCACCCGGGTATTCGCTGCTACAAGGACGACGCGATCGCCCGATCAACCCTACCGGGACGTACGAGAAGAAGGCCGATGGGACAACACCGAAGCTCGACTAACACTCTCTCTCTCTCTCTCTCCGTAACTCGAGCTCCATCCCTATGACTATAAAGGGGTGTGAGTCTTCTCTACGCACAACGATACACGATGGACATACGCATCACACGCCACGTTACGCATGGGACTTGGAGCGTGCTCCTCTCCCACCTCTCCCGTATTCGCATTCCGTCTTGGCGCAAGGAACACGACGCCGTGACACCCCCCCGCCGGACGTAGAGAGCTTTCCCGAACCAGCCTAAACCCCTCGTGTCTTCCCTTGTGCACCACCCGGCCTAAAACGCGCGACCCCGGGACAAATTCTACCGCCCGTGGTTCAAACACCGACAACGTTGCTCCTCTTCCGGAAGCTACCGTACAAGTCGTGGAAGTACGACTCATGTCCCGAAAGATAACGAACAAACCCCGAGTATTCTAATACTCAGCAAGACTGACCCGTCAACAGGCACGCTAAGGCCGACGCCTAGTATGCAAAGGCTTTCCGGTCGTGGAGTTGACTCATTTGCAAAAACAGCACTAATAGTGGATCCTTAGGGCATGTTTGGTTGCTTACCTTAGGCTGCCACAACTAAGCTTAGTCATGCCACAATTACTTAGGCTAGTGTTTGGTTTCTTACTAACTTTAGGCTGCCACACTTTCTTAGGCGTGACTCAAGAGCTTTGCCACGGAAAAATTTGCCACAGGTGCGGCGGCAAAAACGAGCGCCAGACTTGTGTGGCTCGCCAAACCTGCTGAAGATTCCCTGCTGCTCCGCTTAATCAGCTCTCTCTCCTCTCTGTTCTATACGCACCAGCAGTGCAAGTGACCCTATTGCTACAATGTTTCATGTCTGTCGTATGATTATTATGATGTCATCGAGTTCTTTATACTCTCTCTTCAATTAACTTTTTCATCCAATTAATTATCTGTTGACAATATATTATGCACTAATTACTTTGTTGTACTCTTTCTTCTTAATAACAAAAAAGATTGCTCAAGAAAAATGATACTACCATCTTAAATATCAAAGTTTTGATTGCAATCAAACAACTAACTAAAAATATTTAAGTATTTTTGTCACATTCATAGTAGCCATCCAAACACATGTCACACAAAATTTGCCACAACTATACTTAGGCTTGGCTGCCAACCAAACAAGTTCATTTTGCCAAAGAGTTAGGCAAGCCACAAATGTGGCTGGTAACTAAGATTAGGCGTGGCAAATTTAGTCGCGAACCAAACAGACCCTTACTTTCAATGTTTTAGCTCAAAATTAAGTTCATTAGAAACCAAGGTTTGCAGTCTACAACTATTGCAACCAAGTTTCAAGAAGAGATAAGATTAGTTCAACATTTCTTTCATCTCTCGTCCTCATCTTCCAAGTTGATTAACTACGATGTGGTGAGCTAAACAAGCGGTACTCATTATCTGCGACGGACAGCGATTCGAATCGATTTTATACCAGTCGGCAAAACCCGACTACACGACGTATACGCACCACACCGGTCGTATACGACAACTTTTCCCGCTAGCACCTGGCAGAAGACTAGCCGTTTCCAAACTCCCCGGGAATATGGCGACTCCACGAATTCCCTCGTGACCGACCCATTTCCCTCCGAGTGAGACTCACCTCTCACTAACAGCCAGAAAAGAGAGTTGGCTACGCTACATCTCCGGGGCGGTAGGGTACATCAGCCTGCTCGGGCCTATTACACCAAGCATATAGGCCCTGTTTGGGGTAGCTGGAGCTTTTCCAAAACCAGCTTTTCTAAAAAGCAAACTAGCTGGTCTCAAAAGCTGCTGGTCCGAGAAGCTGCTACTTGAAGAAGCTGAGCTGTTTGGGGTTCCTGCTTTTGAACACCTAGCTGGTGGTCCGGAAGAGTATGAAGTCCGAAATGCCCTCTCAGACAATGAAAGCTTGATTTTTTTCATGAAGTCCACATAACAGTGACATATATAGTATATAAAATTGTACAACAGTAGAATTTTAATTCACAAATGAATACCATCTATCCGACATGGTTTTTTCATAACCTTAAGATAATTACACCATATCACTCTTCTTAATTAGTAGGCTATTAGGATGATTCTATCACCATGAACAAAATAATTACATGTGGCCATCACTATCAACAAAATAATTGCCGCGCTACCATGCTACCATCTACTCCCTATCCGCCATCGGTGAATTAGCAATAAAATCACGAAATGCACACATATCGCCATCGTCCGATGCTGTACCATTGTATTGGCCCCCTACAAGTTCATCAACAAGTGGCATATACTCTTCATCGTCATCACACCTTTGAAACAGCTCGTCACTCAAAGCACTTTCACGAATAAATTTATGAAGTGTCATGCATGCAATGATGATCTTCTTTTGCTTCTCAACCGGGAAACTTGGAATATACAATAGAATTCGCCATTTCATTTTCAGCACACCAAAAGCACGCTCAATGACATTACGAAGAGATGAATGGGCATGATTGAAAACCTCTTTGCGTCCACTTGGCCTATGCCCCCTTGAAACTCGGGCACATGATACTTTTGACCTTTGTAAGGGGCTAGGAAGCCTTTTCTATTAGGATAACCAGAGTCAACAAGATAATATTTTCCTACATGTAAAATTATTGCAAAGATATATAACTAATAACATGACAAATGAAAATGTGCAAGAAAGCTTTTAGAGGGTGAACACCATACCTTCTGGAGGATGTGGAAACTCATGGGAGTATCGATTCAATGTATCATTGAACACCCGAGAGTCATGTGCGGAACCAGGCCAACCACTTACAACAAACGTGAATCTCATGTCAAAATCACAAATAGCCATCACATTTTGTGTTGGATACCCATGACGACCGGTGTGGGCAATCCTATCAATTGTTGGCACCACGACACGTACATGTGTACCATCTATTGCACCAATGCAATTGTTAAAATGAGGTGAGAAGCGAGAATCTTGAAGCCTTGGATGAATTTCTCCAGGCTGTGCTTCTTTTGGACATATATTTTGTCCACCCAACAGATTCAAACATTCAAGTACTTCATTAAATTTTCTACTAATTGTTTCGTTGATCTCTTGAATATGTTTTCAACTTGAACAAATGATTGAGGAGCACCACACATCCACAAGAACATCGCTAGAGCTTCAACAGAACTCATCACTCTAGAAGATTTCAATCCATAACTTTCAACCAAAGTATCATGCAACTTATCAAAGACAGGTCGATTCATAGGAAACATTTTATAGCAATCAGTGTCATCGTGTAGGTTATCAATCACCCATTGATATCCAGATCTTCTTGGAGGACTCCTCTTCCTTTTATTCATATGATTAGTATAATGGTTAATAGCAATGAGTGAACAGTTGATGCTACTACCAATCCGGATGCATCATCACTAGATGCATCTTCACTAGAGGCATCATCACTGTCACTCTCACTGCACAAGTCATCATTAGTTTCAGTAGATGAACTCATCTACAAAAACAGGACAATGGTTCAGTTAGAACATTGTAACCTAGATAGATAACATGGTCCAACGAGTAACATACGACAGTGCTACATTGGTTCAGCGGGATAGTAATATTACAAAAGGTTGAATGCAAATAAAACAGTAGCATTAATTAGGATACATTGCTTAAAAGCATAATAAGCTACTTCTTCTTCTCTTCATACATCCTCTTCAACCAACCCAACTTCCCTTCATTTGTTGTAAATGACCGAAACACAGCTCGATTCTCCGATTTAACGAAGAGCTTGCATGCCATAAAGTGTTCATCACTCCCTTCATGAGCTCCCGCATTCACAGCTTGTTTAATATGCTATATGATATCATCCTCAATTGTCTGCTCCTTCTTCTTCTTTCCGGTGCTAAGGATATCAACAAGTCGTGACACTTGCCTGACCATAGGATTCCGGGCCTTTTTCTTGCCAGGAGGAACAACATCCTCCGGCTTCCTCTTTGCCTTCTTTGTTGCCTCATTTCCATTTGTTGTAACAAATACATCTTCTTCACCATCAATAGAATCATCATCAAGATCAATGTGACTTTTACTAGCTCCCGGAATAATCGACGAAGCACCGGTGACATTGATGTGTTGAAACATGACCTCGAGCTCATCTAAGTTCTCCATGGGGCCATCACGAAACTTGCGATATTTTGGATTTTCCTGCAATATTTAGATCAGGTATTAGTATAAAAAAACATGGCACTGATTTCAAATGAGTCAAAAAAAATTATAATGACTTTCAGATTCACATACCAAGATTTTCTCCTCCCACCATTCATCACTAGCTGTGATTACTCCCTTCTGTACATCAAACCCAACACCAGTGGCAGCCCGCTTCAAGTCTAACCACAAGTTGTATTGCGGCTTCAAAGCATCCCACTTGTTCTTCAATTTGTCATGTGGGTAGTGTCGCAGGGTCCTAGCTTTAAACTTTTCTTCAAGGTTCTTGTAGCCAACAGCACTCAAAGTATGCCCTGGTCTATTCCCAAGCAAGAACTTCTTCCTTACAAATCTCACAAAACACTCTAGTTGCATATGTATCCCAAATTGCCTTTGGTACCTTAACTTTTGTCTCCATCTAACTCATTACAGATTAATATATTCCTCATTTATTATAAGATAATATAAGGACATACAAACATAAGAGATTTCAGCACAATAAGAGAAAATAAATCATGCCAACGTGAGAGTTAAATATTAAATAATGATAGGAACAATATTGTTTTTTTTAAAGATCTAGCAACGACATTGTGAAAAGTCCAAACTGCTGTACCCATGGACCTAGTATTCTAATTTGTTTAGTATTGCATTACAATAAACAAATGTGGTGCCGCAAGGCCTAATATTCAAATCTGAATGAGGGGACGTGAGTAGGCGAGAACGTCTTACCGTGGACGGGAAAGCACCCTCGTCTCCGTATTCCTTAGAACCGAGCTCAGCTCGATCACCCGGATCCACGCTAGGTCGCCAATACAGGAAGGAGAGTTGACTGGCGGAGCACCACCCGCTGGTACCAAGATGATGATGGTGTTTGTCGAGGGTTCCGTATCCCTTTCTTGGCAGCCTTCGTGGTGGGGCGCAAGCTCATGCTCGACGATGGGCGGCGGCCGCCCTTGCTCCCAGAGAAAGAGAGAGAGAACCGGGTGAGATTGGAATGAGGAGGGAGAGGAGAAAAACGATTGAACTCATCTATATGTATGAGTGGCATTTGCGGGTAAATAGTATAGAAGTTCGAGGGCGAGGTTGGTTAACTCAACCCGCAAAAGCTCGGGAAGCGACCCGAGACGCTGCTTTTCCGTTCTAGTTCATTTACTCGCTTTTCAACGAGTACCGATTCTAGGAAAAGTGAGGTCGTTTGGGGTAGCTTTTTGCTTCTAGCGCCGGTTGGAGATGCAGAAGTTGAAAAAAGCTACGCCAAACAGGGGCATAGTACGGTACGTTCAAACTTGTTCAACTAAGCCGACAACGGTACGGTCCTTGACCGACACGGACGGGGCTACCACTTTGCAAGACCTTAACTCCGTCTTGCCCTCTCTCCTACGGGGCCGTCCGGTCTCAACTTCGTCAACACTCTTCGTTAACATGACAACACATCAAGTACTTAAAACCTCCATGCTTTAAGATCATCTAAAACATCTACCGTTGCGACTATGAATTAAGCCTAGCTTCTATTGAGCTACCTGTACCAAGTATAGTATAAACAAACGGAAACCTATCTCATGCATCTAGGGTGTCAATCATTCCCTAACACCTAATGCACAAACATAACTTAACTACCGTGATAAAATAAAATATTTAAAAACATCGGTAGGATGCACCGGGGCTTGCCTTGATTCGAGTCGGGGTTAGCTTCCTCGGTGTGCCGGTCGACTTCGAAGTTCTCGTCTCTGTCTCGACCTCGGACGGAACCTCGATCACGTCAGTACCTAGGTCGACCAACAATACGTCGCGAATCACAACCATGCATGCATGAATGTACATGATATGATGTGCAAAGATTTTATTAATCATGTTCATTAATTAACAATTAATAATTAATCATGTTCATTAATTAGTAATTAATCATTAGTTAATGATATGCAATAACACATAAAGTAATAAATTGGGATCACATAAAATGACGGTGTTTATGTTTAATTTTGGGAAACAATCTTCATAAATACTTTCGTCTACAGTATCTCCTTCATTTAAATAAATTCTTTTCTTAAATTAATTATTTAATTAGCATAAACTAATAACTTCTATTAAGTAAAGAAGGTAAATAATTCATACTTATGAAATTAAAATACTCAAAATAGATATTTTATTTCATAATTAGATAGAGAATATTTTTCTGAATCTAACAAAATTAGTTTCACATTTTTTTGATTTTTATTTAATTTTCTACGAATTTCCAAAAATTAGAAAAGGCTCTGTGTCACACGCCGGGCCACGGAGTGGGCCGCACGAGATGCGCTCGTGGCCACACGCGATCCAGCGCGTGTGGCCCGCGGTGTGGCACCACCGCGGCAGCCAGGAGTGCGGCGGCGTGGTCACCGGAGTTGGGCGGCGTCGAGCCAAACCTCGCCGCGAGCCCTCCTACGTGCTCTACTCGCCGTGCCGAACACAACCGTGGAAAATCAAGCGGGGGCTTCAATGTAGCATGAGCAAGCTAGGCAAGGGGTGGTGGGGGCTTGGTGATGGCCGGAAACTAGATCTCACCGTGAGTGGTGCGGACGGCGGCGGTGTAGCCCCTGGAAAACGGCCAATCTCGTCGGACCCGAGGAGAAAGCTTGATGGTGAGTTGCCACGATCGAAGAGCACCAAGTTACGCACCGGGCGAAAGAATAACGGGGACCAACGGCTCACCACAGCTCCTGAATTTGGCGTCGCGGTGGTGGACCAACGGTGACATCCCGAGGAAGAAGACGGCTTCGCCTCGACGGAGCAGAGCTGCTCGGCTTGATTGAAGGGCCGGGAAGCTTCGCTAGGTTGTTGCGGAACCTTTGGCGGCGTTGGTTTGAAGGGGGTCGCAGAGGGAGCTGCCGGCGGTGGAACCAGGGAGCTCGGAAATGGCGGTTGGTGTGAAGAGAAATGAGATGGGAGAGAGAGCGGATAGGGATGTCTTGAGTCTTATCCTGGCCGGGAGACGGTGAAGCAGACCAGGCAGCTGCGTAGGTGCGCAAACAGCTGTGTGGCGGGGCGCGTGGACGCGCGGCCGGAGGCGCAGGCCGCGGGCGGCGCCGAGAGGGGTGAGAGCGGGAGAGAAGAAGAGAGGCCGGCCTCGTGGGCCGGTCCGAGCATTTTTGCAAAAAGGCCCTCGGGTCTTTTGCTTAATTGAAAAACATACTTCTCGAGCTCGGAAAATTTTATAAAAAATCAGGGTGGCTAATGAAATTATTTCAAACATTTTTCCTATTAAGTCCAAATTCAAATTCCAAGTATTTTTCGAATTAATAGTTCATGTTTAAATTAAAAAGAGAGGCTTTACTTATTTCTTGTAAATATTTTTACACAGACAAAATAATTTCAGAGCAATTTCATAATTCTGTTACTATTATGTTTAATCAGTAGAAAATGTTAAACCCAAAATTCACTTTTATTTAAATTCTTTTTAGGAATTTAATTTAGCTTAGGTTGATTTGATATTTCATGCACATTTCTTAACACAAATTTAAATATTTTCACAAATGCAACATGATGACATGAGCATGAATGACATGAAATGCATGACTATTTCTTTGAGTTGTTACACCACGCCGACGGGCGTGCCATCCCTGTGCCGCCCCGTAGCCCGACGGAGTAGGCGTGGACCGAAGTCTCCGGGAGAAGCCATCATCTATCGGCGTACGGCGGTACGACCTCTTCCGTCATACCTGTCGATAGGTGTAACTCGAGGTCGAGCTCGAGTAACACTCCGTCCCGCATGACCTTCGCCGGCGAGCACGAGGCTCCAACGAGCTGCCCCACGACCTCGACCTTGGGCTCGCCATTAATGCGCCCGACGAGAGAAGGACGGGGATGGCATGTCACCTCCAACCACTCTGCCATGGTGCCGCCCATGATTCCGCCGAATGCGAGGCACTCCACCGCGACGCAGCGAGGCTACTCGGAACGACGTGACCGCCCGATCAACCTGCCCCAAATACACGCGAAGAAGAAGACCGATGGGACGGCACGGGCATTCGACCGAGCACCCAGCCTACTCTCTCTCTCTCTCTCTCTCTCTCTCTCTTGTAACTCGAGTTTCACCCCTGCGACTATAAAGGGGTAGAATCTCTCACTTCCAAGATAGGGCCTAACACTCACGCTCTCACACCCTCAAGCTTTTTCGCTCATACACTCTCACACACACACGTTCACGGGACTTGGAGCACGCTCCTCTCCCACCACCTCTCGTACCCCATTACTCGCTTGACGCAAGGAACACGAGCGCCGTGACACCACCCCAGCTGGACGTAGGGAGCTTTCCCGAACTAGCCTAAATCTCTTGTGTCTTCCCTTGTGTACCATCCGACCCAAAACGCGCAGCCCCGGGACAAATTCTACAGCCGGTGGTTCAAACACCGACACATGGAATCTAGCGAGACCGACGCAGCTTTAGCGCGAACCATCGGACCGCTCACGCTTCGGACCGGTACCCGGTCCGTAATAATGGGCAGCTCGTCGAGCTTGGTAATGACTTCGAGGAAGGATTTCCAACCTTCTTCCAAATATTTATGGCTGGCCCAATCCTTGAGGAACTCACTCCCGAGGAAGCTGCTGCAAAAGAAGCTAGGACGGCAAGAGATGAAGCAAACCGCCGCCAACGTGAAACAGAAGAAATGGACACAGACGATCCGCCTCCTCGAGCTTCGGTTTCGAATCCTCGCGCAAACATTGTAGGAACCAGTCAAGAAGGGGAGGGCGTTCCCGCTACAGCACCACCCGCTACCGATCCACTCGCCGGAGCAGTCCGAGGGACGCGCGGAACAATCACCGAGGTTATAACAACGGACCTGGATGTCACGGTGGTTGAAATCATCATTCTTCCAGCAGGGCTTTGGACATGGGCTCCATGGAGGTTGAATTAAACGGCGCTCGGGTCTTCACGTCACCAGTCCACAACATTGTGGGGGTGATACGAGATCCTTCAAACTATTGCGAGAGGAGGTGTTCAACTCGACACCAGGATTACAACGGGCTTTGAGCTTGGTGGACGCGGTCGCTTTGCAAACTAACCAGCTTGTCCGAGATAGAGCCGAATCTTCTAGTCGTTCGCGCTCGCATTTAGAGTGGCAAGCGAGAGCTTGGTCCGAAGGAGCTTCTTCCGAGGAAAGAATTGGACCTAGGCACACCCCGATCGTGGACGAGCACGAACGCGCCCCAAATCATGATCTACATGTGCCAATCAATGGCAATCGTAAGGCTCGTAATGTGCTTATTGATCGTCATGAACAGAGAATGGAGGAACGCAGGAGACAAGAAGAAGACGAGCGACGACGGACCGGTCATGTAGATGATCGTCCGCGGGATCCTGCTCCACCTCGCCCACGTGTGACCGGTTCTACTAAGCATGTGCCGGCTGCTTCGGCGCCGCCCCGGTTGGCAATCCTCCGCGCAACGATCATCGAGGGTATGGCGATCGCTCCGTTCATCGCGATGATCGGCCAAGAAGAGATGATCGCCGTGATCACGAGAGACCGACGAGGACGGGAGAACAGAGACGGACGGGGAGCCTCGACAAGATAATAATGATCGTCGGTGGCGCCTCCATCTCCTCCGGAGCATGGCAACAATGATTGCCGGGATGGCTTGGGGGCTAGAAACCGGTATGATCGTTATCGTGACTATTCGGATGATGACAGAGACCGCAACTACCGGCATTACCCCGGTCGGCGGTCACCATCGCCGGTCTGGACCGGTCCGGAAGATGATGAGTATTCAGTAATCCTAGCCTTTACAAGGGATCTGCGCATTTGCATCTACCCCGGAGGATTTAAGCCCGGGGCCATAGACAAATATGATGGTAAAGCCCCTCTTGCTCGAGTGGCTCCAAATGTATACTACTGCCATCCGATCAGCAGGAGGAGATACTTTTGTGTTAGCAAACCATCTTCCTATGTGCATGGAGCAGGCTGGACGCTTGTGGTTACAATCTCTTCCCGATAGGTCTATTTCTTATCGGGGCGATCTTACCAAAAAATTCGTTGAGAATTTTCGAGCGACTTGTGAGAAGCCGGAAACTACCCAATGAGACGCTTACGGAGTTCATCATGCGCTTTTGCAACAAGAAGGCCTTAATCCCCAATGTTCCCGATCAGCAGATAATTGCAGCGTTTCAAGTTGGCGTCCGAAGTGAAGCATTGGTGCACAAGATTAGTAGGCGCAACCGGAACCTTACCATGACGGCGTCGAGTGTTTCAAAATAACAGATGATTATGCTGCAGGTGAATCAAACTTGGTCAATGAAAGTCGCCTAGAGTGGGGGTGAATAGGCGATAATCCCGAAAATCACTTAATTTAACAAATTAAATACGCAGGAAAGATTTGTCCGACTCAATGTCCGACTATAGTAGGACAAAGTCCGACTATGGACAAATATCCGACTAGAGTAGGACAAAGTCCGACCGCCTCGTGCGGAAAGTAGATCGGCAGCCGGGTTGGGCAAATCCACGGTTAATAAACAACAAGCAAGCAGCTAGCAACACTAGAAAGCTAAGGCAACAAGGGCACAAGCAAGCAAGCCACTTAAGCAAGTTAATCTAGGAATTTTAAGCAAGAGTGCCCTAGAGCTATAGCACACCAATTGCAAGAAATAAAAGGGGACACAAAGAGACACACGATTTTTCACCGAAGTTCAGCTCCACCAAGAAGCCTACGTCTCCGTTGAGGAGTCTACCAAGGACCGGGTTGCTCTCAACCCTAAACCTCTTCAAGCCACCACAAAGGCCGGCTTAAAATCCACTAAAACAAATCTCCACGAAGGGAGGGGCAATACAAACGACCCGAGTCTCAACCACAAGCTTGGGAGCTCGCCGGGTAACGCCTAACCGTCTAGGGGATGAATCCCCAAGAGTAACAAACACAACAAGTACCGACGATGAGAAAGAATCAAGTGCTCTTGAGATGATGATGAAGCTCAACGAATTTCTCCTCAATCTTCTCACAAATCCACCAAGGATTGGAGTGGGGAATCAAACTTGAAGAAGAGGAGTGCTTGAGTGATTTTGGGAGTATTTTTGAGAGTGGGGAAAGTGCCAACCGGCCAAAAGTGGACGAGGCCTCTTTTATAGCCGGGGCACCCAAAAGAGCCGTTGGGCTAGATCCGACTCGGACTTAGTCCGAGTGAGTCGGACAAAGTCCGACTTCTAGGGTTTCGAGATGATGGTTTGGCTCTGGAGTCCGACTCCTAAATCCGACGAGAGTCGGATATATCCGAGCATATTGGGTAGTCGGATATTGTCCGACGGAGTCGGACAAAGTCCGACTCCTAGGGTTTCAAAAGTGTGGCGAAGGTTCTAGAGTCCGAGTCCTTTGTCCGACCGAGTCGGACAATGTCCGACTCTATAGGTAATTTTCTTTGGCCAACTCTCCGGAGTCCGAGTCCAATGTCCGAGTGAGTCGGACATTGTCCGACTCCATAGGTTATTTTGAATTTGGATGGAGTTTTGAGCACTTTCATTTTTCACACCACATACTTGTGTGTCCCTGTTGATAGTACGGTGTTTCCTATACTCAAGACATAAATAAAAGGCTTCACAACTTGATCTTGAGCATAAGTGGACCATTTTTCAAATCTTGCACGTATGAGCGAATATAGCCACTTCCTTTTTGTGTTTCTTTGCTCTCAATTGAATTTTAGATATTCACTGCGCACAAGCTCATTTAAAATATTAGTCCTTTCTAATTGTATTGACGTCAATCACTCAAAACCATAATTGGGGGCCTAGATGCACTTTCGGTCAATTTGCGCGGGAACAAAGGGAAGGAGCCGAAGCACAACCAAGGCAACCAGTCTGAATCCAAGAACAACAAGCGCAAGGCTGATAACCTTGTTGCAGCTGTAGACCAGACCTCATGGAGGAGACCGTCCGGCACCTCCTAAGAGGGGCCCGAGAGAACGACTCGTTGTTTGAAGCACTTCGGAGGGGCCTTGCATGATTCACAATGGGAATCATAAGAACAAGGAATGTTTCTGTTAAGAGCGTTCGCTTCGTTTGCGTTAAAGGTGGCACCTCGGTCCGTACATCGAAACCAGCGGGATGAGAAAGGCAAAGAAAAGAAGTACGAGGATGATGAAGATGAAGGAGGTTTTGAGGAGACAGCAAGAGTAGTGAACTTTATCCATGGAGGACAGGATGCGTATAAGTCAAAGCGGAAGCAAAAGTTGGCATTCAGGGAGGTCAATGCTATTGCTCCAGCTACTCCCGAGTATCTGCGGTGGTCGGAGGTACCGATCACGTTCGGTTGGGCTGATCATCCGGAGGTCCTACCTAAAGCCGGCTGATATCCACTCATCCTAGCGCCTATTGTCCATAAGGTACGCTTGAAGAGAACTTTCATCGATGGAGGAAGCTGCTTGGATATTCTCTTTGCTAAAACCACTGCCGGAGCTTGGCCTTTACGTGGCGGACTTGGATCGTAGTGTTTCACCATTTCACGGTTATCCTTTGGGGCAGATTTCTCCGCCGGTGACTTTGGGACAAAGGAGAATTACAGAAGGGTGAACAATATCTTCCAGGTAGCTGACATTGATTCAGCATATCACGCTATATTGGGAAGACCGGCCCTGGCAAAGTTTATGGCTATTCCCAACTACCGAGTACTTGATGTTGAAGATGCCGGGACCCAATGGGGTCTTATCGTTCCGGTCCGATATCAAGACCGCGTTTGCTTGTGAAGTACACAACACTGAATTGGCCACTCGAGTCAATTCAAAGGAAGAACGTCGAGAAATCGGAGAAGCGGCGGATGCCATTGAGGCGCAGTGCAGCTGGAAGAAGAAGTCCCATCCAAGAAGATCGCTAACGAGAAAGTGAAGACCGATGCGATTGCTTCCAAGACTATTTAGCTTGACGAGACAGACGCCTCCAAGGTCACCCATATTGGAGCCGACCTGCGGGACAAATAGGAAAGCGCCCTCATTCTTTTCCTCCAGGAAAATAGGGATATCTTTACATGGCAGCCTTCGACATGCCGGGTGTTCCTAGGGAGAAGATTGAGCACGGATTGTTGGTGCGTCCGGATGCGAAGTTAGTCAAGTAGAAGCTCCGGAGGTTTGCTCTAGACCGCAAGGAAGCGATAAAGAAGGAGTTAACTAGATTGCTAGCAGCTAAGTTTATTAGGGAGGTGTACCATCCAGATTGGCTTGCCAATCCGGTCCTTGTACCAAAAAAGAATACTAAAGAGTTAAGAATGTGCGTTGATTATACTGATCTTAACAAGGCTTGCCCCAATGACCCTTTCGCGCTGCCTTGGATTGACCAAGTTGTTGATTCGACTACTAGCTGCGAGCGTCTCGAGCTTCCTTGATGCGTATTCTGGATACCATCGAATCCCTTGAAGATTGAAGATCAGATTAAGACCGCGTTTATCACCCCCTTTGGAGCATATTGCTATGCAAGAATGTCGTTCGGTTTAAAAAATGCTGGCGCCACTTATCGAGCATGGCATGCAACGTTGTGTGGACTCGCAACTTGGAAGGAATGCAAAAGCTTATGTTGATGACATAGTGGTGAAATCCCGGAAAGTCGAAGATCTTCTCTCGACCTGGTAGAGACCTTTAGTAATCCGAGAAGTTTTTCCATGAAACTCAATCCCGGTAAGTGTGTGTTTGGAGTTCGTTCTGGAAAATTACTGGGATATTTGGTATTGTGGCGAGGCATTGAAGCTAATCCGAGAAAAGATTCGGACGATTGTTAACATGAAACCTCCAAGCTGTTTGAAGGATGTACGAAGTTGACTAGATGTATGGTTGCACTTAGCCATTTCATTTCAAGACCGGGGGTCGGGGGCCTTCCGTTCTTTAAACTGCATAAGAAGCAGGATAAGTTTCGAGTGGACGAGATGAGGCGCAAGCGGCGTTTGACCAACTCAAGGGATATCTCGGTAATCCGCCGGTTCTAATACCACCGGAACCTGATGAGACCATTCAATTGTACATATCTGCAACTACTCATGTCATGAGCACGGTATTAGCAGTTGACCGGAAGGAGGAAGGACATCTGCAATTGGTTCATCATCCGGTATACTTTGTAAGTGAGGTCCTAACCGTGTCTCGGATGCGATATCTCTAGTTACAGAAATTAATATATGTTGTACTCGATAACCTCTCGAAAGTTGAGGCATTATTTTCAAGCACATCCCGTCGTGGTCAAGACTGGGTTTGCCATTGGGGATATCGTGCGTAATCGAGAGGCTGTTGGCCAAGTTGCCAAATGGGCTATAGAACTTGGACAATATGAAATTACTTTTTCTTCACGTACGACTATTAAAGGACAAGCTTTGGCTGACTTTATTACTGAATGGCTAGAGACGCAAGTGCCGCAAGCAATTCAGAATTTGGAGTATTGGGAGATGTTTTTTGATGGATCCCTGCAGCTTTCGGGCGTGGGGACTGGGGTTGTACTTCTTTCTCCACAGAAAGAGCCATTGAGATATGTATTGCAAATGCATTTCGAGTGCTTCAAACAATACTGTGGAGTATGAGGCCTTGCTTCATGGACTTCGGGTAGCTATTTCGCTAGGAGTCAAGCGATTAGATATATATGGAGATTCGATGCTTGTAATCAGTCAGGTTAACAAAGTATGGGATGCTCATGATGACCATATGATAGCTTACCGCCAAGAGGTAAGGAAGCTTGAAGACAAGTTTGATGGCCTACGGTTTCGCATATACTACACGGAAATAATTCTGCTGCGGATGAGTTAGCCAGATTAGGATCCTCAAGACAAGCGAGTGACGCCTGGTATTTTTCTTCGGGTTTTAAATAAGCCATCCATTAAGATGGATCGCATAGGGACTACATATGCGGTCTTAGAAGCAAATTCCGAGGAGACGGTCTTACAGACATAAGCTTGGCCAAGGGGCTCAGGGCGAATTATAGATAGAAGAAAAGCAGCAGTTATCTAAGGTTATGATTGTTGATTCTGATTGGCGTACCCCATATCTTGAATATTTGCAATCTGGTAAAACTCCGGAAGATAAAGTTGAGAGACAAAGACTGGAGGTTCGGGCACGAAGTTACTTGATTCTTGAAGGAGCACTTTATCGACGTGGAGTTAATATCTTGATGAAATGTGTATCTGTCTCCGATGGCGTTCAATTGCTTGAAGACATTATAAGGGGATCTGTGGCAATCATGCTTCATCGAAGACTTTAGTTGGGAAAGTGTTCGAGACGGGGTTTTTATTGGCCCACGACTACGATGATGCACATACGGTAGTTAAAAATTGCCAAGGATGTTAGTTTTTTGCTCGACAACCTCATACTCCAGCTTATGAGTTGTAGATAGTTCCAATGACTTGGCCTTCTTCGACTTGGGGACTGGATATTGTTGGACCATTCAAGAAAGCGCCAGGAGGGTTTACACATATTTTTGTGGCATGGTACTTACAAAGAGGAGTGACTCTTACTAAAGAAAATCTTGCAAAGAGGAATTGGAAAGGAAACACAAATTGTTGTTTTTGTAGTTCGTTAGGGACTATACAACATTTGTTTTTTGATTGTCACTTTGCTAGATTTATTTGGAGCACTATGCATATCACATTTTGAATTCAACCACCTAATAGTATTGCTCATATGTTTGGTTCTTGGCTACACGGGTTACCACGTAAAACTAAGAACCAAATTTTACTTGAGTGCGACGGCTATTTGTTGGGCTATTTGGTTGAATAGAAATGATATGGTGTTCAATAACTTAAAATCTTTCTCCATATTGCAGGTTATCTTCAGGGCAACATACTTGGATCCGGTGGTGGTCCTTGCTGCATAAAGATGATGAAAGAGACAATCTAAAGCTTGGATGTCGCCTCTTGGAATTAGTTATGATGGAGATCTTCAACAAATTTGGGTGGAAGTTTAGAAATAGACTTGAGAACTAAGTGTTAGGTCTGTTGAACTTTTGCTTTGTGATTTGGTTATCTTGTTTGATGCCTAATCTGTAAGCTCGATGTGGTTGTAGCGTTCGAACCTTGATCCTAGATGCTCCTTCTATATTATTTTGGCCATGTACCCCTTCGGAGGGTAGACGCTGGGATCTCAATCGCATTATCTAAAAAAACATATTTTTGTGGCAGTTGATAAATTTTCTAAATGGATTGAGGCAGAAGCTATCACCAGTACAACCATCTGCTCGAGCAATTAAGTTTTTACAGAATATCTTTGTCCGTTTTGGTGTCCCGCATAGTATAATTACCGATAATGGGCCTCGGTTCACTTCAGAATTCTTCAAGGATTATGCTTGAAAGTCCGGGAGTCAAGATACAATATGCTTCGATTTCACATCCACGAGTAATGGACAAGTGGAGCGCGCTAATGGTATGATCTTAACCGGTCTTAAACCTAGAATTTTTTACCGCTTAAAATCGTATGCTGGAAAGTGGGTTAAGGAATTGCCCTGGGTACTATGAGGATTATGAACAAACGTTAGTCGGGCTACGGGACAGTCCCCTTTTTCTCTGGTCTATGGATCTAAAGCCATGTTGCCTACGAAGTGAATATGGTGTCAGCGAGAGTGCGGTATTATGATGAAGAGAAGTATGAAGACCAACGCCAGATTGAGTTGATCGCCGCGGAAGAATTAAGAGATCAAGCTTTGATTCAAGCAGCCAAGTATCATCGGGGACTGCGTCGATATCATGATCGGAATGTGCGTAAACGGGAATTTCAAGTGGGAGATTTGGTGCTTCGAAAGATCCAGTCTAACAAGAATAGGCATAAGTTGTCACCGGTCTGGGAAGGACCCTTTGTGGTTAAATCAGTTTTCGGACGGGGGCTTATAGGCTTATGACCCGGGAGGAAGAGGAAATTCCGAATTCTTGGAATATTGATCAACTTCGTCGTTTTTATACTTAAAGATTTTCTTGTAATTTTTCCTAGTAATATAATAAAGCATTCTTGATTTCGAGTATGAATATGTTTGTGTTTTTTGTGTATCGATATTTTAATTTTGAATTAACTTATCGATTTAGGGAGCTGCTGTGTTAAGAGCATGTGACATCCCTCCGGGAGACCCGGGAATCGGTACGGAGGGACACTCGACGGAGCGAGTTACTACAGAAACATCATCTCATACAAGCCAGAATATATATACATCATGGTATAATACAACCAGGTTTTCGAAATACAAACATTCGTGCAGCGGAAACATAACATTATTGAAGTTTAACATCCTACGAGTATTGCAGCGGAAACTTGTACTTTTATACAACAAAAGACTAACAACGATCAACGTGATGTGCTTGAGCCCGTCGTACACCATGGTCCTTCCTCTTCACGGCGTGGGGATACATTCCCATGGAAGGGAACCTCCCTCGAGACACTTGCTCCTCTTCCGGAAGCTACCATACAAGTCGTGGTTGTACGACTCGTTCCCTGAAAGATAACGAACAAACCCCGAGTATTCTAATACTCAGCAAGACTGACCCATCAACATGGCACGCTAAGGCCGACGCCTAGTATGCAAAGGCTTTCTAGCTGTGGGGTTTACTCCTTTGCGAAAACAACATTAAAGGGTGGGTCCTTACTTTCAATATTTTAGCTCACATTAAGTTCATTAACCATGGCATTTGCAGCCTATCACTATTGCAATCAAGTTTGCAAGACAAGATAAAATAGATCATTACTTCTTTCATCTCTCATCTTCATCTTCCATATTGTTTACTACGATGTGACGAGCTAAACAAGCGGTACTCATTACTGCGAGGGACGAGTTGATGTGAACCCGTGAGGGTTTTGGCGTCGATCTTTCGATGAGAGTGGAAGATAATTCGATTGGTGATGAAGTCGACGTTCACGGCCCGACTACAACCGTCCAAGGACGTTGCGCCTTAGCAACCGATACACCGCCTCCAATGGTCGCCGCGATCCTGTGGGAGCGCGACCACCGGCCACGAGGGCACTCGTCCTGCAAGCAATCGAAGAACTGGCAAGAACAAGTAGAACAAGCACTAAAATTGCTAGATTTAATTGAAGGTTCACAACTGAAAACACAATATGGTGGGGTTCCGGAGATGAACGGGCAGGCGGCACGAGCACGCTGCAACAAGTAGCAAAGGCTAACTCTAATCAACAAAACCCGATCTGAAAAGTGGCGGCTATGGGGTATATGGGAGGGTGGAGGACGACCAGGACGTGGTGGGGGTCGTCCCCAAACCCTAAGACGCGGCCCCTATTGGGCCCCACTTGATACACGGCCCGTCGGGCCCAAAACTAGACAGATTTATGTCTCTGCAGCAAAACGACGATTGCGATCGACTCGGAGCAGATATGAAGTTGATCTCAGATCCGTTGGAAAGTAGACTCTGTAAGCTTTCCAAATTGTGCTTGCACGCCCAAAACGGAGTCCGGATGAAGTCGTGGCGTCTGTCACAAGTTGACCCTGTCCTGCAGTCCGAATCCAACACGCGAGAATCCCCTCCCCTTCTTATCCTCTCCATCATTCCTAAGCAAAACAAGAACACACGTGTCTCGAGAGTCTAAATCAGATGGACATGAGCTTAGGAATGAACTCACTTGATAGTTTAGTTGGCGAGCACGAGCGCGGGTAAGAGGGCCAGCCGGAGTCGGTGTTATTGATGTTGTGGGAGGCGTGGGTGTAACGGAAGTAGTGATGTCCTCATCAACGAGTGATTCGAATCGATTTTATACCAGCTGGCAAAACCCGACTACAAGACGTATATGCATCGCACCGATCGTATACGTCAACCTTTCCCGCTAGCACCTGACAGAAGACTAGCCATTTCCAACTCCCCGGGAGTATGGCGTCTCCACGACTTCCCTCGTGGCCGACCCATCTCCCTCCCGTGAGACTATCCTCTCACTAACAGCCGGCAAAAGAGAGCCGGCTACGCTACATCTCCGGGGCAGTAGGGTACATTAGCTTGCTGGGCCCATGATACCAGCATGTAGCACGGTACGTTCAAACTTGTTCAACTAAGCCGACAACGGTACGGTCCTTGACCGACTCGGATGTGGCTACCACCTTGCAAGACCTCATCTCCGTCTTGCCCTTTCTTCTACGGGGCCCGTCCGGTCTCAACTTCATTAACACTCTCTTCATCTTAGTGTCAACATAAAAACCCTTAAAGCCTCCATGCTTTAAGATTCCCTAAAACATCTACCGTTGCGACTATGAATTTAAGCTTAGCCTCTATTGAGCTACCTGTACCAAGTATAGTATAAACAAACGGAAACCTACCATAATGCAACTAGGTATCAAACATTCCCTAACACCTAATGCACAAGCATAACTGAACTATGTGATAAAATAAAATATTTAAAAACATAGGTAGAATGCACCGGGGCTTGCCTTGATACGAGTCGGGGTTAGCTTCCTCGGCGCGTGGGTCTACTTCGAGATTCCCGTCTCCGACTCAACCTCTGGTGGAACCTCAATCACCTCGGAACCTAGGTCGACCAACAATGCGTCGCGAATCACAACCATGTATGCATGAATGAACATGATAAGATTATGCAAAGGTTTTATTAATTATGTTCAATAATTAATAATTAATAATTTAATAACTAATGCTTTATCATATTGGTTAATTAACAAATCATACTTAAGCATGTTCATTAAGCGATAATTAGCAATTGTTTATGCTCATTAAGTAATGCTTAATCAAGGTTATTAATTACTAATTAATCCTGTTCCTTAATTAATAATTAATTAAGTTCATTAATACTAATTACTTAGCTTTAGTAATTAATAATTAATCTGTTTATTAAACAATAAATAATCATTGCTTAAATGACATGTGATAATAGGATAATAAATTGGAACCACATGAAATGATAATGTTTAAGTTTAATTTTGGAAAATAATTTTCATAAATAATTTCATCTGCAAGTATATCCTTCAGCTAATTAAATTATTTTTCTTCATTAAACATTTAATTAACATAAAATAATAGCTTTTCTTTAAGCAAAGAAAGTGATTAATTACTATCTATAAAATAGAAATACCTAAAATATATATTTTATTTCATAAACAAATAGCTCTTATTTTTCCAAGTCTAACAAAAATTGGTTTTGCATTATTCCGATTTTTAATGAATTTTCTACGAATTTTTGAAAATTGAAAAAGGCTCCGTGCCACACGCTGGGCCACGAGTGGGCCACACGGGATCCCGCGTAGCCACACGCGATCCTGCGCGCGTGTGGCCCGTGGTGTGGCACCACCGTGGCGGCGATGGCACGGCGGCGCGGCCACCGGAGACGGTCGGCGTCGAGCCAAACCTCGCCACGGACCCACCTAACTACCCTACACGAGCTGGCGAACACAACAAGCAACGATGAGCTTGCTCGAGCTGCGCCGGAAACACGCCGGCGGCGAGGTCCAGACGCGGCGGCGCTCCGGCATGGTGCGGAGCTCGCTCGAGCACCCAAAAATTGGGGAAAAGGTGCGAAAGCATCTACGGAACAAGAGCAAGTTCGTCGAGGGTCTTAGCAACATGAGCACGGCCGGAGAGGGTGGCTCACCGTGCGAGTGGCGGACGACGGCGGCCGGACTCCGAGAAGAACAATGATTTCACGGTTTCTGTGGAACAAATGCGATGATAAGCACCTAGGAAACTAGAGCAAGGAGTTGCGCACCAACGAGAACAAAAAGATGGTCGAGAGGCTCACCGGACAACAAGAATTTTCGTTCACGGCGGAGGAACGACGACGAGCTCGTCCGGAAAGAAAAGGCTTCGCCTTGACGGAGTAGGGTAGCTCGTGCTTGATTGAGGGGTTGGTGGAGCTCCGAGAGGACTTCTGCGGAGCTCGTGGTGGCTCGGCTCGGACGAGGGAGCGACGAAGGCGGCCTCGGCGGCGTAGCTCCGGGGATAGTGAGGGTGGCGGTGAGGTGTGAAGTGGAATGGGAGAGAAGAAGAGAGAAATGAGGGCCGGGAGGGGCTTTATCCTCGCCGGAGGCGGCACGGCAAGCAGCTGCGTGGCTGGGAGGCATGGCGGCCGGCCGGGGAGGCGGTGCGGCCGGGCGGCGCCGAGACGCGGGAGACAGAGGAGAGAAGGAAGAGAGGCTCGCGCTGGGCCGATCCTGCAAATTTTGCAAAACGCCCCTCGGCTTTCGGTTAATTAAAAAGTAGCCTTCCCGAGCTCAGAAAAATCTACGAAAATTCAGGGGTGTAAATGAAAGTATTTTAGACATTTTTCCTATTAAGTCCAGGTTAAGATTCCCAATCATGTTTGGATTAAAAATTCATAGTTAAATTAACAAAAGAAGCTTTGTTTATTTCTTGTAAATATTTTTACAAGGCAAAATAATTTCAGAGGTTTTTATAAATCTTTATTTATGATGTTTAAGCAATAGAAAATGTTAAACACATATTTTCCTCTTATTTAAATTCTTTTTAACATTTCCTTTAATCTTTTAGCTAGTTTGATATTTTATGTACATTTTCTTAACACAAAATTTAATAACTTCATATATGCAATATGATGAAATGCTCATGATGACATGAAATGCATTTATTTTTGAGAGTTGTTACAGCCCTCCCTGTCGAGTCTTAAACTCGACACTAGTACTACCCGGTCCCTCACGAGCGTAGAATTCGATGGTGCAACACACACAACACACGGGAAAACGCGATTTTAGACAGGTTCGGGCCTCTCGGATCGAGAGTAATACCCTACGTCCTGTATGTTATGTATTGCCTTTAGCGATTTGCTAATTGCAAGATCTCGGAGTATAGGAACTTATGCTTCTAGGGGTCCCTGCCCCGCCTTATATGTCCGGGGAGGCAAGGTTACATGTAGAATCCTAGTCGGATACAATATCTACATACTTAGAAACTCTATCTCTAAGCTTCCTTATCAATTCGAGTCCTACTCGGTCGGTCTTGTACTTTCCTTAAGGATTAATCCAGTCTAGTTATCCGTCTTTGTTTCCATACCGGTCTTATGGAACCTTCGGAATTCTATACCGATCGGACACCACTCGTAGGCCTACTCGACCAGTCTTATGTCTTCAATATGCCACCATATCCTTGACGAATCATTCTTCCGACCAATGTATACCCATAATGTAAGTCTACGACACTCCCCCTTACAAGAATCTCGTCCTGAGATTCACGATCGAAGCGACTCGACGGTAGTGCTAAAGAACTCGGGGTAGTTTGATCGGAGAAACTCCTCTTGCTCCCAAGTAGCTTCAGCTTCCGAGTGATTACTCCATTGAATCTTGTAGAACTTGATGGTCCGATGTCGAGTCACTCGATCCTTGGTGTCGAGAATCTTGACCGGGCGTTCGTCATATGTCAAGTCCGACTGTAACTATTCCACCTCGGCTGTCGGTATATCCACCGGTGGTTTCAAACACTTTTTCTGGAATATATTATGTATACCCGACGGTGTGTCTGGCAACTCCAAACGATATGCCACGGGGCTGCTTGTGTTAAGAGCAGTCTGTGAGATTGTTTACTTGTGTTTTTAGCTTCGATTGGTTTGTTTAGGAAAGGAAATTTTAAGCATATCTTTTGAAGTACTGTTACGTAAGTTGCTATCTTAAAGAGCGATCTGTGATATTATGTGATCTTAAACCTTAAAGACTGGTTATTTTTTCTATATAGCATGATTTTGTTAAAGTAAGCTACTGCTATGCATTGTGATCTGCGCTGATTAGAGCCAGTATTCAGTCATAGTAAGTTTAAGCTGAAATAACCATCATTGCTTAGATATAGAATTTGACCGAGTAGGAATAAGATAGTGAATTTTTGTTCACCAGTATAAAAAGAGAAGAGTCGGACACTAAAACTTCAGCATGATTAAAAGGATAACGGTTAAATTACAAAGCATTGTGATAAAATTATCTGTTCAACAAACAGAAGACTGGTCCTACGAAAGACAACTATTGGACAGGTTCGCTCGAATCGCTGCTATGGTCTTGGGGTCATCGCACGATCTGTCGTCAAGCGTGTCTTCGGAGTCGGAGGAAGAGAGTAATAAATGTGCATCAAGATCTTCGTACTCCTCTTCCACTATTTGTCTAAAGGAAGCAGCATCTTGAGCAGCTTGACCCGGAGCGGGGAGTGCCGCAGCTTCATTTAATGGTACGCCGATCGGATCCGAGAGGAAGATCTTCGGTTAGTTCAGAAACGGTACCAATGAGTGAATTTGTCAACTCATTGAATCGGTCTTCGGTGGTCTCCGGGTGGGCACCCTCTCGATAAAGTTGAAATCGCAGTCTTCGACCGGAGTCCAAGACCGGATTATGGCAGCAATATGCCCTCCTCCTGCCGTAGCGATCATCTTGGAGTGCTCTCTAATCCTTCGGGGGACATCCCCGACAGCGGTTTCAAGATCCAGCTCATCTTGATCAATGGGTTGACCCCCGTTCGGATATTCGAGCGTCCGCATACTGCTTGCTGCAAGTTCGAAGAAAACGAAAAGGTATGGGAAAGGTTATAAGTGTTGACTGGTATTAGAAAGTGTTTCTTAAGCAAGAATAGGAAGAAGGAACTTACGCCTGTGTCTAATGTCCGCGGCTCTGAATTTTCCCTTGATATTGACATTTGAAGCTTTCAGCCTGGCTTCGCTCTTTAGCAAGCACTCGTATTTCATGCTCTTTTGCTTTGAGAGCAAGCCCGAGTAGATTCGTGCGCGGTCCTCGGAGCATTTTCTTTCTCCATTTGCGCAGTTTTGACAGCTTCCAATGCTTCAGCTAGCTCAGCCTTCAAGCGAGCATTGTCGGCTTCAAGCATTTTATTGGAGCGCAGAGTCCGTGCCAAAATATTATCCTTGGCGGTGAGCTCGCCTTCCGGTTCTCCAATTCGAGTCGCCTGCTGTTCTTCGATCCGGGAGCCCTCCGGAAGAGCTTGTTCTTGAACAAGCTGCTTTTTCGGAGAGAGTTTCCTCAGCCTTTTTATGAGCAGCGACAAGATGTTCGAGTGCTAAAACAGATAAGACCGGTCGGAGGGGTTATAAGTTAATTAAGGAAATTAAAGCTAAAATTAAAAGCTTACTTTGGACTTCCTTCCGGAGTTTGATGATTTCCTGCCGGCGATCCTCCATCATGCGATGGGTATTCAACAGATTTGCTTCCCTCCTTAGCAAATCAGCTTCTTTAGATTTCGGACTAGTGGTCCGAGACTCGAGTTCAACCAACCGCTCTTGATTCGAAGAAGTTCTTCTTCAAGACGAGCAATGATTGTACTCTTGGCCTCAGAATTTTTAAGAAGAACCTAGAGGATAGGTGAAATAGAGGGTCGGATTATAATATGAAGAAATTAGGAAAAGACTGGGTAAGGGATGGAGATATACCTGGCCGGACTCGGAGAAGTTCTTCAAGGCCTCTTCTTCTTGAAGGGAGTCCCATTGGGCGGTTGTTTTAAATTTCCTGGCTCCGCTCGAGCTATCAACTTCCACATCACCCACCGCCATCTTGGCAAGTCTAGGTGCACCCGAAGCTTTACGAGTTGTCCTGGCCCGGCGGGGATTTCTTCGATCCGGACCGGCCCCGGTGGGAGTTCGGGCGCGGCACTGGAACGAGTGGCTTGTGGCGAGAAGTCACTCACGATTGTATCGTTGACGTTGATGTCGGTGACAACTCACTCTTCGGCCTCCTTGGAGGACTGTTCTTCAATTGAGGCAGCAAGGACTTCCTTTGTGCTTGTTGCACTCTTGGCTTCACGAGCTTTTACAGATCTGGGAGCCGAAGGAGTGGAGATTGGAGTTGTGCCACTCACCGTGGCGGGGATACCGGGCTTATTTCTTAACAAGCTGGCAATGCTGACTTGGAGATTGTGACATCCCATGTCACGAAGAGGGTAATTATGCTAATGAGACATGCAAATTGTCAATTAGGTTGACTAAGAATTAATCGCTTAATTAAAAATCAAGTAAAAGAGAAATCAATTAATTAAATCGGGTAAAACACTGACTCCCACCCACATCAAAAATTACAATGATAGGGTGCCAATGTTTTTACACCATAATGATGGCTGTATCAAAAGATGAATTTAGGGTATTTTAGCTGAATTTTTAGCAACCATTTAAATGCCTTAAAAATTCGTTTGAATACCAGAAACTGTCCCTGTTCTCCAATTTTTGAGAAATTATGGAGGCAGAATCTCACCCTGACCCCAAAAGTAAAGTTGGAGCACACGTCACGCTCAGTCTACAGAAATTTTGGTTTGAATTTTGGAGCACTGTAGCGCTGAATTTTGAGTAAATTACAGAGAGCACTGCTGAGTTGACAGGGAATCGACCTTTGCCTTTGCCCACCGGATCAATGGCAGCCTCGTCGTCCTTCCTCTGCAAACAGCTGCCCAAGCCCGTCCACAGCCCCTGCCTAACATCATGGGCAGCTGCCCACGAGGTGACCCACACCTACCCCATGGTCGGCCGCCTCCCACGCTTGATTTTCTTTGAACTGAACACCGCCTCTCTTCTCTCTTGGCTCCTCCATCAAAAACTGGCAGCAAGCCGTGTGCCACACCCATACCAGTGTCCAACACTCCTCCTCATCTCCCTCTAGAGCACCAGCAGCCCTCAGTCCCTTCTCTCTTAGCCAGCAGGTGCAGAAACAGAAGAAATCGCTGCCATTCGTGCTCCCAAGCCGCCATGGCTGCCACCTCCAAAAGCTCGGCCTAGGTAGCACCCCTCTCTATGTTTCTTCCTCAAACTCATGCGCAAGGATCCCCTCTAGTCTCCCATTGAAGAAATTTGTATTTGGTTCAGGGAGCACGACGAATTTGGAGAAAGAATCGTCGCCGTTTCTGATGTCCACCGCGAGCTGCGCCCTATGGCAATTTCGTAATTTCGGCGAAGTCAAATTCCCCTGGACAGTTCAGTAATTATGCAGAACTTTGATTAATATTCAAAAAATCATATCTCGCAATTTAAAAGGCATAAAAATACAAAATAAATTTTGTTGGATTCATAACAATCCCCTGTTTCCAAAAAGTAGGATGAGTACCTAATTTTTCACAGTTTTCATATGTATAAAAATTCCCTAATTTGAACTCTTTTAAGAGTTATAAATTCATAAATAAATCTATAAAAATCATATCAACATGAAACTTGATCATTAAATCACTCATGGCATGTATGAAGCGTCTGCACATGCATATCTTCATTTGTTGTATATTTTTAAAGTTATAGCATCATCTCTTGTTTTTAGTAAATAAATTATTATCATTTTTATATTAGGAATTTCTTCATGGTACTTTGCATTACCGCTGGTTATCACATAATACATGACTGGTTGTTCTCATGAAAAAGTTTGAGCATCACAAGTATAAATTTTACTGTTGATTTGTGTAATTTAAAACTAGAGTAGAGATTCTATAGGAATAATGCCTTATATGCATATAGATAATTATTTATGGTTATTTGCATCTCTGGTACTGTTCATACAGAATGTTAGATGTTTAATTTCAGTACTTACAAATGCTCAACATCATGTGTTCATATCTTAGGTTAACTTAGGATATTTTTGCATATATACGGTTACATGCGATAAAAGAAACCCATCTATTGTACTTAAGATTTAAATGAACTAGCTTAACTTTGACAAAGATTTATCACTGAAAATTTATGTAAAGGTTATCACAGCATACATAGGGTCTCCTTTATGTCAATATTTATTAACCTATATATTCACATAGCATCGTTGCTAAGTTTTTATAGGAAAAAGGAAACCGTGCTTGTTTATGCATGAGTTATCATTTCATTCACAAATTTGAGCATTTCCCTCCATCCATGAGCTTGACATGATAACAAGCATCGCATAATCATTCATGTTAGTGAATAAGGTTCTATTGCATCTCCCTTGTATGCATTCATGCTTACGCATCGCATTTCATTCAACTAGGCAACGAAGGCGAAGTGAACGTCTCGGAGGAGCCCGGTGTTAATCTTAATTTTAGTGAAGCTACTAACTTCGATCAAGCCCAAGGCAAGCCCGGTGCATTCCCATTATTTCGAAATTCTTTCTTTTATCACTATATTAAGGATGATGGATGTGCATTACGTTATAGGAATTGATTGGAAATCCACTTGCATAATCTCCCTATATATTTCCAATGTAGCTTATGTGGGTCAACCTACCGTTAGAAATGCTATGCTTATGATTATGGAGTTGACGATAGGGCTAGACACTCATATATTATTTATGACTATACTTGAATGTGATAAATTGGTAAAAGTTGAGAACCTCACATTGTGACTCCGCGAACAAGATTGAGTTGTGTACCAAGTGCATACCTTTCTTATGGGGATTGGTAAACCTATGTAGCTTGTGAGTTATAAAGTGGGTCGGATATCTCACCGATCCGGAGGTGATGTGTATGGCACGGTGGTTGCACGGGTTTGAGGACCGTTGGAGAGTACATGGGTTAAGCCTTGGGCACGTTGTTGAACGGGGTCGCAAGGGGACGTGTACTCGGGATCGGTGGCCCCGTGCCTAACTTTATGATGAACTCGCGAACGGTGGCCATACGTGTTCTTAAATGATGCGTATGTCATGTGCTTGTGTTTCTCCTGCAGGATGTAATTCGATAATTATCGCCGTTCCTCTCGGTTAATGAGTACCACTTGTTTCAAGCAGATTGCAATGTTTAGTAAAAAGATGAGAATGTTGGATACTTGCTGTTTTTATCGATCAATTATTTGTATTGCAAATTCTTGTATTGCTAGTATACTTACTAAAGTTTCTTTATGCAACAACACTATTAATTTGGCTAAGTCATAAAAGTGCCAACCTAATTAGCATAGGTGCCGTTTTATGCAAAATGCCAAGTTAAACCGGTCAAGCCCCCATGCATCTAGGTGTCGGTCTTAGATGGCCAATTTGACGTGTAAGACTTGTGGAGTATGCTAGATACTCGGGCTTTGCCACTACATGTGTATTTTCGGGATTCTCGCAAGCCGGGTTTTGCGATTGTTGTGGTAAGGTTGTGTCGGATGGAGAGGAGCCCAAAGAGTGGACCATTGAATGGGTTCCTAGCTCTCCGACCCATGAGGAGTGAGCCGTGGCCTAGGCCGACACATAAGCTATCTATGTATCGTCGTGTTATGTATTCGCTTCCGCACTTTATTTCGAACAAAGATCATGGTTATGTAAACTTAAATTCGAACCTAATGTATCTTTTATTTGGAACTCTATGTTGTAATTCGAGACTTAATTATGTAAACTTGCAAATCGTGTATGTTTGTTAATGTGATGCTATGTATGGTTGCTTCGTCGATCATCTCCCAAGGCGATCCGTACCACACTAATCTATCTTTCGGGATAGGGGTGTGACACGTGGTATCGAGCCGACTTGGGATTTGCGTCACGCTAACACTCATTCTAAAAATCTTAAACCCCGTTTTTGTGTTGCGATGAGGTACGAGTCTAGAAAGGCCAATATAAGGACTATATAGAATGGTGGCAAAGCTAACCCCGTGTTATGATTGTTTAAATATTTTGCAACTACGGCTTTGGCTAAGGTATGTTTGCAATTTCAATTAGCGCTCCGTGCCCGCGGAAGTAATAATACGGGACAATGCCGGCTCGTGGCGATACCGCGAGGCGATCCCTTCTATGGATCGTAAGAGTAGAATTGTGATTTGTTTTTGGTAGTTTCTTTTATTTTGATGTATTGTTTCTGGAATCACTCTCTTACAGGTACATAACAACGCTTTAGTTCGTGTAGTATCGTGTGAGAGATGTGTGTGCCACCGAGGCGCTTATCCGATATTCATATCGGCGGGCGTGGTCTTTTATTTTTGTGAGGACGTACGGAAACGACATATTGAGCATTCATCATACTTTCATATCATTGCATCGTGTCAACCATATGCATGTGAACTTATCTAAATGAAACAATCATGAAAAAGAAGGGGATCACAGAGCTCAATTCTTACAGAACTTTGAAAACCGGAAACAACAACGTGACAGAATTTCTAGGTTCCACGAAAATGAGCATAACTCTCTCATTACTCAACCAAATAGGGCAAATAAATACTTTCTAGAAAGATTGTAATATGAACTACAACAATCTTTTATGCTCAGGTCTTGCAAAAATCTGGAACATGGCTAGAAATGGCCATTACAGAGAGCTATTTCTGGATTTCCACAATGTGCTCCGGTTCTATCCCTGTCGAAGATTGAGCATATCTCTCAAACGACAAGTCAGATTGAGCTGTTCAAGGATGCGTTGGAAAGCACAAGAAATTATATACAACTTTCGTAACAATCCAAAAATTTAATTCTGCCCAGAATCAGGAGTAATTTCCGAATTTCCAGAACCTGTCAAGTCTGCCAACTTTGGTTAGTGTTAGGTCTTGCGTGAAGAGCTTTGTTGCATGTTTTTGCAATCTATTGCCATCCATATTTCATGCTCTATTGTTAAGCATGTCTTTTTGTTGGATACGAAGTTTTGACTTGACCTTTTTCAAAACTTCTAACAAATGAGTGTTGGTTAGCTCACGTTAAAAACGCACCGTTTTCGACCGCTCGTATCCGTGATTGGATGATCATGCTTCGGACCAAGACTACAAGTGTCATAACCTCAAGTCTATTGTTGCCCATCTATGATCAGTTCAACTCTTGTTCTACGAGGCTCCCAAGGCCAAAGTGATCGCATTAAGGGAAAGAAAGCTAAGTTGGACAACAAGTTGTTTATTAATGGTGCATTCCGCATCGACTCTAAGGCACCACCGTCGCCGGATGACGTGGCATTGTCCTCCGATGGTGACATCCACATGCCACGAGCATAGGTGTATGTCGGAGTACGAATTTGTTGACATAGGAATTTAATCTCGGGAGGCATAGAACCGTATGTCGGGAGTATCAACCCTTTCGTGTTTTCATGAACCTAAACTCTCCGAGATAATTTGTTCGCATTAGATGCCTATCAAGATGTAACCTACCGACCATCCTCCCTCGGGATGTTGCATCTCCTTGTATCAATAATTTCTATCGCTATCATGATGGCAGTAATGTACGGAATCGATGAAATATGCGTTCCGTCTATGTCTTGTGCCTATTTGATTGTCCTTTCTTTCGAACATGCGATCTAAAATTCATTGATCTCTATGCCAAACATTTTGGTACCTTCCACCATAGCTCAATTGATGGTCGAGCTAATGTAAGGCCATTCATTTGACTTAATGAGCATCACAATTTTTCCAAAGAGATGACATTCGTTCTCGTAAAAGAAAAGGACAAGATGAGAAAGTGTACTACAGGAAATTCATCCTGCTCCGCACCGCCCAAGCGCAAATGGGCTATCACTTCCCCGTTCGGACAGGAGTTTTCAGCCGCATCACCGCTAAGGGAGGTTTTCATCCATCGTTTCCGCAGCAGCCCCACCACCACTATGTTAATCTCGATCTTTTGGTGGGGGATTGTAGATTGCAGAAGCACACTCGAAACCACATCACAACAGGAACTTCTCGACACTGCGGGCTGTTCAATATAGACCCATTCATCTTGAAATGAAGGATCATTCTTACCCCTGCATCCATTGTATCACAATCCTGGTTCCTTGTAAAACCTTCGAGTAACGTGATCTCGAGACAAGCAACCATCTCACTTTCCACTGTGCTAGGTTCTACCGAGAGCCGAGTTTTGTGAAGGATATGTCTTCCTAAATTGCCGGTTTGTCTTTGAATTGTGCCGGTTCGCCCGGGCGCTTCCCAAAGCCAAAATATAGGTGATTTGGAGAACACGCTTCTTTATGAAAGTCGGTAAGATAATTTAAGTATGACGTCATTACTGGACGGACGATGTATTACTCGAGGTACGCAACCAAAAAGAAAGACGTTGTGCTTGGAGACTCATTGGTAATATTGGCCATATCCCTAATGTAAGATCCCTCTATTCTTCTTTCATAATCCTCGGAAGACAAAGCATATATTTTATTCTTGGTATGAGGTGGATGAAACTCCATAAAGCCCTTCTACACATTGATTCGTGAGAGGTCCATCTAAATTCACCGTTGTATGGTCCATCTATTCTTCGATTGCCATATTCCAAAACCTCCACATAAATAGTCTACCATCTTGAAGGAAATTTTTTTGAGGATATTCCGATATTATGTGGGTTTTCCGATGTGTTTCTAGATAATTTACCCGGCATGCCACCCAATCGAGACGTTGAGTTTAAGATTGAGCTCCAACCCGATGCGGCACCAATTTCCGTAGGCCGTACAAGATGGCTCCCAATGAGCTAGCGGTGTTAAAAGAGCAATTAAGTGAGCTTATGGACAAAGGGTATATCCGATCTAGTTCATGTCCGTGGGGATGTCCCACTCTCTTTGTGAAGAAGAAAGACAAGACGTTACGTCTATGTGTGATTATCACCCTCTCAATGCGGTAACTATCAAGAATAAATACCCGCTCCCTCGGATTGCTATTCTCTTTGATCAATTAGTTGGTGCTAAGGTCTTCTCTAAGATTGATCTCCAATCCGGTTACCATCAAATCAAAATCCGAGCCGAAGATATTCCAAAAACCGCATTCTCTATGCGGTATGGTCTCTTTGAATATCTTGTCATGTCGTTTGGGCTCACAAATGCTCCGGCTCATTTCATGTACTTGATGAATTTGGTTTTTATGCCCGAGTTGGATAAGTTTGTTGTGGTCTTCATTGACGACATTCTTATTTATTCGAAGTCCGAAGAAGAGCATACCGAACACCTTCGTATTGTTCTCCAACGGCTTCGTGATCATCAATTATATGCCAAATTTAGCATATGTGAATTTTGGTTGAAGCAAGTTCCTTTCTTGGTTCATATCATACCCAGGGAAGGTGTTGCTTGTTGACCCGAGTAAAGTCGAAGAACTGCTTACTTGGAAGTCCCCAAGATCGGTGAGGCAAATCCGAAGCTTCCTTGGTCTTGTCGGTTATTATCGGAAATTCATTCCTAATTTTTCAAGCATAGCCAAGCCTATGACAAAATTATTGGAGAAGGATGCTAAATTTAAATGGAGCCGTGAATGTGAAGAAGCCTTCCAAACTCTCAAAAAGCATTTGACCTTCGCTCCGGTGTTATCACAAGCCGACATCACCAAGCCGTTCGACGTATATTGTGATACGTCCGACACCGGTCTAGGGTGTGTGCCAATGCAAGAAGGTCGTGTCATTGCTTATGCTTCCCGTCAACTTCACAAGCATGAACAACACTACCCTACCCATGATTTGGAACTAGCGTCGGTTGTCCTTGCTTTGAAAACTTGAAGGCATTATCTACTTGGAAATCTTGTCAATCTCTATACGGATAATAAGAGTCTCAAATATATCTTCACCCAATAAGAGTTGAATATGAGGCAACGTCGATGGTTGGAATTAATTATGAGTTGGAAATTCATTATCATCCGGCTAAAGCTAATGTGGTTGCCGACGCTTTGAGTCGCAAGGATCAATGCAATCATATTACCGGTTGTTCTATGGAAAATTCGGAAATTTCAGATTCTAGGGAACCAAGTTTTCGAGTTGTCCCCTATGGCTCGTTGTATAATCTAGCTCTTATTCCTACCCTTCGTGAGGAAATTGTTGAGGCACAAAAGAAGGATGAAGGAATGGAATTTATTCGGCAAAATATAGAAAAAGATGAGGCTACATGTTTCCGACAAGATGCCGATGGTGTAGTATGGTTCAACCAACGTCTCGTTGTTCTAAAGAATATGAAATTACGGAAGAAAATCATGGATGAGGCAAACTTATCTAAATATTCTATACGCCCGGTAGCAATAAAATGTATTGCAGCCTAAGAGAAAAGTTTTGGTGGACACGCATGAAGCGTGAGATTGCACGGTATGTGGCCGAGTGCGACACTTGTCAACGAGTGAAAGCCGATCACTTGAGAAAAGCCGAATTATTGAGCCCATTGAAAATTCCCATTTGGAAGTGGGAGGACATTGCTATGGACTTTATCGTTGGATTGCCTCTCACATCAAAGAGGCAATCCGCGCATTTCATCCCTATCCATACTACCTATAATACCAAGAAGTATGCCAAGCTATACATCTCAAGAGTGCTATGTTTGCATGGAGTACCCAAAACTATTGTTTCGATCGAGGTCCGCAATTTGTATCTCGCTTTTGGGAGCAATTGCATTCTTGTCTTGGTACCACTCTCATTAGAAGCTCCGCTTATCACCCTCAAATGGATGGACAAACTGAAAGGTTGAATCAATATTTGGAGGATATCTTGAGAGCATGTGCTATAGAAATCGAGAAAATTGGGATGATTGTCTTCCATTCGTCGAGTTCTCGTACAACAATAGCTATCAAGAGAGTTCGGGAATGTCACCATTTGAAGCATTATATGGTCACTCTTGTCGTACACCTTTGAATTGGTCGGAAGCGGGTGAAATAACTAATTTTGGTCCCGATCTTGTCGCTCAAGCCGAAGAAAAGGTCCGACAAATTCAAGCCAACATGAAGCCGCACAATCTTGTCAAGTTAGCTACGCTAACAAGAGGATTCACTCGTTGGATTGAGAAGGAAGATTGTGTTTATCTTCGTGTCTCTCCGAATAAGGGCGTATCTCGGTTTGGAAGTAAGGGAAAGTTAGCACCCCGCTATATCGGACCCTATCCGATTGTGGAAAAGCATAGCGCGGTTGCTTACCGATTGCAATTACCGAAAAGTCTTGCTCATGTGCACATTGTGTTCCATGTCTCGCAACTCAAGAAATGCTTGAAGCCTCCGATAGATGTGGTCATTTCCGACACCGAGCAACTAGAAGAAGATCTCATCTACAGGAATTTTGGTTTGAATTTCGGAGCACTTGTAGCGCTGACTTTTGAGTAAATTACAGAGAGCACTGCTGAGTTGACAGGGAATCGACCTTTGCCTTTGCCCACCGGATCAATGGCAGCCTCGTCGTCCTTCCTCTGCAAACAGCTACCCAAGCCCGTCCACAGCCCCTGCCTAACATCATGGGCAGCTGCCCACGAGGTGACCCACACCTACCCCACGGTCGGCCGCCTCCCACGCTTGATTTTCTTTGAACTGAACACCGCCTCTCTTCTCTCTTGGCTCCTCCATCAAAAAGCGGCAGCAAGCCGTGTACCACACCCATACTAGTGTCCAACACTCCTCTTCATCTCCCTCTAGAGCACCAGCAGCCCTCAATCCCTTCTCTCTTGGCCAGCAGGTGCAGAAACAGAAGAAATCGCCGCCATCCGTGCTCCCAAGCCGCCATGGCTGCCACCTCCAAAAGCTCGGCCTAGGTAGCACCCCTCTCAATGTTTCTTCCTCAAACTCATGCGCAAGGATCCCCTCTAGTCTCCCATTGAAGGAATTTGTATTTGGTTCAGGGAGCACGACGAATTTGGAGAAAGAATCGTCGCCGTTTCTGCTGTCCACCGCGAGCTGGGCCCTATGGCAATTTCGTAATTTCGGCGAAGTCAAATTCCCCTGGTGACAGTTCAGTAATTATGCAGAACTTTGATTAATATTCAAAAATCATATCTCGCAATTTAAAAGGCAGAAAAATACAAAATAAATTTTGTTGGATTCATAACAATCCCCTGTTTCCAAAAAGTAGGATGAGCACCTAGTTTTTTACTGTTTCATATTTATAAAAATTCCCTAAACTTGAACTCTTTTAAGAGTTATAAATTCATAAATAAATCTATAAAAATCATATCAACATGAAACTTGGTCATTAAATCACTCATGGCATGTATGAAGCGTCTGCACATGCATATCTTCATTTATTGTATATTTTTAAAGTTATAGCATCATCTCTTGTTTTTAGTAAATAAATTCTTATCATTTTTATATTAGGAATTTCTTCATGGTACTTTGCATTACCGCTGTTTATCACATAATACATGACTGGTTGTTCTCATGAAAAAGTTTGAGCATCACAAGTATAAATTTTACTGTTGATTTGTGTAATTTAAAACTACGAGTAGAGATTCTATAGGAATAATGCCTTATATGCATATAGATAATTATTTATGGTTATTTCCATCTCTGGTACTGTTCATACAGAATGTTAGATGTTTAATTTCAGTACTTACAAATGCTCATCATCATGTGTTCATATCTTAGGTTAACTTAGGATATTTTTGCATATATACGGTTACATGCGATAAAAGAAACCCATCTATTGTACTTAAGATTTAAATGAACTAGCTTAACTTTGACAAATATTTATCACTGAAAATTTATGTAAAGGTTATCACAGCATACATAGGGTCTCCTTTTTGTCAATATTTATTAACCTATATATTCACATAGCATCGTTGCTAAGTTTTTATAGGAAAATAGAAACCTTGCTTGTTTATGCATGAGTTATCATTTCATTCACAAATTTGAGCATTTCCCTCCATCCATGAGCTTGACATGATAACAAGCATCGCATAATCATTCATGTTAGTGAATAAGGTTCTATTGCATCTCCCTTGTATGCATTCATGCTTACGCATCGCATTTCATTCAACTAGGCAACGAAGGCGAAGTGAACATCTCGGAGGAGCCCGGTGTTAATCTTAATTTCAGTGAAGCTACTAACTTCGATCAATCCCAAGGCAAGCCCGGTGCATTCCCATTATTTCAAAATTCTTTCTTTTGTCACTATATTAAGGATGATGGATGTGCATTACGTTATAGGAATTGATTGGAAATCCACTTGCATAATCTCCCTATATATTTCCAATGTAGCTTATGTGGGTCAACCTACCGTTAGAAATGCTATGCTTATGATTATGGAGTTGACGATAGGGCTAGACACTCATATATTATTTATGACTATACTTGAATGTGATAAATTGGTAAAAGTTGAGAACCTCACATTGTGACTCCGCGAACAAGATTGAGTTGTGTACCAAGTGCATACCTTTCTTATGGGGATTGGTAATCCTATGTATCTTATGAGTTATAAAGTGGGTCGGATATCTCACCGATCCGGAGGTGATGTGTATGGCACGGTGGTTGCACGGGTTTGAGGACCGTTGGAGAGTACATGGGTTAAGCCTTGGGCACGTTGTTGAACGGGGTCGCAAGGGGGACATGTACTCGGGATCGGTGGCCCCATGCCTAACTTTATGATGAACTCGCGAACGGTGGCCATATGTGTTCTTAAATGATGCGTATGTCGTGTGCTTGTGTTTCTCCTGCAGGATGTAATTCGATAATTATCCCTGTTCCTCTCGGTTAATGAGTACTACCCGGTCCCTCACGAGCGTGGAATTCGATGGTGCAACACACGGAACACACAAGAAAACGCGATTTTAGACAGGATCGGGCCCCTCGGATCGAGAGTAATACCCTACGTCCTATATGTTATGTATTGCCTTTAGCGATTTGCTAATTGCCATATCTCGAGAGAGTTTTCGGGGGTCCCCGCTCCGCCTTATATATTCGCGGGAGCTGGGGTTACATACGGAGTCCTAATCGATTACATGAATTACATATATGGAGTTCTATTTCTAACTTTCTTTATTGATTTAGAGTCCTAATCAGACTACAAATTGCTCAATAACTTGCTCCACACGTCATTGTAAACCGGTCTTAATGTCCGCCTTGCTTCCATACCGGTATTCGGGATCTTCCGCTATCCCAGCACCGGTCAAGGACCAGTCTGTTGCCTATCACCACCATCTTTATCCTCCTTGATTTGTCACTATGCCTCTGCGCATCCATTCCTTCATCATTTGTCTACCCATAAGGCAAGTATATGACAGCAGCCCCAGAGTAATTTTTGATTTAACCTTGAATAAACCCAACCAGTCTTCTACATGTTGGTCTTTATTCCTGGTAAAATTAAAAGAACTCCAATCTGCTGCACTTGTTCTTCTTTCTTCACAAGTGCTTTTAAAAGAAGCCCGAAAAAATTATTGTTTTTCACCTTTCATATCACCTAATTAGGTAATCATAGCTTATTCTTCTCACGGTGCGCCGAATAGGCGCACCAAATTGGGTATAGCCCCGACTCTTGAATCATTTGAACTTCTTTCAAATAATGCAAGAGTCCACTAGTTGATTCTTCATTATTTCCTTTAATATGCACTTCCTGCAGTCCTTTTCCGATTCCAAAATTTCTATAGACCGCTCTTTGAATACGGTGCACCGATCAGGTGCACCTAATTAGGTATAGCCCCGACTCTTGTATCATTTGGGAATCGCAAATAATGCAAGAGTCTTTCCTGAGAGACTATACTTTATCAAATCACATTCCTTTCAGCAAATTTTCACCAAGAACATATTTTTCAGACCGGTTATTCCATTCAGAATTTCATATCTCCTGTATATTTTCACTATTTTCACATAACAGACCGCCTAAATCAGCTCTGAATTCATAATCCGTTTAGTGAAATTTCACTAACGAGCCAAAATTTCTGGTTGATCGGACCAGTTTATTCCCTATATTCTCACAGCGACTCGAGTCTCCAAAGCCTATAATCAGTCGGATGATTAACACCCACAACCTAAGGCATCCTTTACTACTGAGTTATGTAAAATCTAACTCTCTCATACTACTGAATTGTAAAATTCAGTATTGCTTTAATTTCCATCTGGAAATTTCCGTATTTCAGACCGCCTTTAACTTTCATAAAAGCACGACGGCTTGTTCTTATGACCGTTAAGTCATAATTAACGCCGATAGCAAATCATTAATTTCCTTACGACCGTTAGGTCATAATTGCATAGTTACGACAATAAAAATCCATCGGGACATTCAAAATGGCCCAATAACTTTCAGCCCCGGGCCCATCCCGGTGTCTATAAAAAGAAACGAAAGGTCGACCTAGGTCAACCCTGCTCCCGAAAGCTCATACGCGTCCGCGATTCACCTTTGCGCCGTTGCTCTCTCCTTCCCCATTAACCAATCTCAAGCTTTCCTTTTCCATCTCTTAAGATGGGTAAGAAGAAATCCACTACCGTCGCCTCATCTTCTTCCTCCGTTCCTCGCGATCGGCTTCCTTTCGGCGTCCAAGACCTTGGTAGCAGCAAGGTCACCGAAACATCCCTCAATGAGGCGAGTGAAAGATGTGTATCTTCCTCCTCAACCCATCCTAAATTGGAGCGTCCCTTCCCCTAGTCAAATTCCATAGGGAATAGACGAGTCTCAACAATTAGTTTTCAAGGCTTTTTCCTCCGCGGTCTCGTTCTCCCTTGCTTGTTCCTTTTTCGGAGGACTTCTCTTCTTTTACGGATGGGAGTTAGTGAATCTCAACCCTAACTCCGTCCTTCAAATTGCCTTTTTCATCCACTTGTGCGAAGCTTTCCTTGGAGTTCTTCCCCACTTCAAATTATTCCAATACTTGTTCCAAATCCGCCCACTTCCATCATCGGACCGCCAAGCTGCGGTTGGCGGTGTAGGAATCCAATGCTTGGAACACGAGACGAATATTTTTCCCTATCCCCGAACAAGAGCATAGCTCGGTGGAACAAAGGATGGTTCTTCTGCGACAATCCCCGACCGGCTCTTCCCGCCTTCGGTGCTAAGGTAGCCAAGAACTTTCCTACTGCAGAAACCAGGGAAAAGCTCAAAGAAGACAATGAAGTTCTTGCGCTCCTCGCCAACATTAAATACTTGAAAACTGTTAGAGGCGTCACTGCCGATACGGTTCTCTGGAGCTTCATAGTGCGGGGAGTTCAACCCCTTAAAAGGCAAGAGCACCCAGCTTGGTTTTTCAACGAAGACACATTTGGATGGAACCCTTCTTCCTAACAAAGAGCGGTTAGAAGTTCGCATCAAGCAAATGCTGCAGCCAAATCCAGATCTGTACTGGATGTACAAGAGTGGGTCCGGCTTTCAGCTCATGCAATCCTCGCGACCCCGTAAGTATCTCTTTTCTGTTTCTTCAAATCTTTACTACTCATTATCTTCATTTACTTACAAAGACTCAATCTTTGTAATTGCAGAAAATGGACAACTACAGGAGTCATCCTCCACTTCCTCTTAATGACACTTCGGGGGAGGATTATGCCAACAATGCCGCTCCTCTTGCTGTTCAAGCCGATCTGAATAAAAGGCCCTCGGACCGGTCCTTTCCCTTACCTCCTAGCCTCACTCCAAAAGTTACTAAATCCGGGGCCATGGTTCAAGCTCCTAGTACCAGAAAACGTACTACTTCCTTGACCATTGGCAAACCTGCTACTTCTTCCACCGCGCACGGCGATACTCGCTCGGAGGCACAAAAGCTTGAAGATCAACGACGCGAGGAAGAAGCTATCGAAAGGGATCGTCAGGCAGCTCGGGCCATTCTTGAAGCTTCCTTGGGAAAAACTCAAAGCACCTCCTCATCGGTCGACCCCTTATCCAAGGTTCCCAAGAGATCCCGGTATGGGCACCGAGACCGGTTCTAGTGATGCTACGAAGCGGTTCCAACTCCGCAAGTCAATCCGGCGGAGAAAAGGGCTGCAGACGGAAGTGGTGGGGATACTCAAGGCCCGTCCAAGAAGGTGAAGACCTCCACTGGCTTCAAGAAGGCTACCACGTAAGTCTAACTCTTCTCTAAATTATTTCTTCTGCTAAAGCTCCAAAAACTACCAAAGCTCCTTACCCTAGTCTTATGAATGTGTTTTCTCCTTACGGGGTCCCTTCTAATTTCCAAGCTAGCATAGCTAGCTTTTTAAGAAATAAAGCTTCTTCAACAGCCCCCGCCGGTGGTGTCTCTGCCTCTACTCCGGATGCACCGCCGGCTGGTCCTACCCCCGGCGCTTCTCAACCTAGTACCACTCCTGCCGCTTCTTCTCGGACCGGTAGCACTCCTGCTTCCGCCCCCACTACTCCAATTCCAATTGAACCTCAAGGTGTGGCATCCACGAGAGGAACTCCCTGCCGCCCTGAGCGTAGAAGGCTGAAGAGCAGGTTACCACTGCTGAAGGCTCATCTTACGGTAATCCTCCTCAAGCCACCTTATTCCGGATCCCTCCGAGCTATCATTGGGACCGGTCCGGATGGAAGAAATTCCTCGCCGGCCTAGAACAACACGCAAAGCTCCTGGAGAACCAAAGCTGGCTAGAATGGTGGTTGGAGATGTGGAAGTTGACGGTTCAAGCGGGGCCAGAACTTTCACTGCTACGGCTCAATGGGACGCTCTCCAAGAAGAAGCTTTAAAGAACTTTTCGAGAATCCGGCCGGGTATATCCTCCGCTTCAAAAAATCTCTCTAAGCAATCACATTCTAATTATTGGTTCTCTCAATCTTTCCTTTAGGTTCTCCTCAAAAGTTACGAGGCCAAGACCGCCATTATCACCCGCTTACGGGAGGAGCTCAATGCCAATCAAGAAAGATTGGGTGAGCTGGAAATTCAGATTGCCGGTTTGAAGGCCAAGGAAAACGATCTCCGAGAGGAGAGAAGCCGATCTGCAGAACACCCATCGAATGATGGAGGTGCGCCGGCAAGAAATCATCGAGGCTCCGCCAAATTAATCGGAGTAATATTCTTAATTTGTCTTATACATGCCATGTTTTTCCCACTATCTTCCTTTCTGATTAATCCCATCCTTGATCTCGAGCGCTTGAGAGTCTTGTTGCTGCCCATAAGAAAGGCTGAGGAGGTCCTCACAGAAAAAGCAGCCGCTCAAAGAGCAAGCTCGTATCGAAGAGCAACGAGCGGCACGGATTGGAGAACTCGAAGGCGAGCTTCTTGCTAAAGATAACATACTAGCTCAAGCACTTCGCTCCAACAAGATGCTAGAGAGCGAGAACGCTCGCTTGAAAAATGAGCTGGCTGAAGCAATAGAAGCGGCGAAATCAGCTCAAGCGAGACAAAGAGAAGGCCTTGAAGACTGCCCAAAAGCGAAAGAATCCAACACAAACATCAAGGGCAGATTCGGAGCAGGCTGAGATCGAGGCACGGGCGTAAGTCCCACCTTTCTTGTTTATTCTTATGTTATCTTTTGAAAATACCGGTCTTCGAGCAATACCCGAGTCTTAAATTTATACTTGTTTTTCAGAACTTACTGCGAGGCACGGTGCGTACTCTAGAGTATCTCAATGGCGGTCAAACTATTGATCCCAACGAGATAGACCTTGAGTCCGCCATCCGGGCAATCCTAAGAAGAATCCGAGAACATTCAAGGATGATTGCTGCTTCGGGAGGAGGACACATCGCCGCTATAATCCGGTCTTGGACCCCGGTCGAAGAATGTGATTTCAATTTTATCGAGACATGGCGCCCACCCTAACACTACGAAGACCGGTTCAATGAGCTGAAGAACTCACTCATTGGCACTTGTTTCAGAGTTGGTGGAAGATGTTCCTCTTGATCCAACAGGCGTCCCTCTCAACGTAGCGCCGGCAGCTTTTGCCCTGGATCAAGATGCTCATGATGCAGCAACCGCCGCCGGACGAGAGAATAGAAGACGCCTTCGAAGATCTTGATAGGGATTTGCCCATATCCTCCTCCGATTCCGAAGAAACGCTGGATGATAGGCTTGAGGAACCTAAGACCGGTGACACCGGTACTTCCAGCGGTCTCGCTGAGTAGACTTTGTAATAGGTCCCCCCTGCTTTTGTAATCAAAACATCAAGTCGTTTATATTATTTGAAATACCGGTTTCTTTTCTTTTTCTATATGAATACTGGTTTCACCATCATACTTGCTAACTTATTTACTTAAGACATGATGGTTATTTCAACTGAATAATCATGACCCAATTCTGGCTCTTAATCAGCACGAGATCACAATTCATAATTATAGCTTACTTTAACAAGATCATGTAACATAAGCAAAAAGCTAGTTTGTAGGATTTCAAGATTTCACAGATCGTCCTTAACACAACAGATCTACCAATCAATATATATCATAGACTGCTCTTAATCATAGCAGAATAGCAAAGTATGATAGACTGCACTTATCATAGCAGAATAGCAAAGTATCACAGATCTGCTCTTATCATAACAGCCCCTGGCTCAATAATTTAATTCAAAATTAATGTATGGAGACACAAAAACAAACATCATCATTAGATAAAATTACTTTATTATAATATGAAAAACTTTACAATAAATACTCTTAAATATAAAAACGACGAAGCTGATCAATGTTCCGAGGAATTTGGAATCTCTTCCTCCTCCAAGATCATAAGCCTATAAGTCCCGGTCTGGAAACCGATTTAACCAAAAAGGTCCTTCCCAGACTGGTGACAACTTATGCCTGTTCTTGTTAGACTGAATCTTCCGAAGAACCAAGTCTCCTACTTGGAACTCCCGAGTGCGAACATTACGATCATGATAACGACGTAATCCCTGATGATATTTAGCAGCTTGAATTAGAGCTTGATCCCTAAATTCTTCCGCAGCGACCAATTCAATCTGACGTTGATCATCATACGTTTCTTCATCATAATATCGTACTCGAGCTGACACCATATTTACTTACGTAGGTAGCATAGCTTCAGATCCATACACCAAAGAAAATGGAGACTGTCCTGTAGCTCGCTAACATTAATGCGCAGCCCCAAAGTACCCGAGGCAGTTCGTTAACCCACTTTCCTGCATACGGCTTCGACCGGTCAAAATCATGCCATTAGCTCGCTCCACTTGTCCATTGCTTTGCGGGTGTGCTGCGACGCATATTGCACCTTGATCCCTAAGCTCTCGGCATAGTCCTTGAAGAGTTCCAAGGTGAATTGAGGCACATTATCAGTAATAATACTGTATGGAACCCGAAAACGTACGAAGATACTCTGCAAAAACTTGATTGCACGAGCCGTAGTTGTACTAGTAACTGCTTCGGCCTCAATCCACTTGGAAAACTTCTCTACTGCCACAAAAATATGCGTAAATCCTGCCGGCGCCCGTTTAAAAGGTCCAACTATGTCTAGCCCCCAAGTAGAAAAAGGCCAAGTCATTGGGATTAATTGCAACTCTTGAGCCGGAGTATGAGGTTTGTCTTGCAAAAAGCCGACATCCTTGGCAACTTAACTACTCTATCCGCATCATCCGTCGTCGTAGGCCAATAAAATCCTTGTCCGAACACCTTTCCAACCAATGTCTTTGAAGAAGCATGATTTCCACAAATTCCCTTGTGTATGTCTTCAAGCAATTGAATGTCATCGAAACCGATACACATTTCATCAAAATATTAACTCCGCGCTTATATAATTCTCCTTCGAGAATTAAGTAATTACGAGCTCGAACTTCCAATCTTTGCTTCTCTATTTTATCTTCCGGAGTTTTACCAGATTGCAAATAGTCAAGATACGAGGTACGCCAATCAGAATCAATAATCATAACATCCAATGGCTGAATATCGTCGGCATTGATTCCGCTCACTTGTCTTATACGGTAAGACCGCTCCTTGAGTCGGTCTTTCAAGACCGTCGTCTCCGCTTCGATCCTTCAAAGTTGCTTCATCCACAATCTCCGAAATAGTAGCCTTGCGCTCCATCTTGATGGATGGCTTATCTAATACTTGAAGAAAGACACCGAGGCGGAACTGCCTATCGTGATGATCCCAGTTTGGCTAACTCATCCGCAGCGAGAATTATTTCCGCGCGAGTATATGAGAAAACCGCAAACCATCAAATTTTTCTTCAAGTTTCCGAACCTCTTGACGGTAAGCAATCATATACTCATCATGAGCATCCCATGTTTTATTGACTTGACTTATCACCAACATCGAATCACCATAAATGTCCAATCGTCGGACTCCTAGTGAAATGGCTACTCTAAGCCCATGCAGCAAGGCTTCATATTCCGCTGTATTGTTGGAAGCTCGAAAATGCATTTGTAACACATATCTTAGTGGTTCCTTTTGTGGGGTGAGAAGCACGACCCTGACCCGCTGATATGTAGCTCCAGCATTCTTTAATCCAAAAGGCATAGTCGTATAGCAGTATGCCCCAAAGGGAGTGATAAATGCGGTCTTAATTTGATCTTCAACTCTTAGCGGTATTTGATGGTATCCTGAATAAGCATCAAGAAAACAAAGACGCTCGCAGCCAGCGATCGAATCAACAACTTGATCAATTCGAGGCAGCGCGAAAGGGTCTTTGGTGCAAGCTTTATTGAGATCAGTATAATCAACACACATTCTTAATTTTTTAGTATTCTTTTTGGGTACAAGAACCGGATTGGCAAGCCAATCTGGATGATACACCTCCCTAATAAACTTAGCTGCTAATAACCTAGTTATTTCCTTCTTAATAGCTTCCTTGCGATCTTGAGCAAATCTTCGGAGCTTCTGTTTGACTGGCTTCGCATCGGGACGCACCAACGGTGCGTGCTCAATCTTCTCCCTAGGAACACCGGGCATGTCGGAAGGCTGCCATGCAAAGATATCCCTATTTTCCTAGAGGAAAAGAATGAGCGCGCTTTTCTATTAATCCCCCAAGTCAGCCCCTATATGGGTGACCTTGGAGTCCGACTCATCAAGCTGAATAGTTTTGGAAACCACTGCATCGGCCTTCAATTTCTCCTTTGCAACCTTCTTGACTGGGACTTCATCCTCTAGCCTTGCCTGGATTTCTAGAGCCTCTGCCGCTTCTCCGATTTCTCGACGTTCATCCTCCGAATTGGTCCGAGAGGCCAACTCGGTGCTATGTACCTCACAGGCATAGGCGGTCTTGATGTCACCTCGAAACGACAAAACTCCGTTTGGTCCTGGCATCTTTAGCATCTAGTATTGATAATTTGGAATGGCCATAAACTTTGCCAAAGCTGGTCTTCCAAGTATCGCATGATACGCTGAGTCAATATCAGCCACCCGGAAGATAATATTCTCCTCCCGTAGTTCTCTTTCGTCCCGAAGATCACTGGTAGAGAAATCTGCCCCAAAGTATAGCTATTCCGTCCGGGTATTATACCATGAAACGGCGAAACGCTGCACTCCAAATCAGCTACGGAAAGGCCAAGCTCGAGCAGAGTTTTGGCGAACAAGATATCCAGGCAACTGCCGCCATCAATGAAGGTCCTCTTCAACCGCACCTTATGAACAATAGGGGCCAAGATGAGCGGATATCTACCAGCTTTTGGCAATGCCTCGGGATGATCAGCTCTGCTGAAAGTAATGGGCACTTCCGACCATCGTAAGTACTCGGGTGTAGGAGGAGCGACGGCATTAACTTCTCGAAACGCCAACTTTTGCTTTCTCTTCGATTCGTAGGCGTCCGGGCCTCCAAAAATCATGTTCACCTCTCGAGCTGGTTCTCGAAAACCTTCATCATCCCCATTGTCATCATGTCCTTGCCCTTGTCATCCTTCCGATTCCGATAAGCGGATCGGGGTGCGACCTTTAAGGCGAACCGAGCGAACGGCCTTAACAGGAAGCACTCTTTGGCTTTATGATTCCCATTATGAATCATGCAAGGGCCTTCTAGAAGTGTTTCGAACGACAATCGTTCTCTCGGACCTCTCTTGGGAGGTGGCGGCCGGTCTCCTCCATGAGGCCGGTCGACAGCTGCAACAAGGTGGTCGGCCTTGCGCTTGTTGTTGTTCTTAGATCTAGACTGGTTGCCTTGGTCATGCTTCGGTTCCTTCCCTTTGTTCCCGCGCAAATTGACCACGTTCGATTCACCAGCAGCATAGTCGTCTGCTATCTTGAAGCACTACGACGCCGTCATGGGAAGGTTCCGATTTCGCCTTCCAATCTTGTGAACCAAAGCTTCACTTCGGACGCCGGCTTGAAACGCAGCAATTACTTGCTGGTTAGGAACATTGGGGATTAAGGCCTTCTTGTTGCGAAACGCCCGATGAAGTCGGTGAGGGTCTCGTCGGGCTTACGCTCGACTGTTGAGGTCGAAGTAATTCCCTGGCTTCTCACAAGTCGCTTGGAAGTTCTCTACGAACTTTTTGGTGAGATCGCCTCAAGAAGAAATAGATTTCTCGGGTAAGGACTGCAACCATAAGCGTCCGGCCTGCTCCATGCACATGGGGAGGTAGTTAGCTAGCACAAATGTATCTCCTCCTGCCGACCGGATGGCGGTGGTGTACATGCGTAGCCATTCGGCGGGAGGTGCTTTACCATCATACTTATCAATGGCCCCGGGCTTAAATCCCCTGGGGTATTTGCAAATGCGTAAATCCCTCGTGAAAGCGGGAATCACGAGTATTCATCGTCCTCCGGACCGGTCCAGACCGGCGAAGGGGAACGTCGACGAGGGTAATGCCGGTAGTTGCGGTCCCTTTCATCATCGGAATAGTCGTAATAGCGGTCATCTTGATACCTATCTCCTGAACCACCCCGACCATCATTATTCACTCGGTTCCGCGTTCCGTGAGGGAGGCGGAGGCGGAGGTGGAGGCGCCGCTTGACGATCATTGTTTGTTGGTTCCTCATGCCACGATGGAGGTGGAGGTGGAGGTGCCGCTTGACGATCATTGTCGATACGCCGGGGTTCAATGTCTCTGTCCCGGTTATCTCGCCCTCTTCGGTTTCCGTTATCACGACGATCATCTCTTCCGGGCTGCTCATCCCGATGAGCATGCCCGTTGCTATGTCCTCAATGATCATTGCGCGGATGATTTCCACCGGGGGCGGCGCCGAAGTAGCCGGTCCGCGCCGAGGTGAATTAGTCACGTGTGCTCGAGACGGGCGGGGTCACGTGGACGATCATCCACATGACCGGTGCGACGCCTCTCATCTTCCTCATGTCTCCGGCGTTCTTCTCGCTCTCTCGCATGGCAATCAATGAGGATGTTACGAGCGTCCCGATTTCCATTAAGCGGTACGCGCAAATCTTGGTCCGGAGCTCGTTCGTGTGCGTCCGCGATCGGGGTGTGTCGAGGCCCGAGCCTTCCGCCGGAGGAAGCTCCTTCGGACCGAGCTCTCACGAGCCGCTCGGAGCGAGAACGCGAGCGGTTTGAAGATGCCAATCGGTCATGGGCGAGTTGATTGGTTTGCGGAGCAGCCGCATCTACTAAATTCAGGGCGCGTCGCAGCCCCGGTGTGGCATTGAGAACATCTTCCGGTATTGTCTCGAGGATTTGTTTCACTCCAACAATATTGTGAATCGGCGATGTGAAGACCCGAGCGCCGTTTAATTCCACTTCCATGGAGCTTAAATCCAAAGCTCGCTCGAAGAACGATGCCGCCTTCCACCTGCAACACCCACGTCGACCGTTATATCCTTGGGAAGCTTCTTACGTATCTCCGGACCGGTCCGGCAACGGGCCCGTGGCTGGGGAGCGATCGTCGGAGCGCTTCCTCCAGCCTGATCAGCAGTACTTGCGTGCGGGTTTGCAAGCGAAGGTCGTGGAGGTTGTTCATCTCCATCCGCTTCTTCTTCTTCACGGCGCCGACGATCTTCTTCTTCTCTCGCCGAGCCTTGCTTCTTCCTCAACAGCTTCCTCACGAGTCGGTTGGCGAATGATCGGTCCTATCATGAACACTTGGAAGAAGGCTGGACGTTCTTCTTCGAAGTCATTAAAGGACTCGCTAGAGCAGCTCTTCTCTACGGATTGAACATCAATCCGAGATGCTTGGCGATCCGATTGTTCGCGCTAAAGCTGCGTCGGATCCGCCAAGTTCGAACCGGGGATACCAAGCTGTGGTAGGTGATCGCGCCTCGAAGCTGCGGCCGACAACGAGTCGGATTCATCAAAGCGGTTTCCGGCCGAATCGGCTTCAAAGTCAAGGGACCCGAAGCGGATCTTGAAGCCGGGCTCGAAGTCGACGACGAACGAAGAGGCCATCGAACTCGGCGGGACCTCGCCGGGACCCCTTCTCGGCGCGTCAAATGTCGAGTCTTAAACTCGGCAATAGTACTACCCGGTCCCTCACGAGTGTGGAATTCGATGGTGCAACACACGGAACACACAAGAAAACACGATTTTAGACAGGTTCGGGCCCCTCGGATCGAGAGTAATACCCTACGTCATGTATGTTATGTATTGCCTTTAGCGATTTGCTAATTGCCGGATCTCGAGAGAGTTTTCGGGGGTCCCCGCTCCGCCTTATATATTCGAGGGAGCTGGTGTTACATGCGAGTCCTAATCGATTACATGAATTACATATATGGAGTTCTATTTCTAACTTTCTTTATTGATTCGAGTCCTAATCGGACTACAAATTGCTCAATAACTTGCTCCACACGTCATTGTAAACCGGTCTTAATGTCCGCCTTGCTTCCATACTGGTATTCAGGATCTTCTGCTATCCCGGACCGGTCAAGGACCAGTCTGTTGCCTATCACCACCATCTTTATCCTCCTTGATTTGTCACTATGCCTCTGCGCATCCATTCCTTCATCATTTGTATACCCATAAGGCAAGTATACGACACATATTTTGAGGAAAGGTTAGGGGTGTCTATGTAAAAAGGTCAATGGGTAAAACATTAATATAAAAATGTTCGGGGGCTTAAATATAATTTGCAAAATGTTAAAAAGATTAATGGTAAAAGATTAGGTTGAAAACATAATTAACATAAAGCTTATGGTTTTTTTATCGTAAAGAAAGAGAGGACCTAAACGTTAATCGATAAAATTAGAGGGACCTATATGCAAAAGTACCGATTAAACAGGATATATCGGAATTAAAATTAAATCAGATAAGGCTATTGACCGGGCCTAAGGTTGCCGTGGATCGGGGCTCGGTGGCTGGTTCATGGTCCATGGTGGAGTGGACACATGGGTGGGGCTGTGGCCGTGTGTTTGACGAGGTTGATAAACAAGGTTGCATTCCCGAGGAGCAATTGCTGATATTAACAAGCGGTTTGCATGAAACGTTTAGGGATGATGTGGAACATGTGGAACGCATCCTTTTGTAGTTCGAGTTCAACTGAACTGGAGATCGCGGCTCGGAAAGCTAGAGGAGTGGTGTGGCGACTGTAGACACGCCGATGGCGTTCGTGTATGACTCGGTACAGATCGGGGATGGATCTCATGGGTACTCGATAAGGGATTGCTGGAACACAACATGGTACAAAGACGGCATTCAGAATCGCAACAGCCTTGGCAGTATAATGATCAAAATTACCGGGGTTGTGCTAGACACGAACAGGGGGTGAACGAGTAGCCATGGCGGACCCAAAGCTGATTGCTTCGTTGCTCCACTCGCCATGAGTTTTGGATATGTTGGATAGGAAACTTACGGGCATGTTCGGAAAAGATTGGTGGTGTTTCATTGGATGGATCATCGGGAACAGCGAGGTGAACCGGCGACGTCCTGGCTGTTCGCAAGCGGCAAGAAGGTTGATGGCGACGGTGATTCCCGACGCAGGGAGGGATAGGGGTTGAGCTTGGATGGGAAAGTGATGCGGCATGGCTCGGGGTCACGTTTTATAGGGGGTGAGGGCAAGGACGTGAGCGGGCGAGCTTGCTGGCCATTAATGGCGAGGCTGCCGTTAACGTGCACACTAAGCCGTAGCGTTTTGCGAACGAAGGGACAAAACGGGGAGGGAAAGCGTTGTCGTTGTGCTAGTGTTGGCGTCTCGCGAAGGGACACGATAACGGCAAGGAGGAGAAACGGATCGGGCGGGCGGCAGCGACTGGTTTTCCTGGTGGCGGCGCTTGGTCACGGATAGTGGAAGAAGAAGCTCACGTGCGGCTAGGCTGGGCCACGACTTGGTTTGCTTGGGCCATTTAGGTGAGCTGCGGATGTGTGTACAGCCTGGTCTACTCCTGCTGTGGAAGGCTCGATGGGTGGGCCTGGTTGCACTTGAGATAGAGAGAGCTGGAATTTTTATTTTAAAATAATCATTATTAATCTAAAATTTTAAAAACAAACCACGTAAAACTGAATTTTCAAGATCTAGACGTTTTTGTCACGCCATATTGCATGGCATGATTCCTGAATAAATCACGCCATATGAATATTTCGATCAATTTAATGAACAAACCCTTGTGACAGATTGGTGCTAATTTTCGAGATGAATTTATTGAGGTTAATTAATCTAATTTTTGCTAAAGTGATGCTACAATGACTTGTCTTCTAATCACGACTTAATTAACCTTATTAGATTCGTCTCGTAAATTAGTCTAGGGACCTGTAATTTATTTTATAATTAAACTTTATTTAATACTTCTAAATGGTAAGATTCCTTTTGATACGACAGCAGCTAAAGTTTAGAACCCCGGAAACGAACACATTGGTTTGTCTGGGGCATTTGGGTGAGCTAAGGATGTGTGTGCAGCCTGGTCTACTCCTGTTGTCGAAGGCTCGATGGGTGGGCCTGGCTGCACGTGCGATAGAGAGAGCTGCGGCAACTTGTAAGGATTAGGCGTTGTGTTTTTTTTCTTTTCTATTTTCTATCTATTTCTATTCAAACTTCTAAACTAATTCAAAACGATTCCTATCCGAGATTTAAAATACGTTTTGCACACACAATAAAATCTAGGCATCTAATACATATTCTCCGAGCATGAATGCAACAAACAACATAATTATAACCTAATATAGCCTAATTTACACTATATTTAAATTAGGTAAAAATAGCTTTAAACAATTAGTTTCCAAATCAAAGTTATTGAAGATATTTAAACCCTTTTAAAATGTTTTATTATCAAAACTCCTTTTGGTAAAATTCTTTAAACCAAATCAATCATTTGTTAAAGAAACCTTTTTCATAAACCATGTGTAAATTAAATTATCTTCATAAAAAAAGGCATTTATGTAATAAACCAATTTGATAAATCACATGCATTTCTTGTAACATATCAAAGATTTTTGTAAACATTTTCAAAGATAAAACATTTTCTTAATCAAATCAAATGAAAGTTAATCTATAAAATTCAAATAGATTTTTTTGTGCGCATGAAATGATAAACCTTGTTACATAAAATTATAAACTTTTGTTATATAAAATGATAAACCTTTGTTTTGAATTTGAGAACACCTTTGAAATAAAGTTGCATCTTATTGTAAAATTTTTAATTTAGAGTCCTAGCTCACAAACCAAAACTTTGAGTTTTGGAGTGTGACAAATCTACCCCCTTAACAAGAATCTCGTCCCGAGATTCGGCGTGGCTAGCAAGAAGTGGGTAGGGTGATTTGACAATCCTTGTGGTCTCTAATGTTCTTCTTTCACTGATTGGTGTGTATAACGGGTTACCACATATTTTAGCAACGGTGTACTTCATGTCGTGTCACTAATATTTTTTTTTACGATGTTGATAGATCATCTTGGTTCCTCTTAGAAGAATAGCGTATGTTAAATCACGTGCTTCCCACGGATCATGTGCCGATTAATTTTTTGATCCGACAGTTTGGTTCTATTTCCATCCAAGATAAGCTTCCGGATTTCATCCATCTTCTCAACTTCTTATGTGCTTTGCTGATCTCCTTCAACCGTGTAGGTTCCATCTCCATTGTTAAGGCTTCGTTCAAATCTCATACTTCACACTATTGATGGATTGTATTCATAATTTGTTTTGTGACTTTTCCAAACGGTCGCGGGATGATCTTATACCTTTTCCAAACGAACACGGGATGATTGTACCTTTGGAGTACAACATATGTTCTTTAAGATTCCTCTACATCTTCTCCTAGTAAACATTACCTTATTGTATGAATTATCTATCTTGACAACATGTTGAAGAGATTCAACAACTCTACTAGTGCGACGAGACATAACTTGTTCCAAAGTCCATACAAGAATAGGGGTTTCTTCTTCTGTTTATCCAAGACTTCCAATGGTATGATCGTCAACAGAACTTGATAACCATGGTCGTAGAGAAATTATGTATTTGAAAATCTTCCAATGCTCAAGCTATTTCCAATATTTGGTTTACTTCTTATGTGCAATGAACCAAAGTTGAGATTACTATCCATAACTCACTTAACTTCTTCATAACAAAGTAATATAAGCTAACAACCTTGACGAGACCTTATCTTCAATGGTGCTTGGTGTGAACACATTATCATGGGTTCCTCCATTGCATTTCCAGCTGACTTTGTTGATGTTCTACTCCTTTGTTTTGCGACAAGTATCATAGAGTGTTAACTATTTCTTCATTTTATCACTCCAAGTATCACACTTGAGATCTTCTACCCTTGTACTTCGAGATGGATGAGTAGGTTGTACCCTAAGACTCTTGTTGTATCAACACTTTCATATTAACATAGTCCACAATGATTAGTCTTCTTCTATAGTGTAGTTCCTGATTGTCCTCATTGCATTGTTTCTTTAATCCTCCTGGATCTTAGTATCCTTTAGCTAGCTTTTCTTTTTTTTAGATATTGTGTGCCGACATTCCACCCATTAGTATTACCACAAAACTGTATGTGAGACATTCCTTCTTGGTTGAGCTTTACTCGATGATAACTCTCACACTGCCGTAACATTGCAATGGACATCTTACTAGCATGATATTTGGCATTAATTCATGGTGATCAACTCCTAAGTCATACCATTGGTATATTCCATCTATCAAAGTCGTCCAAGGTTCGAATTTGTCGAATTATTAATCCATCCTTTAAACTCTCATGACAAATAGAAGCTACTTCTTTATCGAAATACCATGATCAAAGAAAGAGACTACATCTATTCTTCCATAAGTTTTAATCGACCTAGTGAAAAATGTTCCTCATGTTCTTTCTTGTTCTTTGTGAGCTTCGTAATGTCATTGATGGTCAACACTTCAAACATGTCCGACTACTTCATAATAATTTGTTCCTCGGGCATACGAAATAGATAGAAGTGTAGGCCAATCTAAATACGGTTTCGATACATTTGAGTATTGAGACCTTTCACTCGCTAGTATCCAGATTTGACATCCATCTTGGAGTAAACACAATATTTATGCAACCACTCAAAAACAAGTGTTGTGACCCTTGTCGTTATCTCTCATAACATACCTTTCCTTGCATAACACTTGTTCTATTGGGTCTAGGTATAATGAGATTCTTGGCATGTGTCCTACCCCCTTAGGATTTGATTGGACCACACTTCCAATATCGAGGAATTACTCCTTTGTTAAGGCAAATATATCTTCATGAGATTGTACTCGTAACCTTACCCAAGAATGACTTAACCAACATAGGCATGGGAATCAAGTAACTTATTCCATGGGTTTAGTTGGCAATGAACATTCCAAGCATCATGTTTGAAATATCTTGAGGTTTCCTCCTTGTTTGATGATTACCATGTCCTTGGATGTAACTCATTCCAAATCTCTCGTAGTACCATTGTACTGAGCTTGTTGTCGGATGTTGATTGTGACTTCTTTCTTGGGAAGATACCAATCTTTCTATTTGGTTTAGAAGTAAAGTAGAGGGTGATTGTTCTCCATATTACTCTCATCAGCAATAGTGCTACTGTCAAGAGTTCCAATTCTTGAGTTCATCATTTGAGGGAATTGATTTGGTTTTGCATGGGAAGAAAGAATATAGGACGGGGTTGATAGGAAGAGGAGAACAAGAATAGAGGATAGGTAGCCCAACTATACTAGAACTACAACTAAGGCTAACTAATGATGTGATAACAAAGATGAATGCTTTGCAACACACCAACAAACAATCAAAGATCCAAATCAAATGTCATACCACAAGCATTCACAAGCATACACTTAACAACGTTATCTCTAACGTCTTATTCTATAGAAAGGAAAAGAATCCTAGTTCTTAGACGTAGGGTCATAACTAATGTCTCTTATCCTTTAAACCTTAAAACTTGAAATCTTCGATTCTCTTGCTCATTGGACAAAGTTCTTGCCACGGTCAAGATCCATTTTTCCAATAGCAAGCTTAAGCACTCTCGGATCCTAAACCTTTAGGAGAACCAATCTCTTTACCACATGCAAAGCTTACTTTGTTTTCAAGGTAACTTGTGTCTGCTTAAGGAGATTCTTGACAACCTTGTACTATTGTTATGACCATTTGGTCTTCTCGTCCACGATCGCCGGTGGTTGGACTAATCATTTGAAAGTAGGAAAGGAATAGAAAACAAAGAGTAAAACTTTCTCCCATTTTAGAAACAACAACAAGAATTTTGATGACAAACAAAAGTTGAAATTACTAGTTTTGAAAATATGACCTATGGCATGACTAGACTATCTAGGCTTGCGTCCTGCGGTCAATATAGCTCGATACCACTATGTCACACTCGGTTTTAATGAAAAAAACCGAATGCGATTATATGCGTGCCAGGATCAAGTTTCACGCACACAGGACAAATAATATGGCAAAAGAAACAATATCTTTATTAATTCATTAAATAATTACATCAACGACCCGTAGGTCTAAAATAAAATATTAAATTGTAGCGAAATAATCTATGCTTCGGCGTCCTTTAACTTCCACAGGCAATCGGCCGGAAGACCACAAGCCTAGCTCTTCACTCCTTGTCTTCATCCATAGTCCACCTTTGTACTTGGCTTCGATTAGTAGCAAGTTTTGCAAAAGAGAGAAGCAACAACATTTGAGTACATTTTGTATTCAGCAAGTGGGGGAAAGTATGACATGTTTGGCTTAAGTCAAGAAAGACCGAACATGAGGTTTATTGCATAGAGCACCTATGTCTAGTTCATTAATTAAGCAACCTATTTACTATGTGTGAAGATCTCTCGGTCCAATATCATCATCCGATCCATCAAACTCCAACATAACCATCTCGTAACCACCCATCCATGCCCCCTAATCGAGTGAGGATTTCCGATCCGCTCTTGACCATGAGCACGACTATCATGACGGTTTACACTCTGCAAAGGTTGTACCACTGTACCACAAGTCGATGATTTCGTCCCCTCGTTGCCAAGTGGACTAAAGTCTCCATTTTGTCTGTGTCGGCCATGCACTTACACATTTCCTTACGTGTGTTGCCGGGAGATCACCGCAAGACATTTCGTTAGGCTCCTCTCCCGGATCGTACGTGGCCACTAAGGTTTCACCGGTAGGGAGACTACCCCTCGGGTACGTCCTCCTAAGGGCCCCCTCTTGTGCCTTGCGAGTCTTGGGACGACCCATCGGTCTCTGTCCCTCATCGCCCATCCCACTAAATCTAACAATACTGGGAGATTCCCCTAACTACCGAGTCAAGCCTACCCATATTAGCCTTGTGTTGGCATGAAAGTCCTGGTTGAATCGCTCCAAGAACTGGTCGTTAAATCTACGACAAGCATGCCACAAACCACATTGTGCCCTCGGCACCATCCTTGACATACCACTTGCTTGGATTCCTATCTAGGAGTATTTCCAACACGAGCGATCATTCTCTTGGATCATCATTATGGTTCTAATTATAAGTCTTTAAGCTGTAACTAAGTAGACTAAGCATGACGTACCCGGATCTATGTCTAATTCCACCTAAACGACAAGGACAAGTATGGAAGGATATGACACATAGGATTCATATTTCATGCAACGCAAACAAACATGTGCGAGATAGAAAGAAGTAGGTGCAAAATGCGTCAAGGACACTTGCCTCTTTCTTGTTGCTGCTGATTATGTCTTCAACTTCTCGTTCGTCGATATCTCCGATTTGACCGTCTTCCGATTACGATGCGCGAATAAACATGCAAACAAGCATACAAATGAACCAAGAAACAGAACAATACACCATTCCAAAATGTTATAAAAACACTACTAAAAGATATTACGCGTCGCTATGATTTCGTGGGCGCAAGAATCGCCTAAATTGGAGCTACGAGCGAAAAGTGATGAGGGTCCGAAGTTTTAGGGTTTAAAATGAAAAATCAGTTGGCTAGGGACTTATTTGTAAATATAGAAAAGTTTTAGGGATTAAAGTGTAAAATGTTAAAGGCTAAATTGTAATTTTATAAAACACTAGAATTGTTTTATAAAACTGCAAGAACAAGTGGTTTTATGCTAAAAAAATCTAAAACATATTTTGAGGAAAGGTTAGGGTTGTCTATGTAAAAAGGTCAATGGCTAAAACATTAATATAAAAATGTTCGGGGGCTTAAATACAATTTGCAAAATGTTAAAAAGACTTATGGTAAAAGATTAGGTTGAAAACATAATTAACATAAAGCTTATGGTTGTTTTACGTAAAGAAAGAGAGGACCTAAACGTTAATCGATAAAATTAGAGGGACCTATGTGCAAAACTACCGATTAAACGGGATATATCGGAATTGAAATTAAATCAGATAAGGCAATAGACGGGGCCTAAGGGTGTCGTGGAAAGGGGCTCGGTGGCCGGTTCATGGTCCATGGTGGAGTGGACACATGGGTGGGGCTGTGGCCGCGTGTTTGACGAGGTTGATAAAAAGGTTGCGTTCCCAGGGAGAAATTGCTGATATTAACAAGCGGTTTGCACGAAACGTTTAGGGATGATGTGGAACGCATGCTTTTGTAGTTCGTAGTTCAACTGAACTGGAGATCGCGGCTCGGAAAGCTAGAGGAGTGGTGTGGCGACTGTAGACACGCTGATGGCGTTCGTGTATGACTCGGTACAGATCAGGGATCGATCTCGTGGGTACTCAATAAGGGATTGCTGGAACACAACATGGTACAAATACGGCATTCAGAATCGCAATAGCTTTGGCAGTATAATGATCGAAACTACCAGAGTTGTGCTAGACACGAACAGGCGGTGAACAGCAGCCATGGCGGACCCAAAGCTGATTGCTTCGTTGGTCCTCTCGCCATGAGTTTTGGATATGTTGGATAAGAAATTTACAGGCACGTTCTGGAAAAGATTGGTGGTGTTTCATTGGATGGATCATCGGAACAGCGAGGTGAACCAGCGACGTCCTGGCTGTTCGCAACTGGCAAGAAGGTGGATGGCGACGGCGATTCGCGGCGCAGGGAGGGATAGGGGTTGAGCTCGGGTGGGAAAGTGATGTGGCATGGCTCAGGGTCACGTTTTATAGGGGGATGAGGGCAAGGATGTGAGCGGGCGAGCTTGCTGGCCATTAATGGCAGGCTGCCATTAACGAGCACACTAAGCCGCAGCGTTTCGCGAACGAAGGGGCGAAATGGGGGAGGGAAAGCGTTGCCGTTGCGCTAGTGTTGGCGACTCACGAAGGGACACAGTAACGGAAGGGAGGAGAAACGGATCGGGCGGGCGGCAGCGCTGATTTTTCTGGTGGCGGCGCTTGGTCACGGCTAGTGGAAGAAGAAGCTCACGTGCAGCTAGCTGGGCCACGACTTGGGGCCTGTTCGTTTTCTGTCCTCTAAAATTTAGCACTGCCACATCAAAGAGAATCTTACTTGTTTATGAATATTTCGATCAATTTAATGACAAACCCTTGTGACAGATTGGTGCTAATTTTCGAGATGAATTTAGTGAGGTTAATTAATCTAATTTTTGCTAAAGTGATGCTACAGATAGCTGTCTTCTAATCACGACTTAATTAACCTTATTAGATTCGTCTCGTAAATTAGTCTAGAGACCTGTAATTTATTTTATAATTAAACTTTATTTAATACTTCTAAATGGTAAGATTCCTTTTGATACGACAACGCTAAATTTTAGAACCCTAGGAAACGAACACATTGGTTTGCTGGGCCATTTGGGTGAGCTAAGGATGTGTGTACAGCCTGGTCTACTCCTGTTGTCGAAGGCTCGATGGGTGGGCCTGGCTGCACGTGCGATAGAGAGAGCTGCGGCAACTTGTAAGGATTAGGCGTTGTGTTTTTTTTCTATTCTATTTTCTATCTATTTCTATTCAAACTTCTAAACTAATTCAAAACGATTCCTATCCGAGATTTAAAATACGTTTTGCACACACAATAAAATCTAGGCATCTAATACATATTCTCCAGCATGAATGCAACAAACAACATAATTATAACCTAATATAGCCTAATTTACACTATATTTAAATTAGGTAAAAATAGCTTTAAACAATTAGTTTCCAAATCAAAGTTATTGAAGATATTTAAACCCTTTTAAAATGTTTTATTATCAAAACTCCTTTTGGTAAAATTCTTTAAACCAAATCAATCATTTGTTAAAGAAACCTTTTTCATAAACCATGTGTAAATTAAATTATCTTCATAAAAAAAGGCATTTATGTAATAAACCAATTTGATAAATCACATGCATTTCTTGTAACATATCAAAGATTTTTGTAAACATTTTCAAAGATAAAACATTTTCTTAATCAAATCAAATGAAATTTAATCTATAAAATTCAAATAGATTTTTTTGTGCGCATGAAATGATAAACCTTGTTACATAAAATTATAAACTTTTGTTATATAAAATGATAAACCTTTGTTTTAAATTTGAGAACACCTTTGAAATAAAGTTGCATTTTATTGTAAAATTTTTAATTTAGAGAGTCCTAGCTCACAAACCAAAACTTTGAGTTTTGGAGTGTGACGATGGTTTAGTTGAACATGATGATGCAGCTATGGCTCGTTTTAGGGGTGGGTTAAATCATGATATTACGGATATTCTTGATTATAAGAATTATACCGATATGACCACCTTATTTGAATATGCTTGTAAAGCTGAACGTGAAGTGCGGGGATGACGGGCTTCATCAACAACTAAATCTTTTTCGGGTTCCAAAACAACGCCCTCGGCACCTAGGACGCCATCCTCGCAATTTTTTTCCACCCCACGCGAGGTCGCCTCGACCTCCACTCCACCATCCCGCGAGCATGTTTCGTCGGCCAAGTCCGAGTGTGCTACCACCGACCAAGTCAACAATATCCTCGTCGTGCTGGTCGAGCTCGTGACATTCAATGTCACCGTTGCAAAGGATTTGGCAATGTTATTCGTGATTGCCCCAATAAACGTACTATGCTGATTCGAGACGATAGTGAGTATTCTTCGACGAGACTATGCTTGCCACTAACCATGCGGGTAATACGGAGCTTCATGTCGACTCTAGTGCCGCCGATAGGTATGCTATTCTTGTTGTGCAACGTGTTCTTAGTACACAGATTGTTCAGGACGAGAAGAATCAGCGGCATAACATCTTTCATATCAAAGGCGTTGTGCAAGAAGGAGCGGTCCGTATAATCATTGATGGTGGCAGTTGCAACAATTTGGCTAGTATCCATACTTGTCCTTGTCCCCTAGGTGGAATTGATGTATGTTTGGGTAGGTCATGCTTATCTTGCTTTAATGGGGTTTAAGACATGATAAATGTTAATCTTGCTAATGATCCAGTCGAACATAATGATCATGGTTGCTTGTTAATTATTAGAACATTAATTTTGGTGACGGGTGGAGGAACTATGGCTGGGGTGTACCGTTAGTTCTATGGAATGCTATCACCCAAATCATAAGAACCGGTTCTTGGAGCGACCATCCATGTTAAATAGTACAGCCACGAGCCAAGTATGGGCGTAGCTTGGCGTAGTATGCGGTGGAGACCGATCGAGTATGCGCGGAGGAGAGGGTCTATGGTTGGTGTTATATCGGTAGTCTTAGGGAGGTGTGGGGAAGAGACAAGGTCCCGGAACCATCCGGCACAAGGGAGGAAAGCTACCTGATGACAGGTCTACACGCCAGGTGAGTGGAACTCCTAGTGGACGCGCACAACGCTAGAGGAACCCGTGAACCGCCTTGGAAGTGATCTCCTCGGCCACACACCAAAGGAAGTGCGTAAGTGCTTGGCCGGCATAGGCACAATGAAGGTTTTTAGTCCATCCGGCAACAGGGGATGAAATCACTTTCTCATGGGGAATTGTGTATAACCTCGTACAGAGTGAAAACTGTCATGACAGCTTATGCTCATGGTCAAGAGCGGCATGGACCCTCACATGGATTAGGGGGATGGTAAATGGTTTGGTTGCATGGTTTCCGCGAAGGAGACATGCGTGGTTTGGATAATGGATCTGGAAGAGACCTTTGGGAGTTTATCGCACATAGTAAATAGCTTGCTTAATTAGTGAACTAGACATAGGTGCTTCTATGCCTTAAACCATGTGTTAGCCTTTCTTGACTGGCCAACATGTCATACTTTCCCCTACATACCGAGTACGTCATGTACTCATATGTTTGTTGCCTCTCTTTTTGCATCATGCCACAATTCGGACGTGAAGGATGAAGGTACATCATTCGAGCGAGACAATGAAGTAGTGATCTAGACCCGTGAGTCTTCCGGTCGACTTCCGTGGGAGCTGAAGGACGCCAACGCTTAGTTTATTTTCTGCTGCAATGTAATCTTTTTCTTTTAGACCTATGGGTCCTTTGATGAGGACATCGACACCATCGATACGTCCATACCTACAAAAGACCCTATTATCTGGACCAATTACGCGTGCTCGTGCTCGACAATTGAACAATCAAGTGAGTTCGTTCTTAGGCTATTTTCAATCCTGTTTGGACCATAAAAACGTTTGCACTCTTGTTTTGCTTAGGAACGATCGAAGGAGCTAAAGGGAAATAGACTCACGCTGGCTGGATTCCGACTCCAGAAAAAGACCGACTTTTGATGGCTGCCACGACTTTGTCCGAACTCTGTTTGGGGTGTTCAAGCACATCATGGAAAGATTGCGGAGTCTACTTTCCAACAAATCCGATATCAAGTCTATATCTGTTCCGAGTCGACCGCAATCTTCATTTAACTGCAGAGATATTAGAACTGTCCAGTTTTGGCCCAACGGACCGTGTATCAAGTTGAGTCCACTAAGGACGCGTCCTAGGGTTGGAGGACGACTCCAACACCCATGTGGTCGTCCCTCCACGTTTTTACACCCCTTGGCCGCCGCCAAGAACACTTGGGTTTTGTTTATTCGCAAGTTAGCTTAGCTACTTCATCGTACACGCGCGTGTTGGCTAAACCGCCCGTATACTTGTATTCGAGGACCCTACCATAGTTGAACTCGGTTTGTGAGCTTCAATTCCATCTTGAAATTTCAGTTCTTGTTTACTTGTTTTTGCTAGTTCTTCGATTGCTTGCGGGACGAGTGCCCTCGTGGCCGGTGGTCGCACTTCCACAAGATTGTGGCAACCATTGGAGGCGGTGTATCGGTTGCTAAGGCGCAGCATTTTCGGACGGTTGTAGTCGGGCCGTGAACGTCGTTTCCATCCACCAAATCGAGTTATCTTCATCTCTCATCTAAAGATCGGCACCAAGACCCTTGCGGGTTCATATCATCCTTGATGTAATTCTTTAATGAATTAATAAAGATATTGTTCTTTAATCACATATTTTGTCCTGTTTGCATGAAAACTTGATCCTAGATACGCATACAGATGAATCCGGTTTCAGTCGTTGAAACCGAGTGTGACAAAAGCTATGCCTCGTCTAGATCTACATGTACGCCCCAAACCGCAATGTCGAACTCGCTCTTCCATCACACTAAGTCGACCCTCCGTCCACCACCTAGATCAACAGCAAAGTTGGCCGCATGAATTGAAGTGAGGTACCACGCTGCATGAGTGATGTTGTGGTGCTTATTTTCCCTTGTCGAATGCACTATTGGTGCTGCGGGCAAAGGTGCTCACGCGGCGGTGCCCTAACGCAAGCGTGGCCCGTTGCGGGGCGAAGCACGACTTGGCAGGTCGAGGCTGCGACGCGGCGAAGCGTAGTCCGGGGTGTGACACAACAGAGGGTGAGGTGTGATTTAAGACCTAGATAGGACTCTGTGACAAGTCTATTGGCTTTCATTTAGAAGTTTGGGAGTACCAGGACCTAGATGGGACTCAAGGGCAAGTTCGAGGACTTTCATTTAGCAGTTTGGAAGTATGAGGACTTGGATGAGATGACTCAAAGACAAGTTCAGGGGCTTACATGTGGCAATCTAAGAGTACTAGGATAGTGCACGTGTGAGACGTACGTGTTATATTTACTACATTCATACAAAAAGTGAGTCAATGGGCCTATTGGGCCACCCCGAGACAAAGGGAAGCAACGCAAATTGACTTAGGTGGGCTTCTTTCTCATTTAGATTGAGTGGTAGCTTATTTCCTTTTTTTTCTTTTTTCAGTTGAATAGTCATTGTGATAGTCTATGAAACCTCTGTTTGGCCTGATTTAAATGTGATAATGTAACCATGTTGGATCCGAACCAATATATATTATCTGTTTAATGAAAAGTTTGGACGAAGACAAAAAATCCTCCTATTTTATTCAGTATGAATTAATGAGTTCTCACATCTTGACAAATTAGATGCTTACTAAATGATGATCTACAACTGTGTTGTCTATGCACAAAAATAACAGAATGGCCAAAATTTGGACGCACAAATAACCAGAGTTTCTCTTATCTCAATGTGGCAATACAATGGAATGTCATTTACTTTCAGCGGGATCATATCGAAATGTCATCATCTACTTCTTCATTGGTTTCTTCTTCTTCTTCATCATCATCTACTTCTTCATTGGCTTCTTCTTCTTCTTCTTCATCTACTTCTTCATATGCCTCCATTTTTTTTCCTTTCAACACCATCTGCACCTGTCTGGCAATATTGAACTCACCTGTTGCCTATTGGTCGTTTTTTTCGAAGAAGCCCGTCTTTGATGTTGTCGGGTCTGTATCGGACAGCCATTTTGATTTTCTTGCAAAGATCAGTTCCCTCTCGTAGTTGCTCTCTTATTCTGTGATCAAAATAATGACAAATATTATTAGTAATTACCTAAGAAATATGTGCACATGAGGTTTGATGCAGGTGCAATAGTTGTGAGGCACGACATCCTTCCAACAACTAAGCATCCTGTGATTAAGGTAACTTCACTTGTCATATTCATCCCAGACAACAAATATTATTAGTAACAAAAAACTCATGCTTAATAGTGACCACTCCTACCCACTATACGATCAAAGACGACCCTAGTAGCCATAATAAAATCATTATTGCTGTCGGAGCTAAGCCGTAAGGCAGCTCGATCTTCAGAGAGATGTCCAGAGACAACACGTAGAAATACAATTTTGCTACATAGATGAAATTGCAAAAAAATAAAAATGAGCACAAAGTTATGCACAAAAAAAAATAAAAAGGATGATTAGTTACTCCATGTTGTCGACAAGTGCGAGCTCCATAAAATAATGAGGGAAAAAGAGTGAATCATCCAAATGGGAGACATGAGAGACAACAACAAATATGTGCCACAAATTCACCGTTCCACAAATTCATTGCCTCACCCAACGAGGTGAGATTTGCATTGGATAGCGACCCAACATTCATGTCGTGGCTATATCCTGCCTGGTGACGGCTCCTTAGTCTATATACCTGACATGTTTAGAAAATGCCATTTTGTGCAGTTCTCTTATAAGGGAAGCAGGTTTGATTACCTGCAAACTTTTGTTGCCAAATATATAGATTTTGTACGTAAAGAAATCCATCTCACAATAAATACTACTAGGTATATTATAATCTAAAAATGCCTAATCAGTGCCTTGACGAATGCACGGGGCAATTCAATGTGACTTTCAATACCTTGCAAACATATATAGAAATTTGATTTATAATAGGTAGAAGACAATTAATATTGTTCCCATATAGTGGCAATTGTTTATTATTTATTAAGATTGTTATTGTTATACTGGGTCATATATGATTCGAATCAACACGTATTAAATATTCCATAGTAGGTATATGATGTGGCCACATTATGCAAGCGTAAGAAGAGATCACATTAAGTAAATTATATTAGAAGGAAAATGCACGCAAGTTCCGGGTGGGATTGGACAGTAGGAGGGTAGAAACTGCGGTGAAAAAAATATAAAATTGGAGGATGATCCGAATGCAATTTGTGTAAACATAGTAGCATAAACAATGATTGGGTCCATAAATCATAGAGAAAAGAAGGAAACGGCGACTGCAGATGGATTGGATCCACGGTAGAAATTGATTGGGTATCAACGGATGTGGGTAAGAAAAGAAAAGGAAAATTAGAAATCATGTTTATTCTTTAATAGGTAGAATGGACCTAGATTGGAATCAAGGACAAGTTCTCAATTCACTCAAGACAGAAAAGGATGGATTTGTGTCGAGGCTGAAAAGGCAGGAATACTGTGGGGTAACTCGGTGCTCGTATGAACATTTAGAATGATTTATTTTCACATACAAACGAGTATCTTTCACTGGTTCAATGCATATGACCCTAGAATCTCATCAGTCAACGACTCAACATGATATTACCATGCGGGCCTCACGATAGGTGCGCACCACGGAAGCACTTATAAAGGCGGCTTCCGCGTCACACAGGAACATGTGCGGCACTCGGACCATTCAAACGTATATTCTTCTATATACAAGCAACAGACATTGATCGAGGAATGTGTGCGTGAGCGACATCCAGATCATGTCGCACTACTAGAATCTTGCACAGACAACACATCAGCTTCAGAAATGGTTCATATTCCTTCATCATTCAAAAAGGATCCAGCACTCCACTTTTAACAAGAACGTGCTACAGGGAAGAAAATAAAACTGCTATGTCCAGTCTCCGAGTCTCTAGCCCATCTTCAAGTCTCGTTTGGCGAAAGAGAAATAGATGTACGTGCTGCTCCAAAATCTCCCACGTGCTTTGTATATCCCACGACAAGGTGCATTGAAAGAAACGGGGCAATGAAACAAAAGGTTGTTGCGTGAGAGGAAGAGAAGCTAAGTCGTCAATGACTAGCTAGCTAGGCGGGTCCTAATACTATTGGATCTTTCGAAAAAGTGGAATCTACATGAATTATCGCTTTTGCCCACCTACTGCAAGCTGCCACGTGGCATCCGCCTGATCATACTTGTTCCTTATCTGTTTCCTCCCATAATTTAGGTGTCTCACGTAGCTGCCTGCCTTCCATTATCTCGTGTTCGCTCTCTATCGCTTATCTGCAAGGATTTTTTCTTTGGTATATAGTTTCGGTCCTGGGTGATGGGAGCCCCCCCCCGGTCGGACGGCGCCACGTGGTGCTTAATTAAATAGCTAACTAGATCAGAGATTTGTTAGCTTATTAAGAATCCTACGAGGACGGTGTGATCATAGGACGGACGCAGGGGGCTGAGGACCGTACCAGCGAGGCAAGTGGGAAACTATTGCTCGCACTAAAACACCGTTTGGTAACCGGCAGCAGAGACCGAGTGCACAACGGCCAACCGTCGTCACTAATTGCCTGCTGTACTAGGACTCCGTTCGCGGGTGTTTTTTGACGGAAGACGATTTCCATTGGGCGCGCTAGTACTGCCGACCCTTATTTGCAAGAGGCGGAAAATTTTGAGCGAGCCAATGCGATCATAAGCCTTTTCCGGCGGGAAAGTTAAATTTCCGTCCCCTATATTTGAACGACCGTTGCTTGGGTTACGAAGAACACGAGTCGCTCGAGTTGTTGGATTGGAGCTAACGAGCCAGGAGCTGCGTATGGAAATGGTGAGCGTTGTCTCGTACCTACGCTCATAGTATTATATATGCTTGTTAGTAGTTGGTCTTGATGGAGAGCTTCACGGCAGGACAAAGAACCTGGAAGAGTTTGGAGCGCGCACGGCCGCCGTTCGCTTCGCGCTAGGCGCCTCCAAGCCGAGGGCTCGGAGAAGGTGGGAATGGCCTCGGTGAAGCGGCCATGCATTTTCTGCTCGGAAGGGCACTTCGTTACAATGGGGCGTGTTATACGTAGGCTTGACCGACAAAAGGATGTTGCGGAATCCATCGGTTTTGGCAGCTTCCTTAGTTTTCCCGAACTTAGCGATGACAACACCGCTCTATAGGGATGTGGTTATTGTCTAGATTCAGCGTGGGTACGCGTGAACTTGTGATTGCTCGTGGAAAGTGCACCCGACACATGCCGTTGTAAGCAGCATACTTGGCACAACGTTAGGTGGACTCGACGTCCGCAGAGATGCTATGTACACAGAGTAAAACTCGAGGATCTTACCCCATAGCAGCTCACGCCCCTACGTGTCTAACACAAGCAACTAGCACGGCACACAATGCGCTCTCGCGTTGTTTTGCCCGGTCCTCGTGGTCGCCATTTATAGGACATATCGAGGATTCGAACTGGTTTCAAATTTCATCTCCAAAACAAATGTAAACCACGGCTAAAAGCAGTGGCCTACGCCCACCCACGCAACATAGCGCGCAAATGCGGTTTGCGGTGCCCATGCACGACCTTAAATGCCCTGTCCGACCAGCGCCTCCCTACGGCACTACCACACAAAAGTTTCAAAACATTTTTGTTCCCCGCGCGGCTAGGCTATAGGGTTAGATTACTGTTCACATGGCTCATAAACTAAACACGTCACTCACTAACCTCTACACGCATTGCGAAGCAACGAGCGTTTGGACGACGGGATCGTGGGGAGACCCCTAGCGCTACGGACTTAAAACGCGTACTGTTTTTTCTTTCGAAGGCAATTGATAATATTATCCTTCGGAATGAAATTTAATACTAGATCAGATGCATAGATCAAAAGACGAACATATGCCAACAATCATCCATCTTTAGCACACTTAGAACAGCGTGGACATATACCACCAAGCTTTGGAAGTTGCCGGTTGCCACAAAACCCTAGCTATGCCGCCGGTGCTAGCACGTTGCGCACCACGTTCTTCCTTGTACGTGTGGATATCGGGAGGAGGTGCTGCTACCGTGGTGCTGATCCGCTAGACTAGGAGGAGTTGGTTGTTGCGAACGACTACTTCCTCTACATCGACACGCAACTACGTTGGACCTTGCTGCTCCAAGTCGCTTCCGCTCCGCCTACGCATCTAGTGGTAACGATCCATGATCTCCCTCTTACAAGGTTTTCTGTGGTTGAAAGGTAGAGTTTTTGCTAGTGTAGCCCCTCCCGTTCCCTAACAAGTGGTATCGGAGCCGACCTTGTTTAGATTATGATTGATTTGGATCATGCATATGATGCTATGCCGATGTAGTAGATGTGATCTATTGCATGTTTTATGTACGGGTTGATTAGATCAATCGGTCAATAGGAGGGTCACACAAGGTTATGAGATGATAGCATTACATATGTCGTTGATGAGTTTGTGCCTAATCTCCGTGCGTGTGCAACCTGTCCCTACCGGCTGGAATCACCATCGGGACTAATCGTGTGTGCCAGTGGAGAAAGCCGACGAGTTCATGACTTGTGTGATGCGGTCGACTCATGTAAACCTAATAAAAATATGAGGCATTGTGAATGACTCAAAGTCAGCTAGATAAGATCTGTCCGATGAAAGTTTCACTCGCGATTTCATAGATACGATCTATGTAATCGTTGTACGAACTCGCACCTAGATTGTCATACCTTGTTGATTCACATGTTAGTTTCGTTCTCACCTAACTTGTTTTTGCAGAGAATGATGTGAATGGCATGGCCCATAAGGTGTACGTGATGCATGTTTATGGTTTCATGGCTTGTGAGTCATGGTTAAAACAATCGGGTAGAGGTTGTCCAATTATTGTATAACAGCCTACGTGTCGACTTGTGATGCTCATGACTTCATGAAATTCAATTACTAGCTATTAGTTGTAGTATCCTAGCATTTATTCATGGAGGCCATGTTGAAGCATGGTGGACACAAGAACATGAGACATATGGCGATGGAGATGGAGATCACCATGTGAAAGGTACATACTATTTCACAGTCAATATCTCGCTTGTGATGATGTTCATGTCATCCTTTCTTTCATATGTTATATGTTGGATATAATCATTATGCTAGAATAGGTTCCCTCAAAAAAATTAAGACTAACAATGATGTCATTCCAATAGCTGCACCTATTAAAATTTTGATTGTTGAGTGGTAGGTCTGCCAAAGTAGAGTGCCCCAACTATCTTAATAAATAGGGTGAATGTCGGACATTTACATGCATAGTATTGGTTTGCTTGACAAAGCTATCAAAACGGTTTTGGTCTTTGGGGCATGGTGTTGGGCGTCGCGGCATATGATGCCTCCCAACAAACAAGAGTCACATAGGATGTGATTAGCAAATGTTGCTTACCTTGGGATACTACAATTCTAGCTGTGATGCGAAAGCTCACTATAACCTAGTTAACTCGGATCTTGGTCCACTATATGTCGTTTTGAGGGAAAGCGAGTACCAAGCATATAGTGATGAAACCTTTTATTAAATTGTTTAATCGGAGCTTTAACATTTACATAGTACTTATTATTGCATATCTTTCTGTTGTAGATCATGCCGCCTGTTAATACTTCCAGTTTTAATTTGCACTCAATTCTTGAGAAAGAAAAGCTCAATGGAACAAACTTTACTTGATTGGTATCACAACTTGAGAAATATTCTCAAGCAAGAGAAAAAGGAATATGTTCTAGAGCTTCCATATCCCGATGACCTTCCGGACAATGCCACTACCGCTCAAAAAGGGAGTATGATCAGCATACTAATGGTGTGCTTGATGTTAGCTGTCTAATGCTTGCCACAATGTCCTCTCGAGCATCGGTAGCAATATGAGAACATAGATGCCCACAATATGATTGTTGGGCTTCGTGGCATGTTTGAGAACCAAGCGAGGACCGAGAGTATAATATCTCCAAGTCCTTGTTTGCGTGCAAGCTAACCGAAGGTGCTCCAGCTTAGTCCTCATGTGATCAAGATGATTGGTTACGTTGAGAATCTAGAGAAGCTTGGTACTCCTCTTAGGCTAGAGCCGGCTATTGATGTCATCCTCCAGTCTCTTCCATATAGCTATGAACAGTTAATTATGAACTTCCACACGAATGGCTTGGATAAGACTTTGGCTGAGTTGCATGGGATGCTAAAAACAGCCGAGGGTAGCATCAAGAAAACTGGTGCAAATCATGTGATGATTGTGCAGAAGGATAGGAAGAGAAAGCGCAAGCCTAAGGCTAAGAGTTCAGATGTGATTTCCAACTCTAAACCTAAGGTTGCAGCGGCTCCTCCCAAGGCAAGGGTACCGACAGGAGATCCTTATCATTATTGCAAGAAGCCCGGGCATTGGAAGAAGAACTACAAGCTTTACCATGAAGAACTCAAGAAGAAGAAGGCTGCTGACCTTTACGCTTCACGTATCAATGTTATTGAAATTAATCTTGCTACTCGTCCCGATGATTCGTGGGTATTTGATACCGGATCGATGATTCATACTTGCAAATCGTTGCAAGGACTTAAAGGGATAAGGAAGTGTGCAAGAGGCCGGTGGATGCTCATGTTGGCAATGGAGCAAAGGTTGCCGCGTTGGCCGTCGGGACGTATGCACTTTCATTTACGTCGGGATTAGTGTTGGAATCAAATAAATGTTATTACATTCCTGCCTTGGGCAAAAACATTATATCCTCCTCATGTTTAGAGGAAGTTGATGGTTATGAGGTTGTAATAAGGAACAGGTGTTGCTCCATTTACATGAACGATATTCTCTATGCTAATTGTCCATTGGTGAATGGATTGTATTACTTAGATATGGAGAATAAGCCAATTTATAACATTGATGTAAAAAGGCTCTAACCTAATGATTTGAACCCCACCTACACTTGCCATTGTCGTTTGGGTCATATTAATGAGAGGCGCATGGAGAAGCTCCATAAAGATGGTCTTCTACACTCATTTGATTTTGAATCATTTAAGCATGTCAATCTTGTTTACTTGGCAAGATGACTAAAGCACCTTTCACAGGACATAGTGAGAGGGCAAGTGAACTATTGGGTCATGTACATACCGATGTATGTGGTACAATGAGTTGTATGGCTAGAGGTGGTTTTCAGTACTTCAATACCTTTACTCGATGATTTAAGTAGATATGGTTATATATATTTGATGAAGCATAAATCTGAATCTTTTGAAAAGTTCAAGGAATTTCAGAATGAAGTACAAAATGAATTGGGCAAGACGATTTAAACCCTACGATCTGATCGTGGAGGGGAGTACTTGAGCCATGAATTTGGTGATCATCTTAAGCAATGTGGAATTGTTCTGCAATGGACTTCGCCCGAAACGCCTCAATTGAATGGGGTATTCAAACGAGAGAAACCAAACCTTGTTGGACATGGTGCGGTCTATGATGAGCCAAAGTGATCTTCCATTATCCTTTTGGGGATATGATCTAGAAATAGCCGCTTTCACTCTTAATAGATTTCCATCCAAATCCGTGGAGAAGACACCATATGAGATATGGACTGGGAAGCGTCCCACGTTGTCTTTTCTAAAGATTTGGGGTTGTGAGGCTTATGTGAAGCGTATGACGTCCGATAAGCTTTCAATCAAATCAAATAAATGCTTCTTTGTAGGATATCCTAGGGAAACCAAAGGATTATTTCTACAATAGGATGAGGGTAATGTGTTTGTCGCTCGTAATGGTGTTTTTCTAGAGAAAGAGTTTCCTCAAGAAAGATCGGTGGGAGGACGGTGCAACTTGAAGAAGTTCGGGAAGCACTAGAAAATGTTTCTTCCTCCTCCACTGAACCTCAATTAGAACAAGGTGAATAAAATGTTGTAGAACCCGTTGTTGAGGCACTAGCCCCACGTAGGTTTGAATGGGCATATCGTGCACTCGAAAAGTTCACGCTCCTAACCACGGGGCATCGCGACATATTATTGTTAGACAATGATGAGCCCAAGACATACATGGAAGCTATGATGGGACCTCGACTCCGAAAAATGGCTTGGAGCCATGAGATCCGAATTGGAATCCATGAGAGAAAATCAAGTTTGGAACTTGATCGATCCACCTAATGGTGTAAAAACCATTGAGTGTAAATGGGTTTTCAAGACAAATATAGACATGGATGGAAATGTTCACATCTATAAAGCACGGCTAGCGGTGAAAGGGTTTAAGCAAATTCATGGTGTTGATGATGAGACCTTTTCCCTCGTTGCTCTGCTAAAGTCTATTCGGATTCTCCTAGCAATTGCAGCATTCTATTATTATGAGATCCGGTGAATGGATGTCAAAATGGCTTTCCTTAATGGAAATCTAAGCGAGGATGTGTACATGACACAACCTCGAAGGTTTTGTCGATCCACAAAATGCTAGGAAGATATGCAAGCTTCAAAAGTCCATTTATGGACTAAAGCAAGCATCTCGGAGTTGGAATATTCATTTTGATGAGGTAGTCAAAGGGTTTGGCTTCATCAAAAATGAAGAAGAGCCTTGTGTTTACAAAAAGGCTAGTGGGAGCGCACTTTTATTTCTCGGTCCTTTATGTAGATGACATATTGTTGATCGAAAATAATATTCCAATGCTTGAAGATGTCAAGTCTTCATTAAGAAAGAGTTTCTCAATGAAGGACTTGGGAGAGGCTGCATACATATTGGGTATTAAGATCTATAGAGATAGATCGAGGACGCTAATTGGATTAACCCAAAATACGTACATTGGCAAGGTGTTGAAATAGTTCAATATGCAAGATTTTAGGAAAGGATTCTTGCCATGTCACATGGCACTACTCTTAGCAAGACTCGGTGTCCTTCGGCACTTGATGAGCAAGAGAAGATGAAAGTGAATGCATATGCTTCGGCCATTGGATCATCATGTATGCTATGCTATGTACACGCCTAGATGTAGCTTTCGCTCTTAGTGCTGCAAGCAGATATCAATCAAACCCAGGTGAAGCTCACCGGATTGCTGGCAAGAATATCCTAAAGTACTTGAGAAGAACTGTGGATATGTTCCTAGTCTATGGAGGTGAGGATGAGCTTGTTTTAAGTGGTTACATCGATGCTAGCTTCCAAACCGACAAAGATGATTCAAGGTCGCAATCTAGATATGTATTTTGCCCCAATGGAGGTGCGGTGAGCTGGAAGAGTTCCGGGCAAGATACAATTGCTGATTCTACAATGGAGGCTGAGTACCTTGCAGCTTCGAAGCTGCAAAGGAAGTTGTTTGGATCAGAACATTTGTTTCGAGTTGGTTGTGATTCCTAGTGCTTCCAATCCAATGGACCTCTATCTCGAGGGGGCACATGTATTGATTGATTCATGTTTCACATATCATAGATATGGGGATATCAAATTAATAATGTGGACACATGTTGGAGAACATGGTGTTGGATTAACTCACTAATAGGCTCTACTGAGATGTTATATGATGTGCCATCGGTTGTTGTCTTGAATGATGTACCTTCCGGATCCTTAGACCTGAGATCGTCATTGATTCCTAGAATGTGTAGTAGTATGCTTTGGGATTACCAACCACCACTCCATAACCGGGTGGTCATAAAAGCAATTTTCGGGTATACTATAAAACATGTCTAGGTTATGAGCGGTCAAGATGGAATTTACCCCTCCTAGACACGAGAGATATCTCTGGGCCCTCGCGATATGTAGATTTAAAAATGCATGGCCATGCTAAAGTCATTAAGGAGTTAATCATGATGACTACATGTTAGTCAAGATAAATCCATTATTTGATCAAGTGAAAGGTCGAGCTATCACAGGGATGAAATGTATCTCGCCTTGAGCTTGACCGGTATCGTGAGGCAAAGGGATCGATGTACGTGTATGTCAAAGGTTCAGCCATATGATCTTTATGTGTATACGAGAGTCAATAAGTGCTACTAGGTGCCGCTATTGATTTATGATCTGAAAAGGGGTTTTCATATCATTACCGTATAACATGGGAACCTAACGGGTCATACACTTAAGGGGTTAGAACATATGTGCATAAAAAGATTGTCTCTAGTGCAAGTGGGAGATTGTAGGATATGTGCCTAAGAGATAATGTGTGAAAGTTGCCTAGAGGGGGGTGAATAGGCAATCTAAATAAAAACCTGAAAATCACAACACTTAATACAAATAGGTTAAATTCGCCACGATGGAACTTCCGTCACCGACGAAACTTCCGTCGGGGTGGAGAGAGTAAAACCTAGGGAATGAAGCAAAGGAGGAAATCTCACGATTCCGTTTGAATGGAAACCTTCCTTTTTCCCTTGAGAGTGTTGTACCTGCAGGAATTTAGTAGACACGCAACACACAAGTAGATCGGGCGAAAACACACCCGAGAGATAAGCACACAACAAAAACGAACAAGAGAGGCACGGAGATTTTTCACCGAGGTTCGGACCCCTCACAAAGAGGTTCCTACGTCTCCGTTGAGGAGCTCACAAAGAGCCGGGTTTGTTTCAACCCTAATCCTCCCCAAGTGACCACAAAGGTCAAGCTTGGTTTTCTTCTTCTTCCTTGCATTCTTTTCCTTGTGGAGGCGAATCACAACCTTCACAAACTTCCCAAGGCTCACCACAAGCTTGGGAGCTCTAGGGCAACACCTAGCCAATCTAGGAGAACGAATCTCCAAGAGTAAGAAGTGAAGAACGAGATTAGTTGCTAAGAGAAGATGTGCTCTAGGTTGGGTTGATGCTATCAAGCTTGGAATCAAGATGGGAGCTCACTCCAATGGCTTTGGATCTCAAGAGGAGTGGAAAGGAGTGAGGGAGAGAGCTTGAGCAAGATCCGAGAGTTAAAAAGCACCAAGCACTTCTTCTCACGGGTTAGGTCAAAGCTATATATAGTGTGGGCTCTAAAAGAGCCGTTGCTCAAGTCAATTATTGGACTTAACGGAACTTCCGTCACCCCATTAGGTCAAACACGAAACATGCCAGGACGGTACTTCCGTCCGAGTTAGAACTTCCGTCCAAAACTCTCCGGAACCGACGGAACTTCCGTCGACCCGGACGGAACTTCCGTCGAGCAAGATTTGAACCGGAAAGATTTGCGAACCGCACTGTACTTCCGTCCCAAACTCTCTCGCGAAACTCGACTCGGAACTTCCGTCATGTGTGGAGATGATAGGAAAAGATAGGCTTTTTGATCTTCGGTGAGTCGTTATTTTAGTTCCGGATTGTTTGAGGATAACTAGAGCACATTCTTCCCTCGCACGTAAGATCGTCTCACCCCTCTTAATAGTTTGGCACACCTATACTCAACAAGCTAGAAATCTAAACTTGAAGCCTTTGCTTTTGAGTACTTGATCGCCTTTTAATTGAGGGGTTTACTTTCTCACATTGTGGATACAATCACTTTGTTGTCCTGCACAATGACTTAATAACCACATTAGAGCTTTTAATCATTTGTCATTTATCACCAAAACCCACTAGGGGGTCTAGTGCATCTTCAATCTCCCCTTTTTGGTGATTGATGACAAATAATTAAAAGGGATAAACGAGATCAAATGCGGAAAGAACAAAACAAACAAAATATAGCAGAGCTCCCCTAAAGAGATGCATGGGTCACACAAACATGTGAGAGAGCTCCCCTATATTTTGTGCTTGTGGGGTGCTTGCAAACTAGGTGCACAAGTGACAAGATTAAGTGTGAAGAAGGAAGGCAGCACAAGCGCAAATAGCTTCACACCACATAAAGCAAGCCACATATATCAATGATCCATAAACACCACATTAAAGCATTAAACAACCATCATCCATCATTCAAGCACATAGTTTGCAAGGAATTAAAAGACTAGCCCTATTACAATAGAGCACCAATCACATAGTTCCATACATAAATTCCCATAAGTTCCAACAACTAAGATAGATAAAGAACACAAAGATAAAGATAGTAGTGATCCCTTTTCTCACTCTCTCCCCCTTTGGCATCAAGGCACCAAAAAGGAAGAAAGGAAGGAGAGTAAGATAGGAAATCACTCGTCGCCCTCCTCGCCCTCCAAAGTCCTCCTCTTCTTCTTCTTCATCTTCTGCATGGGCTGCATGGGAGCTTTGACCATCATCACCACCAAAGTATGGAGCATAGTCCTCGAGGCTGCCACCGAGACAGGAGGAGGTGCATCCTCCTCTTCCTCGCATCCTGGAGGAGAGACCTCGGCACCTCGTGACCTCATGAAGTTCTTCATCCGCCTAGCATTCTTCTTGATGCTCGCCTATTCTTGTGGATCTCAACGAGTATTGGCGGTGCACACAGTGAAGATTGACTTGAGTGCTCCCATGATGCGAGAAGTGGGAGAGCCATCCCGGCGAGGAGCCGCACTCGCTAGAAGCACCAATCTGGAGGTGGGGCGCTGCGCTTCTTCTTTGCTCCACCTTTGAGCTTGAGCTGCAGTGGACGATGCTTGCATTTCTTTTCAAATGTTAGCTTGGTGACTCCCTCAATCATAGCCATAATCCATGGAGCATAAGGTAGAGTCATCCTAGTGGTCACAGTGCGCCTACTAATCTTCTCAAAGATAAAAACCCATGACACGTAAGGGAGTGGCGTCGTGTGCAAACCTCACTAGCACATTCCTTGACCAAGCAGCAATCCGATCATTGTATCCATCCTTGGGCACAATGGTCTTGCGAAGGATCCGGTTAATGTAGAAGTAGTAGGGCAAGAGGCCCTTGGTCCGTCCATACACATAGGGTCCATCCTCATACATGAAAGCCAATGCTGCCTCGGGAATGTTCTCGCTCATTGATAAGACTTTCATGGTTGTCATCTCTCGTTAGAATCCGGCAGGTTGAAGTAGGAGGCAAACACTCGCCGCCTGCACTCATAACACTGCCCCCGAGTCATCCAAACAATCTTGTGACGGCTCGTGTCGATGTAGAGTGTGGCATAAAACCGACAAATAATTTCTTCATTCCAATCATGGCGAAAAGCCATGAGATCATAAACTCCACGAGCCCTACACACATCCATCACATGATCAAAAATGGCATCATTTTTGTCTTCCATGTACTTCCAGTCAATCCACCGATGCCGATGCAGCCTCTCGGGACTTTTTCTTCATGTCAATGAAGAATGTGTAGTAATAATCTTGTTGACCCCACAGGTGGAACCTTGGATCCGATGCCTCTCGTCTCCCGTACACTCGCGGGGATCCGTCCTTCTCAAATCATCCAGACACAGTGGGGTGCCTCCTCATATCACACCGGTTGTGGGAGCCAATGTAGACCGGTGCTCTCACACGAACATCACCAATTGCATCACCTGCAGCAGCCTGCTCCCGACCGATCACGAGCAATCCCCTTGCCCTTGCCTCTTGTGTCGGGATGCGGTGTGCGCTTGATCACCCTCTTGTGCTTGAGTTGTGATCGAGACGGCACATCCTCCTCACTCTCCGAAGATGGAACTTCTTCTTCAATCTCTTCATCGGGTCTTGGTTCCTGGATGGTTGGCCGCCGCTCTTCTTGCCCGCGTGCTTGGTACGAGTCATATTCTTACAGGGAATAAAGGATTGATAAGGACTTGGTCAAATAGCATAGGTTGTGCATCAATAAGGGCAACTTGATGTGCAAAATTCTGTCAGGACGGAACTTCCGTCGGGGACGACGGAACTTCCGTCCCGGCGGGATTTTGCGCATGAAGTTGACCAAAGTGAAGCAAAAATCTATCCTATCTACTAGAGCTAGACAAAGACTTGAGCATGCTAAGGTACTAGACGCTATTCTACTCAAGATAGACCAACAAGCTCCTAGTATTGACCAAGATTTGAAAAATGAGGTTTCAAGATCCATACCAAATCCACGCGAAGGAGAGCACGAATCCACGGAAGAACTTGAGGAACGGAAGTGCCGTAGGATGGAGAAGCTTTCCCACGGATCACTTGAGCCTTTCCTTGGTTGAAAAGCTAGATCGCCACGGGAGGTTTCGAGATAGGGTTTGAGAGGAGAGAGAAAATGTGAGGAGTTGTGAGGAAGAAGAAGGAAAGGAGAAGGGGTACGGTCCCCTTTAAACCCGCACATGACGGAAGTTCCGTCACCTGTCGGAAGTTCCGTCAACACTAGAGAGTTTTGCACGGAAGTTCCGTCTCGTCCTGGTTCAGCCCTTTTTGGAAGAATTCTCGAGAAAAAGTTTTTGAAGTTTGAAAACCTAGGTTGGAACTTGGGGTTGCCTTCACTTGTGGATAGCCAGCAATCAACCACATTGAACAATATCCATAAGATGGGCAATATGATCACGAGATCAACTTCAAATATTTTCAATACGAAAATAAGCTTTATTTTTGCAAATAGTTTTTGAGAGGATAACAACAACAATCAATATCACCAAGATGCGCAAAAGTTCATTCCACATTAGAAGAATCAAGTATATTAAGTTCACTCCTAAGCTCACAGAATCTCTTCTCATCCAATGGCTTGGTGAAGATATCGGCTAGTTGTTTATCGGTTCTCACATAACTAATCTCAATGTCCCCTTTGATTGAATGATCTCTCAAGAACTGGTGTCGGATATCTATATGCTTAGTCCTATTGTGATCAACGGGGTTGTATGCAATCATGATGGCACTCTCATTGTCACATAGGAGGGGAACTTTGGTCACAGAGTATCCAAAGTCCTTTAGAGTTTGTCGCATCCATAAGAGTTGTGTACAACAACTACCGGCTGCAACATACTCCGCTTCGACTGTGGACAGGGCAACGGAATTTTGTTTCTTGGATGACCATGACACGAGGGACCTACCCAAGAATTGGCAAGTCCCGGAGGTGCTCTTTCTATCTACCTCACATCCGGCGTAGTCGGCATCGGAGTAGCCAACTAACTTGAATTTAGCGCCCTTAGGATACCACAAACCTATGTTTGGAGTGTGAACCAAATATCTCAAGATTCTTTTAACGGCCACTAAATGGCTCTCTTTTGGAGCGGCTTGAAATCTTGCATACATGCACACACTAAGCATGATATCGGGTCTAGATGCACAAAGGTAAAGCAAAGAGCCAATCATGGAGCGATATACCTTTTGATCGACCGCCTTCCCATTTACATCCAATCCTAGATGACCATTTGTTTTCATTGGAGTCTTGCTCGGCTTCGCCTTGTTCATATCAAATTTCTTGAGGATGTCATGGGTGTACTTAGTTTGACTTATAAAAGTTCCTTCTTCTAGTTGCTTGACTTGAAAACCTAGAAAGAACTTCAACTCCCCCATCATCGACATCTCAAATTTCCTAGTCATAATCTTGGCAAACTCATCACGGAAAGATTGGTTAGTAGAACCAAATATTATGTCATCGACATATATTTGGCATACAAATAAATCACTTCCAACTTTTCTATTGAAGAGGGTAGGATCGGCCTTGCCCATTATGAAGCCCTTGTCGATGAGGTATCCCTTGAGGCGTTCATACCAAGCTCTTGGTGCTTGCTTGAGCCCGTAGAGAGCTTTGTGAAGCTTGCACACGTGGTGAGGTTTCTTCGGATCTTCAAAACCCGGTGGTTGTTGCACGTACACTTCTTCTTGGATTGGACCGTTGAGAAATGCACTCTTCACATCCATTTGATATAACTTGAAACCATGATGTGTAGCATAGGTGAGCAATATGCGAATCGACTCAAACCTTGCTACCGGTGCATATGTTTCCCCAAAGTCCAAACCTTCAACTTGTGAGTAGCCTTTTGCTACAAATCTTGCTTTGTTCCTCACCACCACACCATGTTCATCTTGCTTGTTGCGGAACACCCACTTGGTTCCCACAACATTTTGCTTGGGTCTCTCCACCAATGACCACACTTTGTTTCTCTCAAAGTTGTTCAACTCTTCTTGCATAGCCACCACGCAATCCGAGTCTTGCAATGCTTGTTCCACCTTAAGAGGTTCCAAAGAGGAAACAAACGAGTAATGATGGCAAAAGGTAGCGACTCGAGATCTAGTGGTTACCCCTTTCTGAATGTCACCAAGAATGTTATCGACGGGATGATCTTTTTGTATGCTTTGGTGCACTCGGGGTTGTTGGGGCCTAGGTGCATCTTCTTCTTCTTCTTGTGGTTCGTCTTGATGATCATCACCTCCACCATCTTGTTCTTGATCTTGGTTGTTTCTTTGATCATGATCGTCACCATGATCTTGGCCGCCACCTTGATCTTGTTCATTTTGTGGATCTTGTGGAGGATCTTCATCTTGACTTGGAGAAGATGGATCACCTTGCACTTGAGTTGGGTCTTATGGCCTTATTTCACCAATTGCCATATTCCTTATTGCTTCACAAGGAGCTTCATCACCTACATCACTTGGATTAACTTGCTCTACTTGAGAGCCGTTAGATTCATCAAATGTTATATCACGCGTGATCTCAACAATGCCGGAGACTTTGTTGAAAACTCGGTGTGCATACACATTTGATCCATACCCAAGTAAGAAACCTTCATTGGTCTTTGGAGCAAACTTAGAAGACCTTGGCTTCTTGTTGAGAATAAAGCACTTGCTCCCAAAGACACGGAAATACGACACATTAGGAATTTTATCGGTGAGAAGCTCATAGGGTGTCTTTTTCAATATCTTGTGAAGATACAACCGATTTGTTGCATGGCAAGCGGTATTGATGGCTTCGGCCCAAAAGGTGTCGAGAGTCTTGTATTCATCGAGCATGGTTCTTGCCATCTCAATGAGTGTACGGTTCTTCCTCTCGGCTACACCATTTTGTTGTGGAGTGTATGGTGCCGAGAACTCATGCTTGATACCTTCTTCATCTAGGTACTCCTCGACTTGTGTGTTCTTAATAAACTCGGTGCCGTCGTCACTTCTAATCTTCTTGATCTTCATATCATATTCATTTTGTGCTCTTCTCAAGAAGCTCTTTAGAACACCTTGTGTCTCACTTTTATCCTTCAAAAAGAATACCCAAGTGAAACGAGAATAATCATCAACAATAACAAGGCCATACTTGTTACCGCCAATGCTTAGATATGTGACCGGTCCGAAGAGGTCCATGTGAAGCATCTCCAATGGTCTTGTCGTCGTCATCATCGTCTTGGATGGATGGTTGGCTCCAACTTGCTTTCCGGCTTGACATGCGCTACACACTTTGTCCTTCTCAAAAGCAACATCTTTTAGTCCAACAATGTGGCCACCCTTTAGAAGTTTGTGTAGATTCCTCATCCCAACATGAGCTAGTCGGCGATGCCATAACCAACCCAAGGTGGTTTTTGCTATCAAACAAGCACTTAGATTTGGACCCTCTTTGTTGATGAAATCAACAAGATAGATCTTATCCTCCAAGTACCCTTTGAATGCAATTAAGGAATCCGCTTTTCTAAAGACGGTCACGCCTTCATCGGTAAGGAGACAATTAAAGCCCATTCCACAAAGTTGTGATATGGACATTAAGTCGTACCCTAAACCTTTCACAAGGAACACATTACTAATTGAAAGGTCATGGGTGATTTGAATTCCACCACGACCAATTACCTTTCCTTGTTGATCATTTCCAAAAGATATACTCCCACTTGGTAGATTGTCTTTGTTAAGTGTGGAGAACATCTTCTTCTCCCCGGTCATATGATTTGAGCACCCGGTGTCGAGCACCCATATTGAACCGCCCGAGGAGTATCCCTACACACAATTAAGCACAAGATTTAGGCACCCAAACTTGCTTGGGTCCCTTAACTTTAGAAACAACACTTTTGGGCACCCACACACAAGGATTCCATCTTGCATAGTGTGGCCCAACAAATCTTGCAACTACTTTCCCATGAGCACCATGGGTTAGCTCATATGTTGCATGATCATACATATAGAAGGATACGGGTGAGCTCTTCTTTTTGAGCTCTTGTGTTGTCTTGGCCTTCTTCACTTGCTTAACTTGAGCATCTTGCTTTTGTTGATTCATGTTGTTGCTCTTGATGTTGTATTTCTTCTTGGGCTGCTCCTTGAACCCAATGCCTTTGTTGCCATTGAACTTTCTTTCCTCACTAACAATTTTCTTAGCTAGCTCAACTTGAGCTGCTCTTTCAAGATTCTTGACCTTGTTAGTGAGATCCTTGATTGTCACCTTATCGGTGGCAATGTTGTCAATGTCAACTCCTTCACATCTTACACATTTTTTGCTTGATGAGGATTGCATTGACTCAACCTTGCTTTTGTAAGTCAATGTGCTACTCTTGAGGACTTCAATCTCTCCTTCCAACAACTTGTGATTCTCTTCAAGAGATTCACACTTTGTTTGGAGTGAGAGGTTGATGTCTTCAAGCTTAGCATTTGACTTCTTTACCTTTGTAAGGCATAGAGTCAACTCCTCGTTCTTCTTTCTTTCTTCCTCAAGCAAGGTCTTCAACTCTTTAATCTCATCAAGCTTCTTGATAAGCATATTTTCTTGCTTGTCCACCATCTCTTTGCTCTCTTCAACCTTCTCTTGCATTATCTCTAACATTTTCACCATATCTTGCAAGGAGGGGACTAGCTCCTCCTCATTATCATGGTTAGAGGAATTGACAAGAGGTTTAGTTTGTACCTTGTTTTCTTTGGCCATGAAGCATTTGGGGGCGTCATCCTCATCATCGGTGAGGTTGTTGAAGAGTGATGATTTGGCCGGTGTTAGGCCATATGCAAGATTGGCAATCCCTCCTTCTTCATCTTCATCATCATCATCATCATCATCGGAGACATATTGTTGGCCAATATGAGCTTGACCCTTGAATGGTTTCTTGAAGTTCTTCTTCTTGATGAACTTCTCCTTCTTCTCTTCTTTTCCATTGAGTTGAGGGCAGGCACTCCGCGATGAGGTGTCCCGGGTCATGACAATGGTAGCTCTTTCTTGTTGATCTTCTTGCCCTTGCTTTGTCAAAGCTCTTCTTGGTAAACCCGTTGTTGATCATGAACTTGCCAAACTTCTTTACAAACAAGGCAAGCTCTTCATTGTCTTCTTCAATCTTAATTTGGTCTACTTACACAACTTCCTTCTTTTTGGCCTTGAGTGACACATCTTGCTTGCTTGTGCTCTCATCTCCAATTAGCACACTCACTCTCTTTCCTTCATCATCACGGCTTTGGTGAGCAAGAATTCTCCCAATTACTTCATCCGTGGAGAATCTATCAAATCCTTCCTTTTCTTCAATGATGGTACAAAGGGTGGAGTTCCATACTCTTAGTGACATTAGAAGCTTGAGATTTACTTCTTGTTCGCTCACGTCATCTCCAAGTGATCTTCGCTCATTCACAATATCCAAGAGCCTATCATGTGTTTGTTGAGGGTCTTCGTCTTTCTTCATCACAAAGAAGTTGAATTGATTTTTCAACACTTGCATTCTTGATTTCTTCACCACATCGACTCCCTCATGAACTGCAATGAGCTTGTCCCATATTGCTTTGGCATTCTCTAGTCGGGATACCTTAGAGTACTCTTTAGCACTCAAAGACGAGAGCATTGCCGACACGGCTTGCGCATTGCGATGTATGTTGATGTTGTCCATAACGGTGTGCTCCTTCTCATTCTCAATCACATATCCTTTTTCAACCACTTCCCACACGGGTGGACCAATTGATAATAGGTACATCTTCATCCTATGCTTGTACCAACTAAAATCCTTTCCATCAAACCAAGGTAGTCGTCCACTACCACTCGCTATTCACATTTGCCACATCATTATAGTTGAAGTTGTACCTTGTGTCCAAACTTCCCACCACTAGTGCCATCCTTGGCAAATGGATTCAACTCTCCTCCGGAGTTCCCTCTCTTGGTAGGATCATTGTCCCCTTCAACATGTTCCCCCGACATATTTTCTTCTCAAGAGGTTAAGCTCTTCTCGAAGACCCGCTCCGATACCAATTGAAAGTTGCCTAGAGGGGGGTGAATAGGCAATCTAAATAAAAACCTGAAAATCACAACACTTAAAACAAATAGGTTAAATTCGCCACCGACGGAACTTCCATCGGGGTGGAGAGAGTAAAACCTAGGGAATGAAGCAAAGGAGGAAATCTCACGATTCCACTTGAATGGAAACCTTCCTTTTCCCCTTGAGAGTGTTGTACCTGCAGGAATTTAGTAGACACGCAACACACAAGTAGATCGGGCGAAAACACACCCGAGAGATAAGCACACAACAAAAACGAACAAGAGAGGCACGGAGATTTTTCACCGAAGTTCGGATCCCTCACAAAGAGGTTCCTACGTCTCCATTGAGGAGCTCACAAAGAGCCGCGTTTGTTTCAACCCTAATCCTCCCAAGTGACCACAAAGGTCAAGTTTGGTTTTCTTCTTCTTCCTTGGATTCTTTTCCTTACGGAGGCGAATCACAACCTTCACAAACTTCCCAAGGCTCACCACAAGCTTGGGAGCTCTAGGGCAACACCTAGCCAATCTAGGAGAACGAATCTCCAAGAGTAACAAGTGAAGAACGAGATTAGTTGCTAAGGGAAGATGTGCTCTAGGTTGGGTTGATGCTATCAAGCTTGGAATCAAGATGGGAGCTCACTCCAATGGCTTTGGATCTCAAGAGGAGTGGAAAGGGGTGAGGGAGAGAGCTTGAGCAAGATCCGAGAGTTCAAAAAGCACCAGCGACTTCTTCTCACGGGTTAGGTCAAAGCTATATATAGTGTGGGCTTTAAAAGAGCCGTTGCTCAAGTCAATTATTGGACTTAACGGAACTTCCGTCACCCCATTAGGTCAAACACGAAACATGCCAGGACGGTACTCCGCTCGAGTTAGAACTTCCACGTCCAAAA